>WEIU01018222.1:319956-405193 GCA_013389925.1 Aegithalos caudatus
CCCCGGGCCACGGGGCCGGCCGAGCCGTCGCCGCCGACCTGCCATGTTGTACGGGCTGCACGCCGGCGGGCCGGGCTGTGTGCGTGTCCGCGGACCCGCGTGTGTGTGTGTGCTCCTTCCCCAAATCCCCGCGTGTGCTCCTTCCCCAAATCCCCGCGTGTGTGCGCTCCCTGGATCCGCGTCTGTGCCTTCCCCAGACCCCCGAGCGTGCTCCTTCCCCCGATCCGCGCGTGTGTGTGCTCGTCCCCCAGATCCATGTGCGGATTTTCCTCGCAGCACCGCTGCGTCAGCCGGAATTGCCCGGCGGTGCTCAGCCCCACGGTGCGTGTTTCTGGCCCGGCTTTCCCTTCGGCAGCCTGGGTTACCCTACACCTGGATTAATGCGGCGCGCTGGACGCGGTGGTGGAAATTAGCCTTGGCATTTTTATCGTCGTTCTGTCATGAGGTCTGCGTGTAGCACAAGTTGCTGGCCGGGGGATGATGGTATTCAATAACTTCCAAGTGATGGTTGTTATTCCGAAGTTATTCCAAACAGGCTGCGTTTAAAAATGCGCCGCTTCTCCTTTGCTAAAAAACGAGGTCTTGACTTTCTGCCTAGTTCTGAAACTTCATTTTTTTGAATTAACTGAGTGAGTGGAAGTATGGTGTTCTGGACAGCTTTTTTACTTCATTTCACAATTTTTTTTTCTGGAACTGTTGCTCAACTGAAGGTTTCCGTAAAAAGTGTTACCTTACAGTACATAATATTTCACTTTTTTGAATGATTAAACGCAAATATGTTATCCTGGCAAGTGTCTGGTGGTTTAGGGAAACTAATTGAGTTAGTCTAGACAAGCAAGGTCGAGGGGGAGTAAATGGATTATTTCTGGTTTGTGTGTCTAGCATGCAAGTCTTGCTTTGTAAGAGTCTCTTGCTTTTCTCATCTTTTTTTAAAAAGTCATATATTAAGAGTATTGGAGAAACTTTATCTAGCTTTTAGAGTATTGGAGTCTGTAAGTTTATTTAAAGTGAGCATTAAAGTGCAACTCTGGTAAAGAGAGCTGCTTTTAGGGGCTATCGTGACTTGGCATTGAAATAGTTTAATTATCAAAAAGTAGAGCATTACAGTTTCTGTGGTTAGCTTAAGGAAGGAGAAAATTGCATGGAGCCTTAAAGACAGAACAAAAAACATTAAGCTTCTCTAGAGCCTTAAGAGCCTCTATGATGTACATGTTTTACTTCTGGAAATGCTGGGCTCCAGCTGGATGAGTACTTTCCTCAAGTTTGAGTGGCTTCTGCTCCTTTGGAACATCTGTGGGCCAATGGCCTCTTCTAAAAAGTGAATTTGTTAGAAAGAAGCCCAAAATATAAGATCTGCTTCTACAAGCAGCAAGACAAAAAGCACCAAAGCTATTTTCTTTAAACAGCAACCTACTTAAAAAATGTTTTCCCAGTATTTGAGATTTTCATACCTCTGAGTATTAATATTTTTTGTAGCCATATGGTTGCAGGTTTGTGTTTCTGGTGAGCAGCTTGTTCTATATGACATAACCTCAGTATGGTGCTTAATGGAATTACTATATGTGTTAATGGCAATATTAGCAGTTATCTAGTTAATACAGCCAGAGTTAATTATTAGTTAGAAAAAGCACAAATATTGACATAGCCTGGCACACTATAGGGCTCAGGTGAACCGAGCTGATGCAGGTCAAGCCTTAGAAACAATGTCAATAACTTGCTTCTATTTCAAATATGTGCTTGAAAGGGAAAGTGGAAAGGTAGAGAGTAAAGCCAGCTGGTCCCTCAAGGGATTGAGGTTGTAACTAACACAGCTCTTCTTCTGTGGGACTCCTAAAGAAGAATCGTGGGCACCACCACTGCCAGAAGCCAGCCTGTCAGTTTTTAATCTGCAGGATTTTGCATTGAGGGTTTACTAATTTCTAGGTTAATTCCTGCTGTGGTGTGTGATAGTTGGAGAAAACTGTCTTGTGACTCTTCAGAGAGGAAGACAATTCCTAGACCTGAATGATAATGGGATTTGGTAACCTTGAGGTTTTAAGACGGGAACAAGAAATTTGCAGCGTCACTTAAATATTCAACATCCTTTTTTATTTCCATCATGTTCCTTAGCAGCTGAGTTGCTGTTAGTTTTGCAAGTCATAGTAGGCTGAAATGCCTTTTAAAACAGTGGCTGCAGAAACATTTGTGCTTCCTGGCCAAACACAGGCAGGTTGGAATGGGAATAGTACAATAGGTACTTAGTCAAAAGCTTTCTCAATCCTAAATCTATCTCCTGAAATGAAGACTTGCAGGAAGCCTTCTTTCTGTTTTTTTGTCCTTTCCTCAACTTTGACCTGACTTTTAAAATGTGGTGTTGGTATGACCAGAAATTTGGAGGCCAAATAAGTCCATATAGCCTTGTAATATTGTTCAGATGTATTTGTCTTTGGGGTATTGGTGAGTTCCAACAATGCTGCTGTGTGACACGGTTCCAGTAGTAAAGGTTTTGATACACGTGTTGCTGTAAAACCAAGATATTTTTTCTGAAGTTTCCTGGAAAGAACTGTAATACTGAATGTTACTAATAATGAAAGAACCAAAAAAAAAAAAAGGGCACCAAAATAATTTCTGTACAAGTGCCTTATCAAAGCATGATGCAATTTATGGTGATTGGTATATTTCCAGTATGTTTATTTTGCTTGTTACAGTATTTTAATCAGGCTTCTCTGGGATGTATTCAAACTTTCGTTAAGCTGACTCATAAAAAAAACCCAAACAGAAAAAACCCCAAATCAGGCTATTTCCTCCTCATTTTGCAACCCCCCTCCAAAACCAAACCTGTAAAAATGAAGGACCTTTGAAGAAAGTTCAGGTTGAGTTTCCCTCATGCAAGGGTGCAGGTGTGGTGGGCAGGGATTGCCTGTCCCTTATCCTGCTGTAGCTTCACTGGGTGGTGACAAGAGCACAGAAAATTCCCTTGGTCTCTTCACTTATATATCAATTCTGTATGTCAATAATCTGTTACTGCAGACACAAATCATGATATAAATTTTTTGGCCTACTAAGAGCAGCAAATCCTGTGGAAGCTAAAGCCAGCTGTGCCTCATTTTAATTGAGGGACAGCCAACAGGTAGGGGATGAATGTGTGTAAAGTTGTGAATGCATCACCACTGTTCAACTGTTGTTAAAAATCAGCTGTTTCTGATACTGACCAATTAATTACTTGAAGTGAATGAAGTTCTTTGCTATATGGCATAATAACCCTTGGATGTTTTCTGCTGTCCTTCAGTTCAGGTTTAGTCTATGCCTGGTCTGAAAGTTTGGTCTGTGGCAGCTCTGAAAATAGGCTGCTGATGCTTATTAAGTGCTCCCACAGACTCCAGAGTCAAAATTAAACCGTGCAGGACAGTGATGCCCAGAGGTTTGATCTATAACACTCATTTCAGTAGCAGTCTGTGATGCAGAACTAGTCACTGGTAGTTCCCTAAAGAGCTCAGAAACAGCACCCAGAGGAAATTGAGAAGTGGAAATGAAAGACTTCAGAAAGTGTTGGCTGGCCTGACTATTTTAAATGGTGTATTTTTACCTTTTCAATATATTAGATGTAAGATATATTGCATTATCTAATATATATATGAAAAATGTATATGTGTCTAATGGATATATTAGATAATGGTTGCTGTAGAGGCTGAAATAGAGTGACTAAGTAATAATGGGAGGGGAGTGAAAGGAGGAGGAACTGTGGTCTAAAAATGGGATGAGAAGAATAAGGAGCATGTTTTAGAAGTAAGTTAGCCAGCTATACCCTCCCTGTTTAGTATTTACTGTAAATCTTGACTTTTAAAATCTGGGTCAGGAAAATCATTAATGCTAATTAATAAAATTATTTCAGTTTGGCCATCTGAAATGAAAGTGAACAGGGAGTAAGTGTGATGTATGGTTATAAGTACATGCATGTAAATAAAAATCCCAAGGGAAAACCTCCACCTTGTGTGCAAGCTTTATGCAAACACAGAGAAGGGGTTTGTGGGCTGGACTCTTGAGTTTTGGTTTTGACTTGAGCTTCAGATGAAACCTGTGGGCCTATGGAATTATTCTCAAATTTCCTAACTCATCAGGATCAACAGCAGTTACCTTGGCATATCATTGCTTTTCAGCTAATTTATGATGATTTTTGGGAGGACACCCTGATGTTTTCTGTTGCTGTGCTGGCTGGGAAACCATCCCAGCAATACATGGTAGTTGATTGCTGTGTTTGTAGCTGAGCTGGCTGTGGTACCTGCACACTTATTTTTCTGTGGGATAGATGCTGAACATTTTGGTAAGTGGATGTAGAGATTTGCTGGATGAGGGAGGTACTAGTGAGTGACATCCTTCTTTTAAAGCTTTCCAGTGGGCTGTAAATGATCTGCAGGCAGCACTTGCAGCCCTGCAGATGCAGGCTGTGCATGGCTGTCCCTGTCTATAATTTGCAGTGTGGTTGGGTCCCCTTTTCTCATGTTGTGGAACATTTTTGCTGGCTGAAGGAAAAGAAATCGTATAAAATGTTTTAAGTCTCAAAGTGTGTTTTTAATATAGCAAAAAGTGTTAGAAACAATCCCCACCTGTCTCTTCTTCTACCACATCATGAGTTCAACATTTAATTTGGGTAGAGGATGGTTTCAAAACAAAACTGAGACTGGCATGCATGTCCAAATGTGGCAGGGTGAAAGCAGGTCACCTCTGTCACCCTTGGTTGATGCACTTTAACATTTTCAGTGGCAGATTTGGGGTTTGAAGCTCAATACTGGCAGATTTTCTATTTTCATTTTGCTTTATCTACTGTGCCAAGAAAAATAGAACATTCTGTTTGGGGGACTTCTCCTTTTAAAAAGTTGTTGTATAGTAAATAGTTATACAAAAACATGGACAAGCTGCCCTCTTGGACTGTGCTTTGGATGAAGTAATATTTACATTTTATAGTGCTTATTTTGGCTTTCCTCCCCCTGATTTGCTACAATTTGTTTTCTGCATCCCTCCCTACAAACACAGTTGTATTTCAGAAATCCTTTCCATTCTTTACTGGTGCCTTTTGGCCATAAATGCTGTAATCTAGAAAGAAAAGTGGGAGTTTTCAAACTGGCATTACTGAGATTTGTCTCTGTCATGAATCTTGTGGGATACTTGAACATCCCTTCCCTGAAATTTTGTAGGCTTGAATTTCATGGCATTTTGCTGGAATGATCACTGAAGCAGCCTGTGCCTTGTTAGACCCTCTTAGTAAATGCTTTGATTTTATTGAGACTACAAACAGTGCTGAAAAAGAAACCAACAGAACACTTGGTGAGTGAGGGAGAAATGTGTAGAAGATGTGGGATATGCCTGATCTCACCCTCAGGGTGAAGTCTATTCCTTCCTGCCACTTATTCTGCTTCCTCCTCTAAGCTTTGATGCTGTAGATGACCAGTTCCTGCTCACTTTGCTGTACTCATCCTGCTGAATCTACATTAGCCTCTGAATTTTGGCCTCATCTTCCTTTCTTCCTTGGCATTTCTGAACAAATCTGCTTGTCCCTTGCTTCTTGGCTACATTCCTATTTTCTTCTCCCAAATTCATGGTCTTTTGTCCCCGTGCTTTTATCCAGCACTTTTCTGTTTCCCAGCACCTCTCAAGGATCCTTTGTTGCCAAGTTTTCTGAGCTCTCTTGATTATCTCCTCAGCTGTTTGGATCAGAGATGTAAAGCATGACTTGGTGCAGATGATTGTGAATGGGCCTGCAAAACACTTGGTAGCACTTCCAGTCCAGTGATGCAAGGCAGAAAAATCTTAGCTTTTCTCTTGGGTTGTTGTTGATTTTCTTCTTTTTTAATAAAAATTGATGCAGTGTCAAAGGGAGCTTAGTGCAGGCTGGTAGCTTCCTGTGAGTTATTGTGTTGTCTAACATCACTGAGTACAGATGTGTGCAGTAGGGTTTAAAAAGTAATGCCATTTATCACTTTAGCCCAGTTTTCTCTGGTGCTGTTGTTTCTGTAACTGTAGTGGGAAATGGGAAGAAGAAGTACAGGCAATGTCCTACTAAAAATGAAAATGCTACAAGAAATCCAGTTTGTGTTTGGGTAATGATGTAAGTCCTTTGCATTCTTGTTTCTTGAAAAAGTAGATCCTTTACTTGATGCGTAGAGGATAAGAAACTATTGGTAAATAACTTCTGCAAGTAATATAAAATAGAGCTGCAAGTACACTGGCAGCAGTTCTGGCTGTGCTCCTTGTGATGCCTAAATCTATATTTTTTGCTTTCATTTGAGTCTCCTCACTGGTTTTCCAGGGAGTTGACTAGAAAAGAAGTTTTTTGAAGTGTCCATGGGAAATAAATCATGTGTTAATGCTGCCTGATTCTTGGACCTCTTTCAGTCATGCTTGAGGTCTGCAGGTGATCCCAAAATTTATAATTCCTGGCACTCTTGTAAGCTGGATATTAAGGATTTTGTATTTTGAGAAAGTTTATTGTGTTACTGCTGCATCCTCTCTTTGCAGTCTGTGTGAAGGTGTTCCAAGTCAGGTACTGGAAGGTGTCTGGCTGTGACTGGTGCAGGTCTGTGTGGGTTTGGGAGATCACTGGGGCTGGATTCAATCTCTGGGCTGTCAGAGTAACAAACTAACAGTGCTGCTTGCTCCTGTGAGATCTCAAAGAAATGGCCTTGTGACTGGGGTTATGAGCAGAACCTTGAACTTTGTGATCCCAAAAATACAATTCTGATAATCTAATTCCCCTAGATTCTTCCGCTAGAAAGAAATCTAGATGTTTCCACTTCAGGAATGGAAGCAAATCTTCCATGGTTTGCATCAACCCTCCTGAGATGTGCTTCTTCCCAGCCTCTCTTATGTTACACTTTGTTTGCTGCTGTCTTCTCAGGGTAATCTTCTGAGAGTGTTCTACAAGTCTTGGGGAATAGAAGCTTCCTTTATAAACAAAGTTCACTTTTGACTACAGCCTTGCTGGTGCTAATGAGTTGTTCTGGGAGCCCAGAGTCTGTGTCTCCAGTGAGGTGCTATCCTCAGTCCTCTGGTACAAAACTGCTGCTTCAAAATGCTTCAGTGTAACATGGGCTCCTGGGCTTGCAAATTCCTCAGTGCAAAACACAAGCTCCAGCTGTGCTGATACCAGTGTTTAAAAGTGGCCATGCTGGTGTTCACCACATCTGAAGAAAAATCATGAATCGTGGCAGTAAAGGGCAAAAAGAATGTATGACCTGCTGCAAGAGGAATTGGGGTGACTACATGAGAGATGCTGATTGTGGAGTAAGAAGGATCTGCTTAAATATCCAAATCTTGCAAAGAAAAATGGTTTGAAGTAGATTTTGAAAGGTTCTTGGGCTGAGAGAGCACTTTGATAGCTGGCTGACACTAGGAATGGACACAGAAGGTATTGATCATCCAAAGTAATGGAAGAGGTGAAGTAATTTGAAGTGGCTGGCTCATCACTTCTTTGATATATTTTGGTTTAAAGCATTAAGTGTTGTTTGCATTCTTAAAATATCAACGCAGCATAAAACTTGATATTTTCTTTCTTAGCTTTAAAGTCTGGTTTCATTTGCTTTTTTAGTGAAGTGATATGTAACCTTATCTTAGCAAGGAGTCCTACAGCAACCCACAGTGTTCATTTCATGTGACTGGTGCACTGAAGTGTGTAGAAAGTAAGCTTCAACAAATGTGTTCATTGTTTGATTCTTTTTTACTGTTTCTATAGGGAATGAAACTTTAACAAGAAGTCTATGTTAAAGCCTGGCTGACAGCAAGAGAGACAAAGTGTAGAAGCAATGCCCTGATGAAAAGGTAGGGAGCACATTGGGAGTGGGCAAAAGGCTGCTGTTCTACCTTGGGAATTCCTGTGAAGTTAGAGGGCTTCTGCTTTGTAGCCAGGATTGTTTGCTTGCTGTGAAGAAAATATTGAGGGGAACAAAGACTTTTCTGACAATTTTGGCAGTACAGAGATGGGGTGAAGTTTTTTCCTTGTGTAACTGCAGTTACTCCCATGTCTTGAGACTGTTGAACTCCCACATGATTTGTGTGGTGTTATGGCTGAGAAATGGTTCTGTGTAGCCAGAGCAGGACTGACTGAGCCAGTTCACTTCACTTTGCTCTTGCATGCCCAGCTGACACATCTCTGTGGGCTGGTTACTTCAACAGGCTGATGTAGCAATACACCTGTGAGGTGCTGGGGGCTGTTAGAACTTTACTGGCAAGTTTTAATAATTAGCCTCTGATTTGTGTCTTTGTTCATCTGCTCTTCATGTTCCTTCAAAGGAAGTAAGTTCTTGGAATGTTACTGTATGATTAATATTAAAAAAAAATAAATCACCAGCTTTGAACTCTTTTAAAAAAGGTTGCCCTGCACTGGTTTCCAGTCCTACTCTAGGAGACATTCATTGCTTTTTTACATGTGGAACATCTTTAGAGTCAGGCTAATAAAGTAAAATATCACCTGGTTTAGACAGCAAATGGATCTAATAAGGAACTCAAATTAATAAGCAATTTAATATTTTCAAAGAAAAATGCAGGAAGGAATGAGAATGACAACAAGGCAGATTAAAAGATTACAAGGCAGTTGTTGTATTTCTCTGCCAGAGGTGGACTGGAAGAAACTGGAGTCAGATGGTCCTTGCTGCTGTCTGGAAAAGTCGGCTCCTGGAAAGAAACTAGCATGGCTGGAGCAACTTTTCTGGTCTGCAGCCACTTCTAACTTATCTCTGCAAAATTCTCTGGGTAGGAGCCACCTACCAGGTTGTAGGGATCAGATCAGTTGTTTTTTACTTGCAAATGTTGCAGTGCATCTGTAGTAAAGTGTACTTTGTGAAGCATCATGCTGGTTCCTGCTGCACAGATGGAATATGTGGCTCATCCACATCAGTTCTGGTCATGTGATGGGGAAAAGCTGATGTGTGCTTTCCTCTTATACTATTTGAATGAGGAATGTGATCTGTTCAAAAAGCTTGGACACTGAATGAGTTGCAACAGTGGTGACAAGCAGCAAAAATCTTTAATTAGTATTTGCTAAATGTTTATAAAAAAATAGGATGTTTCAAAATTACATTGAATAAGCAGTAGAATTGTGTTTACCCTTTGTCTTTCAGCAGAGTAAACAAGCTAATAGTTTGTGGATCTTAGAGATTATCTGATTGTTTCCCCTGTTCCCACATATTTAGAAATTACTAAAAGCTCTCTCATCTATATAATCATGATCTAGCATATGTAATATTTTTTTGCATGTGATTTTATTTGCAAGGATTTTTTGATTCTTCCTGATCTTTATGGTATATAGTTTATAATTGTATTAATTATATGATGGCCATTAATAATCACTATCATCAGGTGGCTCAAAGACCATATATTGCACTTATTTCTGGGGACTCTTGTAAGAGGTTATGGTTGTGATCCCATGGCATTGCCTTTGATGTGCAGCCTTTTGTCCCCTCTGTCTCTACACTGAAGTGCAGAGAAGCAATGGGAGCTTCTCTTCTGGCACTCCTAATGCTGAATTCCATCTGGTAACAGCTGCCTTCAAGCAACCTTCTTGTGCAGTGTGACTTTTTCTGCTCTGCTTTTCTTGTTTGGTTGGTTTGGGGGTGTTTTTGCCTTCAGAGATGACTTGCAGTATGGTGAGATGTTGTGGGGAGATGAGTGAGGGTAAAAAGATGACAGTGTGGAAGTTGTAGGGAAAAATCTGCTGCTCCCTGGATGGAACATGGGCAGCATTCCTGACCTCCCACACAACACAATCCAAGGGGTGGGGTGGAGACCCCATGGCCAGGCTGTGTTGAAACCCTTGCAGAGGAGAGAGCTCTGGGACTTGCTAACTGATAGAGCCACACAGCAGCTGAAAACCAAGGGAGATAAGGAAAGAGGAGATCCTGCTGTGGAATCAGCAGCTGTGGAGAAATCTCTCTCCTTGGACTGAGGTGTGTCCCCAGCCCAGGGTTATCTCAGGTGCTATCCTGAGATTCACACCCACAAGGGACAGCCACTACTCACTGAGTAAGACATATGAGTAAAGTCATTATGGAATGGCTCTGTGGCAGGAGTTTCTACAGAAATTCTTCATCAGTTTGTGTGAAGTGCTCTTCACAGAATGATTAGTTGTCACTGAGTTAGCTAACTTCTTTCTGGGGTCTTCTAACATAAGGTTTGCACACATCTGCCCTGCCAGTAACCTGATGTTGAAAATTTGAGTATCACAGTAGCTCTAGTAAAGACTTAAGTCAGCCTTAGACTAAAATACCACTGCAGTTTATCTTTTTTATCCCATTTTTAGCTGTAAGCCTTTTTATCAGAAGACAAAAATTATAAAACCCTTGTAGGATTCCTGAATGGTTTGGGTTGGGAGGGACCTTAAAGATTATCTCATGTCACTCCTGCCATAGGCAGGGACACCTTCCACTATCCCAGGCTGCTCCAAGCCCTGTCCAGCCTGGCCTCAGGCACTTGCAGGGATGGGGTAAATATGAAGGGTTAATACATCAGCAACCAGGCCTTTTTTTTTTCTCTCTTCTGTAAAATCTGCATTAAATTATGAAAGTCTTGCTGACTTGTGTATTATGTGCTATAACCTTAGGAAGCAAATTTATGTGATAGCAGGTGTTTGTATGTAGGGGATTCTAATTTTAACTGCCTCTAAATGAGGAGAGCTTGTCCCAGTTTTTCCTGAAAGTGCTTTTGGGAATAAATGAATGTTTGAATTTAAGACTTTTGGTATAAACTTTATATGGAATAGTGGTGAGGTTTAAATAGTGTAAAGGTATGATTCTTCAATATAATATATATACACATGCACATCATTCTGTTTATTTGTAATGCTGTCTTGGCTGATTAAACTGGAGTAGTGCTGTTAATACACTGGAGTTCTAAGTCTTGCTTGCACTTTTAACAGCCATCATTTGTATAATTTTTGATTACTAAAGTGTTAGTTTCATTTCATCCTAAAAGGCATCATGAATCACTCCAGAAATCAGTGTAGGTCTGGGAAATGATGCTGGTGAGAAAAGGAAAACCCCTCAATGTTACAATAGCTATAATGTAGTGTCACAGAGTTGCTAATGTAACAAAATACCCAGAACTTCAGTCATGTGAGCTGAAAGATGTCAGTGCTTGGTCTTATGCCAAATTTTAAAGATACTTTGTTAAACATCTCCTCCTCTGCATGCATTTGTTCCCAGCCTGCCTGGGTTTGCTGGGGCCTGATGGACAGAGATAATGGGCAGCATATGCAGAGGTTGAGTTTGTGTGTCTGTGAATATATCACTCAGGGAGGAGTTTGAATTTGTAGTTATTACTTTCATACATATGCTGAGTAACATATTCCAGATGTTTTTGGAATAACTGAATGTAGGTTGAGCTAAGCTCAGTTTTGTGACTGTGTTCTGTCTTCAAACACAAGCTGAAGTTACTTTCAAACTGTTACTCTCCTATATATTGATGATTGCTTGCCAGCAAGCTTGTTTGCTGAAGTGTCCCATAGTGCTTATTAGCCATATAGAAAAATAAAAATTAGTTAATTTGGGGTTTCTTCTTGGCATTTTCTAGAATAATGTAAATAAGCATAAAATAAAAATTTATACTCATTTCCTTGCAGCTGTAGAAGCTTCTCAAGCCAGTCCAGCAAAACACAACCAACCTACAAAATAAGAGCATGAAGAGGGAATGGCCTCTCTTGTGCTGGTGGATGAGGTTGGTAGGGGTGACCAGGCACAGCCTGACATTGTTCCTGCTTCAGCAGGGGCTGGAAGTCTGAGGCCAGCTTGGAACAATTTGATTAAATGCACATTATCAAATTGGGACATAATTTTCCAAATTACCAGGAAGAAATGTCTGAATTTATTATGTTTTAACAAAAATCTTGGTCAAGTCCAAGAATGATGATGGCAAGAAGTTTGATAAGGCTTAATACTTGCTACCTAGAGCAGGAAGTAAAGGGAGATAAAGCAATGGGAATAAAAGTTACATGAAAACTGAAGTCTTGTACCAACCATTCAAACTATTTTACATTCTGTTTGTTCCATTTCTGAATGTCAGCAAGCTCTCGAAACTCCTGTGTGGTAATAGTTTCTCTTGGAATAAAATTTTGCACCCAAACAAAATTAATTCCACAAAAGGGAGTCTTGAATAGTTTGTCTGGTTTAAAAAGTCTGGAACTCGATGACAGTAAACTTCCTGAAGCTACTCTGACAGGATTCCAGCACAAACTGGGGACTCGGAAAAACATTCTTAGCCCATTGCTCAATGTTCCGTGCGAGAGCAGAAAGCATTTGCTTTATTTGCAGGCTATGATTTTCTGTATTTTCAAAATAACCCTAATTTTATCCTTTCTGACCTTTATTTCTTTCTCAGAAGCTGTAACACCTTGTGATGGAAGATGGAAGACAAAGGGGCCCGTGTTGCTGATTACTTTGTTGTCGCAGGACTAACGGATATCTCAAAGCCGCTGGAGGAGGAGATCCACTTCAACGATGCCTGCCACAAAATGGCCAAACCAAAAGAACCCATCACAGATGTGACAGTGCTCAATAAATCCCTGGGGGAGGAGGTTCCTCAGGGCTATAAATGCATAGATGTCACTCCCTCGGGCCTGTCTGCCGATCTCAATAACGGCAGCCTCGTAGGACCGCAGATGTACCTTTGTTATCGCAGAGGGAGGGATAAGCCTCCACTTACTGATTTGGGGTGAGTGCTTTTTTTCCCTGTTCCAGTGGGTGATTGTTTCACAGTTTGATTTAACTAAGGAGCAGATAAGGCAGGTTTACAGAAATGCCGTGCTTGTTAAGTACAAGGCAAAACTCTAAACAGGAAGATATTTGTTGACTTAAGCATACTGTAACCCAGTATGGAAGGGAAAATGCATGCTGAGTGGATTTTAATGACAAGTTTAATGCTTCCCATTTTGGAGTTTTCAAAGCCATTTATAATTTTTAATGTATATGTTTAGATTGGGATAAGATGCTTAACCTATTTAATACAGATTGGAAAGAGATAAGTTATATGACATTCTTAAGATCAGGCAATGAATCTTTAATAGAACTGAAAATAACACTGTTTTGCAGTAAACAAAATGTTTAAAAGCAATTATATACGAGGAAAACCAGTATAGTTTCATCATGAAGCTTTTCTGTTAGAATACAGTTGGAGATAACATGACCTGAACTTGTCGGTAAAAAATAAAAAATGTCGGTTTTGCTCAGAGACAAGAGCTGTGATTAAAACTCAAAGTGTTTTAAAAACATGCCTTCTGACTCTTTTCCATCCCCTTTTAACCAGGGTTTTATATGATGGGAAAGAAAGAGTAAAGCAAGGCTGTGAAATCATTCAGAGCACCCCGTATGGGCGGCCTGCCAACATCAGCGGCAACGCCTCGTCCCAGCGCGTGTACATCACCTACCGCAGGGCCTCCGAGAACATGACCCAGAACACCCTGGCTGTCACAGACATCTGCATCATCATCCCCAGCAAGGGAGAGACTCCTCCACACACCTTCTGCAAGGTGGACAAGAATCTGAATAACAGCATGGTAAGGTTCATAAAGCTGGGCTTTGAACACTTGATACTCGCTGACGTGATGGTTGTGGAGTGCTTGTGGCAGCGCTTGGAGTACCTGGTGAAAAATCTTCATAAGAGGCCTCCAAAGATAAATCAAATATTGGAAGAGTTGGAGGAATGCATTCCTTTGTTCCTACTTGGAACAAACTTTCTGGAAGCCTTAGAACAAATGTTTGGGTTTTTGTAGTGCTGACTCCAGCACCTTTGGATTGGTCCTTTAGAACCTGTTGTGTACGTGTGTGTAAATGGGGGTTTTACAGATGTGGCTGTTTCTGACACTGCTTTTACTGTTGTGGTAGGAATTCCATATCTAGCAACCAGCTTCTATTTTGCTTTCCAACTCCTCCCTTTACTTACAATGCTATTTTATAAATGATTTTTTTCTTCAGTAGTTTGACAAACTTCTTATTTAAAGAAAGCTGTACGTGAGTGATGTTGGAAGCTGTTGACTGTAAGCACATTTAAATGTTTAATACGGTTCCAAAGCCTGACCTGCTAAAATACACAGGTTTCCCAGCACTTTGATTTGCAGAACTGAATATTTAGGTGCTTCCTGGTTAAATCTGCAGCCCCGTGTGCTGGCTCTTGCAGGGTGCTCAGAAGTCAGTCTGCTGAGGAGGATGCTGGCTGCTCTGCAAGTGGGATCATGTTAAAAAGATCATAGGAATTGATTTGTGCTTGTTTTTAGATAAAAGCCTGTAGGCATTAACCAATGGATTTTTCAGTTCTGCTAGTCCCTGTATTGACTGGGTTATGGGAGTGCTGTCTTAGGGAAGTTGTTACACTTTTCTCCCTTCTATAAAAGCTCTGTGTTCCCCCTATGGGTGCTGCTCTTTTCTGTTCCGTGGCTTTTCCTGTTCTTTATTTTCATGTCCAGAAATTGAGAATTTAAACACTTAAAATTATCAACATTAGTATTAATTATATTCTGTTATGTCCATTTGTTATACTTGATCACTTAATCCATAACTTCTTTTCTTTTACAGTGGGGCTCAGCAGTATATTTATGTTATAAAAAGTCTGTGGCAAAAACCAACACCATATCATATAAAGCTGGTATGTAACTACTGTGTAGCTTTTTTGTATTATTCAGTACAGGATGTCCAGGTTCATTTGTAATGTCATACATTTTGTACTAAAGCATTGACACTATCTTGCCATTATCCAAAAAGGACTTAAAGCATTCTTTTAAAATCATTTCAGAAAAGAAGCCTTAGATCTGGGTATCATGACCATGCTGTTTTAGAATTTGTGTTTAATTGGGAAGCTCAGCTGTGTTTTTATAGGTTTCTACAAACCTGGTTGTCTCTCACCTCTGTTTGTGTTATTGGGAACTGTCTCTTAAGGATGTGTGTGTGTGTGTGTGTATGCAGAAGAAAATACCACAGAAATTATTTGATGCATTTTCATGATCACTTTCTTTAAGAAACATTTTGAAGAATCCTGCAGACTTCCACACTGCCTCGAGCATCATTGGCACTGAGCTCTTTAAGTATTTTTGGCTCATGTATCATCTTCATTTTATTGTTTTATTTATAAGACAGAATTAGATTTGCTATGACTGATGAAACGTGTTGGCTTTGCATTTGTTGTTGAGTTTTTTTTAAACCCTGATTTTGTTTGGCATACAAGTCATGAGCATGATTCACACTTAAGCTTTAATCCACTTACATCCCTTTTAGAGGCTGCTCTCTGTAAATAGGAGTTCGGGATGTACTAAAAGGTGGAGAGTATGTTTGTAAACAAATAAAAATTTTAAAAGGCCTCATATCTGGTGATAGCTTGCACAGAATTTTGATTCTTGGCGTGAGGGGATCCACTGCCCTTTCTGGTTACGAGTTTTTATTGCTTATTAATATTCCCCTCTCTGTTAGTGCTTAGTGATTGTGCTGTCTAACAGAGAGAAATGCTAAATCCTTTCATGTGGTATCTGTTGTCAGTGTGGAGTCCCCTGGGCTGCCAATCAGACAGGATGGATTGCTGCAGCCTCTGATGTAACTGAGGACCTGTGTGCTAAAAGGCTCTGCTTCAGATCTTCGTGTTTTACAGCTGTGTTTAAAATTAAGCCTAAACACATTGGCCTGACAGCACAAGAGCTGAGTCCTCAGCTGAGGTGGATCAGCATAATTGATTTCATTCTATTGGTATTAGAAAACTGTCTAATATCTAACATATATTTATCAGGGAATGTTTGTTGGCCAGAATTAATTGGTGTCATAGTTGAAAACATCAGTCTTATTTCTCAGTTATTCACATACCTTTTTTAAACTAGATTTTAAATCTTTGCTCGTTCTCATGATGAATGTGAACTGTTGTATAATAACAAGTGAGATGCACACAGCCTGAAAACAGGAAAAGATAAATCAGTTATGAATAGTTTCTAGAATGGAAGGTAGGATTTCAGTGTAATGCTTTAGTCAGGTGATTTCTCCTTAGGTCATGGATGTGTCTGCCCCTTGCAGCTGTTCCCTGTGCCTGATTATTTACACCTTCCTTCATCTTCCGAATGATGTGTGCTATATATTAATTTTCTGGCAATTTTTAATGGAATGAGCTATTACAAACCTGTTTCTGCTGGCTTTTCTATAGCTGCCTCTTTGCTTGTTCTATTTATAGGTTTAATATGCAGATATCCTGAAGAAGATTATGAATCATTCCCATTACCAGAATCTGTGCCTCTTTTTTGTCTCCCTATGGGTGCAACAATTGAATGTTGGCCATCTAACAGTAAATACCCTCTCCCAGTTTTTTCTACGTTTGTACTAACTGGAGCTTCTGCAGAAAAGGTATTTTGAAACCTTCAAGTTATTCATTTAATTGAAAAAATTTGGTTGTGTATCTGTTCAGGAGGATGATAATGACTGTTTTCATAGATGAACTTGAATCTATTCCCTTGGGCTTGATTCCAAGCCTGCTTTGAAGAGTGACTTGCAGTAGTTTCAATTGATCATAAACCTGAGCTCCTCTACTTTCCTGTTAGCCTGTGAAACTGGAGAGCTGTAGAATTGGCCTGCATATACATGCAAGTAATGCTATTTTTATTGCAAGCATGGAAATGACCTTGCATTTACATATTTGTTCTAAAAAGTAAATTGGATGTCAGGGGGATATGGCTTTGAGTTGTGTATCAAGGATTTCCAAAATAGCTTTAAAGGAGGAGCAGTTGACTGCAGTTGTACTCTTTATAATCATTATTTTTGTCACAAATAAACTTTGTAAATTACTCTCTCATGGCATTAAGTGTTTTAAATAAATAAGTCAGTCTGGATTTTCACAGCCATAAGAATATTCCAGAATGGATTGCTTCAAAAGATGATGCATTCATGCATCTTTTGAAACAATAACAGAGACTTGATTTTCTGTGTGTTGGGGGTTTCTTAGATTGCTTTGAAGATCGAGGCAGAATTACTGACTTGACATCCACGATGTGTTTGCAGGTATATGGTGCTGCTATTCAGTTTTATGAACTGTATCCTGAAGAGAACCTCACAGAGAAACAAAAATCTCAGCTGGGATTAGCAGCTGCTGTCGAGGGAAAAGACACGTGCAGAACAGTGCAGACAAATAAATGCATCTGTCTGCTCTCTCACTGGCCTTTCTTTGATGCTTTCAAGAAGTTTCTTACCTTTCTGTATCGTTATTCCATTTCTGGGCCACATGTCCTCCCCATTGAGAAGTAAGTAATTCCCAAAATTCATAACAGTAATTTCAGTTGATAAAGAGGTTTGGGTTTTTTGGCTCTAAATTTCCTGTAATGTCCTTTTTACTTTACTCATCAAACATTAAATATAATGGCTGCACTTTTCTCCTTTGAGAAATGTATATTTACCTGCTTGCTGAAAAAGTCTAGATTTTTATTTGTGATTTAGGTGCCTGCAATGGTCTCTGAAAGCTGTTTTAATTAGCTTTGCACCCTTTGGCCATAGTGATTAGAAAGAGCAAGATTATAAATCCCTTCTTAATCTTGCACACATCAAGTTAGGAGAATTAAATGAGTAGATTTGCATTTTTTCAAATGCCTATTTGTAGTGTAATGAGAGATGATAAAGCAGATTGAATATTTTGCACTAGTAATTATCTTCTATTTGTGATAAATAAACTTAATTTCTTTCTCACATAAAGGATTGCACATTGTAAAATGCAAAGGAAATCCTTACACCAAGAAATGGTCAATAACTGTAATTGCTATGTAATACAATGTAATATTTCTATGATAATGTAATCTTTCAATGCAGCAGATTTCAAATACTCTATTTACTTTTCTGTTTTATTACACATGAGTTTTTTTTCCTGGTTTAACTTAAATATTAACTTTCAGGAGACTTTGACTTTGTGCATTAATTATTTCTTGTGATTGCTTATCCCCTTCATTATTACAGTTCCCATCACTGAACTTGTTTGAAAATTCTGATAGTGTAAACTTCCAATGATAAAACCACTTTTTTTGTTTTGCTTTTAAGCTCAGGGGTTTGGTGTTTTAACTTTTGGGAATGAATAAAAAGAGTAGATATGAGAAATGCTTTATCAATTTGGATTTTATGGATTTATTCTAATTTCTCTGATTTGTAAACTGGTCAGTTTACTGTGTATAATTGAAATGTAGGATTCTAATGCAGTATCCAGCCTAGTTCCTTTGGCTGTTTTAATGATGATGATGGTTTAATGATGATGTTTTAATGATGATGAAGGTTTGTCTGTGCCATACATGTACCTGAACATTTTCAGTCAGCCCAGCTACTGCAAACAGCAGCTTTCCCTTGTTGTGTGCTATGTTCCATACTTTGGCCACTATCTTCATACCCTGGTAATAAAATAAAACCCAAATCAATGCTTATTTGTGGGCTTATCTGAATTTCTTCCAAATGTAGTTGCCTGTGTCACAGTACTGGTAACGTTTGTAGAAATCCTGGTACAGCATGTGCTGGAAGGTGGAGTTTAGGATGGAATTCCTGTTTCTCATAGGTTTTTAGCTTCTTTTAATGTGAAAGTGTCTGTTGTGTAGAATTACACCCCTAGAACTTGTGTCAGTTTAGTCAACTCATAAAACAGAGAACTTTGTCAAATTCTAAAAACACTTCTCTGCATTTGTAGGATGTGAAAAAACTTTAAAGCTTTTTCATCAGCAATTTTATATAACATTTTGTATTTAGAACTGAAGAAAATGGATGAGCTTAATGATTCTCCTTGATATTCAGCCATGAATATTTTTTTGCAAGTAACCAGTTCTAGTCTCTGAGGTTTAGTGCTATTTCAAACTCTGTCAGAAGCAGCATTATAAAATGGGACTGTGATGTTCAAACATCAATATTTCTACTTTACAAATGAAAAAAAACTCTCCCAGTAATTTTTCAATCTCACAAACAGAGTTTGTATTCTGAAAGAGCATCTGCCCTCCTATTTTCAGTAGAAAAATAAGTTTTCAAGGCCAGAATATCCCAATAGGGTTTAGGTGCTGGGATTTTTTGCTCTGTTTTCTGAATAAGTATGTGCTATTTTTATATAATAATTTCTCTTACTGTCAGAAATTTTGTCTTGAGGTAGTTTAAGCTTAATTTCCACTAAATCAGTATTTTTCTTTTCCTCTAGACACATTTCTCATTTCATGCATAAAGTACCCTTTCCATCCCCTCAGAGGCCAAGAATTCTAGTGCAGGTAAGTGTAATATTCTTTAATAACTGTGTCTAAGGTGAAGACAGAACAGGTTAATAAATGGAAAATGTCATTTTTGTGCTCAAATTGGTTTTGTTCAGGATTTCTTTTTCCTAAATTTCTACACATAATGTCAGAAATCTGTAAAAATTCTGTTTCCAGTTTAGTTAGTGGCTTTAGTGAGTTATTACAAGAAGCTGTTTAGTGAGCTAAGAACTTAATTTTTTTTCCAGAGTATATGGAAATTAATGGAAAAACTACTCCAAGTCAGCATCTGGTCTCACTTTTGCAACAGCTTTTGAACTGTTTTCTTCTTGCTACTGTATGAGGATTAAGTGTAAAATAAATAAATAATAAATAAAATATAAATAATATATATATAAATAGAAATAATATCTCTATAAAATACTAAAATAAATAAATAAACCTAAAAGCAGATGTGAAATGTGTATCCATGAGTGCCCCTCTTCCTAAAGGGCTTTTTGCTCTCAGGGAGAACTGCAAGAGCCACACCCAGCCCCTTTATCAAACCTGGCCCTTGCTCTGTGCTACCTGCAGGGCTGTGTGGGAGTGAAATAATTACAGAAATTGCTACCTGCTCCTGGAAATTTCAGCCCTGTTGGTAGGAGAGGAGAAATCCTGGTCTTGAGGAGTTCTGAAGTGTTATTAAATCTTTTTATTTCCTCCTAAGGAGGTGAAGTAAGTAGAGATGTGTTAAAATTTTTATTGCAGAGAAAAGAGAGCTCTGTGCAGTAGTATTCTACCAGTCATGGTTTTTGATTAAATAGTTACAAAATGATGCTATTCTCTGTTATTACTTGTATAACATAAAATATGGAGAGCCCTATGCAGTTCTGAGCCTTAATTTTGTAGCCCATATGGTAGTGAAGTCTTTTAGAGCAAATAGAATCCTGGGTTATGTCTTTATGGCATGTGCTGAATACTGAAGATCCTCTTTAGTGTATTCTAAAGGAGTGATATTTATTACTGTTACTGGAAAGGGATTAGAGAACACTTATGTTGAAATTGTATCTGGCACTTCTGTCCCTTTTCTTGTGATTTTAAAGAAATTCAATTCAAAACCCACCATTTTTGCTTCTTATTTTAGGGGCTCTTTAAATTCATATTCAATAAAATATTTGTGTTAGGAAACACTGAACACCTATTTACAGAGATAGTAATTGAGTTCAGAGAAAAGCATTTAATGTTTTTAATCTGAAATTTCAGGGAATTTTGTCAAATCATATATGGTTTATATCCTGGGACCAAGTCTGAAGATTTAGATATACGTGATGTGAAAATTATGTCCATTGTACCTTATTTTCAAAATGTTTTGTGCATTAAATTAATACAGCTTTAGGAGCTGATAGTACAGATGGAGAAAGCACTGCTTTTACAGTAGGCAGTGGTAATTCAGATCTGTGAATAAATTCTCCCTTCCAGCTGCTCCCAGGGACTTAAGTTGGGTTTGAAACTGCACTGAATAAAATCACAGGTGATTGTACCATAGACTTTTCCTCAGAATTAATGTGGGAAAACCCTGCATTGAAAATAGCAAACTTTCAGGATTCTGTTTCTCTCTGAAGCCTGTTAATTGAAAATGTGGTAGTCTTTTGCTAAGCAATTAAACTTCTAAGTCTCAAAGAAATGGTAGCCATTAGTAAAACATTCTGGAATGTTCCCTTTTGCCAGCTTCCAGCTGCCAGTGTTGATGGTTTCCTTCTGACCTGAGATCTGCTGGGCTCTGTCCTCCATCCCCTCATTGCATAGAGGTTGCTGTGCTAATGCATCACAACCTGCAAACTTCAAGAGCACATGGGGTAATGTTTCTCCCTCAGGGGAGTGGGGGCAATAAGTGCCCCTTCTGCCTCAGGGAGATGTGCCCCTTGAATTGATGTTTAATTGTGTTTATGTGCTTTTGCTGAAGCACAGAAGTCAGAGGACATCAGGCTGATGCTTCCTTTCAGAGGGTGGTTTAATGAAGGTTTGCCTCAGGCTGGAAAAATGAATCCTCTGAATTCTTCCACTGAGCAAGCTGATGGTGCAGGTGGTCCCAAGGTGACTTACTTGACAAATCCAGCCTGTGGTGTGGCCATCCACATTTGTCAGGGAAGTGGATGTGAGACGAGCAGGGAAACAGCATTGCAGACTCCTTAATTCCCTGTGTTTGGGGAGTCTCCAGGCACAGCATTAGGTCACTTTGTGTTTCTAAGTCATCAGTCTTTGCTTCTGGCTTCCATTACCTGGTCACCTGCAGTGGGTCTAAGGTGAAACACAATCCAACCTGAAATGTTACTAAAAATGGTCTGAGAGTTGCTGTGGCTGAGTTACTACTGCTTCTATACAACAGAAAATGCAGGCAGGATTAAGCCAGCTGGTACCTTGTTACCTGGATTTACCATGGCTGAAAACTCTGATATTGCTGTTCTTGTACTTACCTGAGTCTTCCTGTTCATGCTCAATATGTGAATGATTTGCTTGATGCCATGTCACTGTAAGAAAGAAAAGTGATTTTAATAGGATCTTCTTGCATCTTCAACTAATGCAAATTTTAAAGATTCTATCAGAGCTGAGCAGTTTCTACCAGCCAAGAGGCTCATTCTCATGTCTTTAAGAAAATATGGCTTTACATTATGACCTGCCATCTCTTCCCTTTATGAATTTTTATCCCTCTCTTTACCCCTAAATCCAGAAAGAACTCCCCCCAGCTCCTGAAAGCTGTGTATGAACTATGGGTTCTCACAGCTCTTAAAGTACAGAAGGCTTCATTTTTCAGCAGTTAATATATTCAGATTTTTGCAGCATTAGCTAGTTTAAAGTCTTCTTTATGAATATGCAATGTATTCAGTTCTGGCCAAGAAAGGAAGATCATGCTTTGCCCAGTTTTCACTAAAAGATCCTGATGCATATCAGTGCACAGCACTTCTTAGAGTGATACACAGCTGGGGTAGACAAGGTTCAGCCTAATTTGAATTATTTTTAAGTGTTCTTTGTTACAGTTGTGTAATTTCTAATAAATATTTCCAAAGTTCAGAATAAAAATCATTTCTTTAAAAATCTTTCCCCAGCTATCTCCACACGATAACCTGATTCTTAGCCAGCCTGTGTCATCACCACTCCCACTGAGGCAAGTAGCAGTATCCTGTTAATTGTGAGATGTATTCTGGTTTGTGTTATGGAAAAGGTTTGATATTTTGAGTTGCAGTTGTGTAAATTAACTCACCTTGTCTGGTGCCTTTGGAAGCTGGTGGATCTGAAGTTTAATTCACGTGATTAGATCTGCATCCTGACAAGGATACACAACTAATTAACCATGTATTTGGGGGAGGGTTTAAAATCATTTTAGTAGTTCTTGAGCAAGAATATAGATTATTAGATCCCCTTTCTAGGGGTTGATCCCTGGGATGCCAAGATAGTTCAGTTTTTTTGTTTTGGAAGGGAATAGAAGGGTTCTATTACTGTCTTGACTTCCACGTCTCTGTGCAGGAGACTGATTAAAGAAACACATGTTGTCTCCCTGTAAATTGCTTCTCAAAAAGAAAAATTGTCATGCCTGTGTCCTGAAAATAGTCTAGACTGAGTCAAGTCTCGAGGAATCATAGTTACTGTTGGAAAATAACCATTCCTCACTGGACAGTGAAATGTGCCAAGTATTCTACCAAGTAATCTTCTCTAAAAGAAAGATTTGCAGATTTCCATTTATTTTATTATTGAACATTTCTTTTTTTTACTGTCCCTTGTAACTCACCGCTGTGTTTATGTCCTGTAACAGTGGTGGCAAGTTTTCTACACTACTTCAGAATTTAGGACCTGAAAATGCAGTAACTCTGCTGGTGTTTGCTGTGACAGAACATAAAATCCTCATCCACTCACTGCGACCTTCTGTCCTCACGAGTGTGACAGAGGCTTTGGTCTCTGTAAGTACCAGCTTTTAGTCATACACACCTGTAAAAGGACTGGAAGAATGCTAAAATCTAGATTTAGGATTAGTGCTGTTAAACTTAAAGGTTGCTTAAAAATAAGAATTAAAATAAAGATTACTAGAGAGAAAAATTACTGTTGTAATGATATCCTACGAAGATAGAGGATAAATTGTTTTTGAGTCTTTGTGTAAATATTGTAAATAAGTGTTTGATCATCACAGTGCATTAAATAAAAGTTCCTGATTTTCCCAACTAGCACTGTATCCTATTCCTTTGGAATTTTAAATGCCTGATTTTCCCTGCCTATCATCACTAAGCATTGTTTGCTGCCTCTGCTATGTGCAATCTGTGATTCTGGAGATGTTTTTCCTACAAAATGAATTTTAGAGAAATGAGTGCAGTTTTTAATTAATAATCTACATCTAGATCCTCACTAGTAATTAAATAATTCTGAAGTTAGTGAAGTGTGGTTTATCCATGCACATGTTTAACCTGTGTTTTTGTCTCTGCATGTTTCCCAAGATGATCTTTCCCTTCCACTGGCCTTGCCCTTATATTCCCCTCTGTCCCTTGGCCCTGGCGGATGTGCTGAGCGCCCCGTGCCCCTTCATAGTGGGAATTGATTCCAGATACTTTGATCTCTATGATCCCCCACCTGATGTCAGCTGTGTTGACCTGGATACCAACACAATCTCTCAGTAAGTTTTTATCAACAGTTTTTCTTCTCTGGTAATTTTTTTTTTTCCTGCTTCTAATTTTCAAAAGCAGAAATCGATTTTTTTGGCAAAACTTGCGGGGGTATTTCAGTTTTTCTTTCCATTTCTTTTCCTTCTGTCCATGCCAGTTTTTAGAGCATGTAATTAATTACCTGAGTAATTAGAGCTCAGAACATGGCATGAGTGGTGGTTGCTGGTGCAATAACAGGTGCTTAATACCATTAATCCATCTCTGGTGAGTTGTAACTGGATTGATTTCAGTGCTGGAGAGTGTGGCAGTGTAATCATCACCCTGAAATATGGGGCATTGGTTGGATGGCTCTGATCAGATCTCCACACAGTAAATCAAATTTGACTTTGTCAGTTGCTTTGCAATCCTTCTCAGTCCAGTTTTTATGGAGTGAAACCTCTTTGTCTGGTGGCATGGAACATCCTCTGAACACATTCCAGTGTATGCTTAGATATATATTTTTTTTTTCCTTTCCAGAACTGGAGACAAGAAAGCTATTGCATGGAAGATCTTACCAAAGAAACCTTGTAAAAATCTGATGAACACTTTAAATACTTTATATCAGCAACTGGCAGAATGTGAGTGGGAAAGTACATAGTAAGCTTTACACTGAGCACAGTGTGCCACAAAAACAGATAAATGTAGCAAATTAAATTTGTTCCAAAGTTATCAGTTCCACTAAACTTTTTTTTTTTTTTTTTTNAATATTAATTTTGTTACACACCAAAATCCCTAATGAAAGTTCTTAATGAAAGGTTGACCATTTTCTGCCACTGTTAATTTCTAAACTTTTTTTTTTTTTTTTTCAGAATGGGAAAATCTGTGCTCTAAAGAGATTAGAAACTATGTGGGGGCTTTTGGGACAGAGGAGACTTCACATATATATGAAGGCAGTACTTGATAGATGTCCTTTCGAAAAAGAGCAGAGTTTTTATGAGAAGTGAATAGGAAAGCAAAGCAAAGAGTAGGCCAGGACCTAATAAAGACTTGGAGACTTTTTATGTTCAAAGTCTGCTCAAAGTTTGCTGATGTCTTGGCAATTCAAATTGGAATAACTTTGACACTCAAGCTAATAGTACCTAACTTAAAATTTTAAGGTGAAAATAACAAGTGTGGTTTAAGCATTAGGGGTTTAAATGTAAGACACAATTACTGGACATCTCTAAGTAAAAATTGGTTGTTGATAGAATCCTCAAGTATTGCAGAGCAAGGCATATTGAACCTTGATGTGAGAAAATGTATAGGGGTGGTTTTAGTGAAATTCATTAAAACAAAACACTGTTTTTTAAAAAACATTCCTGGCTATTGAGGTCACACAAATTTGTGTCCTGATTAGAATGTACAGAAACAGAAGTTTATTGGGATTTGCTGCACAAAGAAGTGTATAGCTGATGGGTGATGAAAATTATCTGATGTTTTCAGAATTTTGATATATTTTTCTGCAAGGGCTTTTTTAGAAAAAATTCTAGCCCTTATGTTCTCTATGTAAAAATAGAGTGGTAGTGAGCTTAAATCTTATTACAGAGTAGGCTGCTTAAAAATGATCTCGAGGTAAGGTTGGCTATAATTATATGATGTGGAAAGACAGTGATGAAACCACCCTTTCACTTTCCTGAGACATTATTAGAATGTTACCAAACTCTGTGTGTAGAAGTGAAGTCTCAGCTAGAGTTCTGATGGCTTTAAAATGCTGATACACGTACTTAATAAAAGAATAAAGGTTTCTCCAGAGCCACATTTTGTCTGTAGCAGCATTTTGCAGTGTTGTGTTTTCATGGCTCCACTTTGCCTCTAAGTGGTGATTTTCTGACAGTATTTAATGTGCATTGTTTGCTCTTTGAAATGAAAGGCACAATCAAAAAAAAAAAAAAAAAAAAATAGATCCCATCCATGTGTTTGTCCTGAAAACATGCTTCTTAATCAGCTCCTGTCTAAATTTTCACATGGTTTTACAAGCAGCTTTCTTTGAGGGCTTTTTAAAGCTCTGTCCACACTGGTTCTCTGTTACTGTAGTAACTCCTGTGCTGACCAGGCCAGTGCATCCTGCTTTTGCTGTTATCCACAGATACATGAGGTACAGAAGGTCAAGCTGAATCCTTTATCTCATGTCCTGATTAAATTTGGGTAGATTTCAACCTATTTCAAATGTAATGAGTTCAGTAAGCACTGAATCTAGTAAAATAAAGAGAATGTTTTTGGCCAATATTGAGGGGGAAGAAAGTAAAACACTAGGATGTTGTTCTGTTCACAGTGCAACAGCGACCAAGAGAAGATGCATTAATGGAACTGGCAATGAATGATTATGATTTTAATTCTGGGAAGAAATTGCATCTGTTAGATTTGGAGATCCAGGAAGCATTTCTTTGTTTCATGGCTTCAATCCTGAAAGGTTACAGGTCTTATCTCAGGCCAATAACAGAGGCACCCTCTGAAACAGCCACAGATGCAAGTTCTCTCTTTGAACTACAAGGTGAGAAGTTACAAACTTGGTTTGTGTGTATTAATTTATAATTTTTATTCCTTTATTTACAGAATAAAAACATTTATTTGTTAGTGTTGTAAATGATGGGAGAAGTGTGCAGACAAAATTGCACAGTACTGGCAAAGATTGCAGGAAGCTTTTTGCCCATAAGCAGAACCTACACTGAGTTCTGGTGAGGACTTTTCCATTCTGGCCATTCTGACAGTGCTGCTGATTGCCCTTTGCAGGGTTCCTGAAGAGCAGAGACCGTTCCCACCAGAAGTTTTACACCCTGATGACCAAAACCCAGATGTTCATTCGCTTCATTGAGGAATGTTCTTTTGTCAGTGACAAAGATGCCAGCCTTGCCTTCTTTGATGACTGTGTGGATAAAGTAAGCAAGTCTTGGTGTGCCTGCAGTGTTTCACTTCTGCTGTGGTCTGCCTTATCTGATAAAGTACAACCAGAATGTATTTGAAATGCAAGTTTGGTTTTGCTTTTACTTTCCTATTTTCTCATCATTTTAGCTTTCCATTTCCCTTTTTTTGTTGGGCTTGATTGCATTTTTTTGCTTCAAATTCTTGAATGTAAGTAAAACATCATGAGAACAAATTAGAGGTGCTAATTTTCACTGTAAACTTCTGAAATACTGGCCTCTATAAGTACTGCAAGGAGGACTGAAACCCAGAATCTTACATCCCTATTTCTATGAATATTACAAGAAGTTTCACAGCTTGTTGTCATCTTGTTGGCTACCTGTACCACTCTGTTCTGGGACACTGCTGTTTAAGCAGGGTGCAATTGTCTGGGATTTCCTGGAAAGTAGGTCACCTGCTGTTTGTTCCATGGGAATTAATACCAAAGACTGATAACTACTTTTTACAGTTCCTATTTATGACTGTTTTTTTCCATGGAAGTGCAGAAGAGCTAAAAGGAACTGTTTTGAAGAGAACTCTGAAAACAGTGAAGTTTGAGAGAGATATAAAAGCATGGTACAATGATATTTAATGCTCTTTATAGCTTTTGCTAGTCTCAATATTTTAGTAGTAACAGTTTTCAAAACGCTGCTTCCCAGTTCTACAGCATGACTTGCAGGTATTTATGGCTTGTAAATTGAATTAATTACAAACATTTCTGTAATGTTGAGTCAATCCCATAGCTCTGTTAGAAACCTTTCAGCATGTAGTGCTTGCTTTGCCATGTGCCAGTTTGTGCATGAAACAGGAGCTCTCCTAGACAGAAATAAACACCAGTGATTGAACTGCTGGGCAGCCCTTGGTTTCCTCTGTGCTGCAGTTTAGTTCTCTGGCTGATGTTAAAAAGGATGTTTATTCAGAATGCAATGACTGTGGAAGTGTCAAATTCTATCTGTTGCATTTTGTTTTATAGAATGGTTTATGAGGGCGCTGAAGTTGATGCCCTAAACTTAAAGTTGTCTTGTCTGAGAACTCAGACATCTCTTTCAAAAAAGTCACGCTTAGGTTGCTGATGTCACTGTGAGACTGCACATAATCTGTGGAGCAGTTGGAGCTTTCACCTTTTAGAAAAGGTTAAGTAGCCATTTATACAGCTGAAACAGAGACTTGTCTGTTCTAGTGCCAGGTATTTTGCTGCTTGATGCCCTGGACAGCTTCTTTCCACTATAAAAAATGCTCGTGACAGTTTGGTGAGAACAAATTTTCCAGAATGCATGTACACTTCTCCAACTTCCATTACTGGCAGTGAGGATTTTATTCAGGCTTATTAATGGGACAGCTACTTCTGTGCCAGGCAGAATGGTGGGGAAACTGAGGCACTGGCATTGCAGTGCTTTTAGGATTTGCCATGGCTTTAGAATTGCTTGTGACACTGGATATTCACTGACATGAGGGAGCGGGTTCCCATGAAGGATTTCTTTGCACAGTGATATATTTGCCTCATCTTTTTCCTGCTTCTCCTTCTTGATTTCCCCTTATTTCTGATGTTGCTCTTACCACTAACATACAGAGTGAAAATATGGAAGTATACCAAGGACTGCTGTACCAACTAGAGCTGTAGCCAGGACCAGAAATCAAAACTGAATTATTCCAATAAAGTCAATATTTATATTTTCACCTTTTATTAGGTGAACCAGTACCTGACAGGGTTTTGGAAGAGAGAGTGATGTCATGAGTTGAAAGGTGATACAGTGCTTTCCTCTGGGTAGTTACAGACTACTGGCTTGAAACAAATTTTATGTACTGTGAAATTAGTTATCTATAAAATATCGACTAAGCCCTGCCTTGAATAATTTGTGAGAATAATTTAAGATGAGGAGTAATCTCTTCTGTGTTATTTGGTGTTAGACAGCAGCAGCAGATTGCAATTGATTATCCATTTTGTCGACTGAAAGATACAGTGTAATTGTCTCACAAGTTTTCATTTTTCCAGGAATTCAAAAATTACCTCAATTTGACACACATTTAAGCTGCTGGCTTTATTATATTTCACTGGTAAAACTTGTAGCTGTGGGATTTTTACATCCTTAGAAGTATTTAAATTGCAAGTAAGGTTTCGTTTACTGCTGCTTCTCAGGAGCCATATGTTCTTGCTACTTGGCTGGTTCAATTTGCTAATGCTTTCCATCTGTCTCATGCAGCAAAATGTGTAATTAAGGACACCTCTTTGTATGTTTATCAAACTTAAAATATTCAAGAATTTTACTGAAACTACTTGATATATTTGCACCTCACTGGAGAGAGACAACTGTGGAATATGCTTCTTTTTGTACATTAACTCTCCGTTGCCAAACTCTCAAGTCATAAAAAACATACATTCTTTGGTTCCACAGGTTGCTTATTCATGTCTTTGAAGTATTCTACCATTTGGCTGTCATTTGGTTGCCATTTAAACTATTCAAGTAATTTAAGTTAGAAAAACAAAGCTATGCCTGTCTCCCTTTAACTTCAGTGAGGTCACACATTTATATTCCATTCTCTTGGAGTGCCTGTGTATTTCTGCAGTCCCTGCAAACTATCAAGACATTAAGTGCTGTGTAAGTGACTGCAGTTGTGGATGGTGCTGGTAGTACCTTCTGTATGCATCATTTTGATAAAGCTTGGTATTGTTTGCCATGGTTAAAGAGGGGGAAAATAGCTCTTTTTTAATATTTAAATATAAATTTTGAGTTACTGCTGCAGTTGGAAACATAGTTCTAGAAATGGTTGTGTTCAGAAGGATTTATTGCTACATACTACTTAAAATATTTACCTGACAACAGACAACTCAGACTATACCATTAAACACTGATTTTTGGGTTGGGGTGAAGTCCCTAAAACCAATGCAACACTTATTATTGTCATTATAACTTTGCAAGGTGTCCTTGAATTTTAAGATGCTGTTCTTTGAAGCTATTGCAGACTCTGTCCTGTTGATCATACAGCTGTTAACAGCAGAAAATACAATGCCCCTGGTAACTACTTTTTCTTTTTGACTTCCTCCTCCAGGTAGATATGGACAAAACTGGGGAAACACGACTTATAGAGCTGGATGAGTCCTACAAGAGTGAGCACACAGTTTTCATAACACCCCCTGAGATCCCTCACCTGCCAAATGGGGAAGAGCACCCTCTACAATACAGGTAGCCTAAGGACACAGCAGGATGCCAGCCAAAATCCTAACAGCTGCCTTTGCAGAGTTTAATTTCTAGGTTCTTGTGAGAGTCAGGAAGTACAGATTTTTCCTGTCCTGTTATGTTGCTCAAGTAAAAGGTGTGTGTGAAATGGCTGTTGTGCAGTTCTTTTGTCTGTGTACACACAGAAGCAATAATACTTAATAAAGCTGGTAGTGATCACATTATATTGTGCTGACTGTTGACAGCTTTTAAGCCTAAAGTTGAAATGTGTAGACCCAGTCTGTCCTGCTGCTGTTACTGATAATGATACAAACTGCAAACACTCTTTGGAAAGAGAGTACATGTCAAAAAATCACTGAAAACTAGTGCTAATTTAGTAATTATGTCAGATGAATTTGTTGGTTTCTTCATTAATTCTGAGAAATATTTACATATCTGATCTGATTTAATCTTTTAGATAGTTTGATATTGTTCCTATTGATTTGCATAAACCTCAGTCATGTGATGCTCACTGGGGACTAAGCCACACAGATTATTTTCTTTTATTAACTAGAATCAATACTAATTCATTTGACACATTAATTAAAGAAAATGCTGTGACAGTAAATACATTCATCAGTTGAAGTTGCTCACCTGAATAACAGGTTGAAGCTGTTTGTGCAGGTATATGAACTCATGCTGAGGGATTAGTGAACCACTCTGTCAGCAATGTCATGAAAGGTTTACTTTTGTGTTTATTTCCTTGGAAAGTGTGTAGTTGATTTTCTTTGCTATTATGGGACATGTTTGCTTGGAGCTGACTTACCAGAATTGACACCTTTCTCTTACAGCTATAATGGGTTTCCAGTATTAAAGCTAGAATTGTTTGAACGACCTGAAGGATTTCTCACAGCACCAAATAACAAACTGTCCTCAAAAGCCAGTAGCCCCAACAGCCCATCACCAATGTTCAGAAGAACTAAACAGGTACTTGCTGGTGTTTGTGGAGTGTGAAGTGCTTTGGAAGGGGTCAGCTTGGGGTTTGGCTGTAAAACCTGACTGGTAGTGGCTGCAGCCTGATGATTCTTCAATTCTTCACTGATCTGGTGACTGTAGGGTCACTGTGTTAAATTGTTCTTTGGATGTGCTTCTTGCCTGCACCATATCCTACAAGTCCCCCTTGTACAGGTTGTTGCTTGCTGTGCTGTCACTGTCCCTTCCTCTTTCTTCACACTGTTCTCCATGAGTTTTCCACATCCACTTCTTGATTGCTTTTCACTGCCCAGGGCTTTGAGGGACTCTAACTTTCAAAGAGATTTAAAGAAGAGATTAATAAAGATTTAAAGAAGTGCAAGGTTTTAGCAGTGGAATATTGCAGTGACTGTTTTAGGTGTCAATCTCACTGCTTTCATATTCCTTCCCACTTTATTGTATTGTTAATATTACTATTGCAGTTTCCATAGATACAATGGCACATGGTCAGTTTTTAACTTACAGCTTTGTGTGATGTAGATATAAACACACACGAATAATCTCCTCGTTTCTCTCCAGGAAATTAAATCTGCCCACAAAATTGCAAAGAAGTACTCCTCCATCCCCCAGATGTGGTCCAGGTGTTTGCTCCGTCACTGCTACGGCCTTTGGTTCATCTGCCTCCCTGCCTATGTGAAAGTCTGCCACTCCAAGGTCAGGGCTCTGAGAACCGCCTATGACGTGCTACAGAAAATGCACACCAAGAAAATCGATCCACCTGACGAGGTAACAGCCTCCCCAAGGCCAGCAGGAGTTGCTGGGTGTGAGGCTGGGGCAGTGCTGGGGCCCAGGGTGACTGCTGTGTGTTTGCAGGTGTGCTACAGGGTGCTGATGCAGCTGTGTGGGCAGTACGGGCAGCCCGTGCTGGCTGTCAGGGTGCTCTTCGAGATGCAGAAGGCTGGCATCGACCCCAACGCCATCACCTACGGCTACTACAACAAGGTGTGCTCCCAACAGGGTGGGGGGACAAAAAACAGAGCAGTTCAGGTGTGGTTCTGGCGTTTCTTGCAACATGAAGAAACACAAAACAGAATTTTGTGGGTTTTGGGTTTGTAGGTTTAGAAATCTCCTGTATTATTGCCAATATAACTCAGTCTAAAATTTAAGCTGCTGTTTTCACACCTGACTGTTCCTGAAGGTGACTCCTTGATTTTGATATTTCCAAAATAGGCTGTTTTGGAAAGCACCTGGCCTTCAAGCAATCGAGGTGGCTATTTCCTCTGGATGAAAATACGAAATGTTGTCTTAGGAGTAGCTCAGTTTAAAAAAGCATTGAAAAAGCTACCAGCAAGCACCTCACATACATCTGTTCCTGGTAGAGTATTCACATCCTTTTTTTAATATTTTCATGCTGATGAGAAAGTTACTTCAAAAGTCTTTGTTTTGTAAGTTCAATAAAACTGTTTTAGAAGAGAAAACCTAATAGATCCTGCAAATTTTTTGAAAAGCAGTCTCTTCTTGCCTTTCAATCTGAAATATTCTGCTATTCATTTATTGTATCAGCGATTCATGAGACAAATGGAGACAAAATATGAACCTGAAATTTCTAATTAATTATACTTGTTCATCAAATAACCAGTCTTATAATTGGCAGAAACTTTGCCAGCCTTACCTTTTTTTATTTTCCCCTTTTTTTATGTTAGCTAAGAGGCAACTGGAGCTAGTCCTTGTGTTTGCAGTACCAATTGCAGGTTCTGCATGCCACCTGCAATGATGATGTTTGTTTTTATCTAGAATATAAGTAAAATATGTGAGGCTTCAAATTTTGGGGTTTCTTTCTTTTTTTCTTCCTTTTTTTTTTCCTTCCAATAAAGACTTAAGTAATGTGAACATCAAATTGTCATATGGCCATGCCTGTAATTGATATTTTTAAGGGTACTACTTTCCATGGTATTTATAACTTCCTGGTAGTAAAGCACAATTGTAAATGCAATGAAGCAATGCAGTTTAGTTTAGTTCAGGCTGACCTTGGAAGACCTTTACAACATACTTTTATAAATGTATGTGGGTCATCTGACTCAACTTTCAAAGTCCTTCCAGCCAGGGCTGTTCTGTGATTCCAAATGTCTACAAATAAATCTTTGCCCTGACAAACAGAACATATATGATGTCCTTATGGCTAGATGATTTCTCTGTACCTCAGAGACCCCAGTCCTACTTCTGGCTGTATCATTAACCTTATGGATGGCCTTGAACAATTTTGCTTTATTTCTGCCTGTTCTTCATGGAGCTGAGCTTCCTGATAAAACACTTTATTGAAAGCCAGCCATGCAAAGCACTGTGCAAGAGCTTAGCAATGTTGGTTGCAACTCAGACCATGTAAACTAAGGAAGTGTAATCCTTAATGAAATAACTGTCACTTATATAATTAATAGCATTTGCTTTTGGCATCATCTGATTTTTCAAGATTGCTTTGCATAGAATCTTAGCTGGAATATGTGCTGACTCCTCAGGAAATCCAAAAAACTCTCCTATAAATTCCAAATTATTTTCTTATCTTTCCCCATAGCAATAAGGTTTTTGTCCTGTCTGTAGCCATTCAGTGCAGCCTCTTTAGGGAAAAGAAACTTTTAATTATGTTGGACCTCCTTGATCCTGGAGAGAGACTATTAATTACACCTGGGCAGTGTTTTGGCTTGAGAATGTCCAGAAAAGTGGCTTGAATGTTTGCAGGGGGGTTTGGGGAGATGTCGGGTTTTTTTATTTTAATCTAGTTTTGCAGAGAGAAACTCATGTTTGCCACTGCATTGTTTAAATTATTTAACTTTCTAGAGTAAAACCAGGAGAAAATCACATGCATTAACATTTCTGTTAACATTAATCTTTCTGAGAAACTTTTTACCCTAAAATGAAACCATGTTTAAATGCCCCTTGGAGTTCTTGAAAAGATCAAATAAACCAGGCAACGGAATTAAAGTCAAACTGTGTCCTAGTTCAGTATTTAAAAAGAAATGTTGCCCATTACCCCTTCAATTTCATTTTCTAAAGCCTCACTTCAATGTTTATACTATAATAATCCAATCCTTTTTCTCTTCTTTTTCTTTTGGTGGTAAAATGTTCACTGTTAATTGGAATGCTCTTGATAAGAGGCCTTTGAATTGCTGTTGGTATTCAATTTATTCCCCTGAACAATGTCCCACTATTAAATACCATCACTGTCTTTATTCTGATGTTGCCTGCACTGATAGGGGGACTTTCAGACACTGCCAATAACACATCACTCAAAGAAGAAGCCAAGCAAGGGAAAAGTTGTCTTCAAGACATCCAAGAACAAAAGGAGGACAAGAGAGAGAGTGACTCCAGTTCTTGTATGTATCTTGTGAATACAGATATCTGGTTCATTGGGGATAAATAAGGATTCCAGCAAAAGCTAAGTGGGACAGCTGATTCCTCACAGTGAGGGTGTGTGATAATGCCAGTTTATGCCTCAAGTTCTTTCTCTAAGTATAATTTTCTGGATGTCTAATGGTTTCATTTGGAAAATTACAGTTCTTTTTTCTCTCCTATTTCAAATAAGTGATAATGGGAGCATAAAGGCTTAATGATAATTATAGCCTAATGTTTTTGTCTTTTAAAAAAATGAAATTGCCTCATAGGCATAATCTACAGAAAAGCCTTTTCTACCAGTCTGGTTCCTTTATAAATCCTGTAAGAGGAAAGCAGCTGAAATTTTGCAAGTCTGAGAGGTCTAAATTACCCAGCTCCATGGAATTCTCAGTTTGGGAGAATTCCATCAGAATGAGAAGGGTTTTTCCTTCAGGTTTTGCATCTGCTGCTCTTGTTTCCTTCAACTGCAGTTGAGCATCATCAACTTCATGCAAGAAGATAGAAGATCAGATTGTGAAGTGAAATTGTATAAGCACTACAGATTCCCATGTATATTCATGGAAAATACCCGTGAGGTGTAATGTTCCCCTAATAATATAATTGTTTAAATTTTTCAGTGGGCTTTCTCCTAGTATTTGGGTTAACTGTGCCCGTTGTCAAGAGATAGGACAGTCTGAGAAAATATGGAATTAGATAAGTTGCTTCAGTGTTTTCACCACAATCTTCCTTCCACCACTAGTATTTTTTCTCGAATTTTCTTTAAAAGTTGTCTTGCCCATGATCATGTGGACATATATGTAAGATTACAGACCAATTATGTTTAACAAACCTTTTGAGGATGCAGAAAATGAATTCTGCCTAATTTACTACTGCAATTAAGACAAATGTGCCTTTCTATAATAATAGGATGTGCTAAAACATTTTGCACTTTTGAAAACAACTTGGTAACATTAAAGTTGCCTGAAATTTCTTAGCAAAGTAATTCTCTGTTTTGGGTAATCACCTGCAATGGAATTTTTGTTTCACATCTAAAAGAGTTGAATATGGATATTCACATTTACTTCTTTTCTCCTGTGTAGTCCTGGGGGAAATGAAATCCATGTGAAGCTGAGCTCTTGCAAAGGGAGGAGAAAAATACTTTTACACCACTTCTATGCAAGTGAACAAGGGTGGTCTTAATCTTCACAAACACCACATATTTTGGAATGATTTTTGGGCTCTGCATAGAGAAGCTTGTGGAATTTCTAGCTTTTGGAGCATTCCAGAAGTGATGCTGGGAGTTAAATTTCCATAGTGAAAACCTCTGCCCAGCAGATATCAGCCTGTGCCTCATGGGATGGGTGCAGCATGGTGTCACCTAATCCTGTGAGGTGTCCAGTAGGTAATGGGGACTTCTGAATAACGGGGTGTTCCTTGGAGACTACAAACCCCTGTCCTTTCCTGTCTGCAGTGTCTGAAGTGGAGAGCACAAAAGGGAGTGGGGACTGCCTGCCCAAACTGAATTACCAGAACTCCAGGGATGACAAAGCCACTTCCAGCATCGTCAGGCTCAACGGCACCGTTGAGAACACCGAGGCAGAAGGGAGCAGGGGTGAGTGCAGGGAAAATACAGACATATCCAATTTGTTACTAATGAGTTCTGAGTGGTGTTCCTAAGTTCTCTTGGCCACTGAACTTGCAGTATTTTATTGCTGTAATAGCAGTGGCTGATGAAAAATGGGGGAGGGAGTTTAGGTTGGAGTCAGCATATGCTGTGTCAGGAAGATGAATGGGAATATTCTGCATTTCCAGATTTTTTTAGTGTTTGTTCTATTTTATTTTTTTTTCTGTATTTAACGTTTGCTTACAAAACACCATAATATTGTTTTTTTTCTTATAGTCTCAAGCAATTAATTCCTTCAGGATGGACAAGGAGTTTCTGTGCAGTAAAATTAAAAAGACACTTTCAGACCTTGCATGAGTCTTTAGTAATGTCAGATCTGGTTATTATGATACTGTCAGCTATGCTTGAAATATTGTAATATACTTTAAAGCCTGCATCTTTATGCTCTGGCAAAACAATGGAGATTTCTCTGACAATAATTCCTTTTGTTGGCTCTGTCTCTAAATCATTAAGTTAGAAAGTAATGCTTTTTTTGCAATTCCCTCAATATTTATGCTATCCTTAGCTTTCAAACCTTGTACCAATATCTCCAAAAGAGGGAAGTAAATACTGATGAGACTTGATGATATCTCTCAAAATGTTCTTTAGGTTGTATGATTTTACCCCCTTTTAAGTGTTCTATTGTCTGTCCCTTCCTAAAAGTTATGACCATAGCTCAATATTTCAACCTCTAGCACAACACAGTGAATTCCACCTCTGTGTTGTAAAATGTTTGAAAGCTGAGACAAATTTGCATTCTTTTGTACTTTCATTTAGTTTTCTTATGCAGCAACAAATAAAGCACCTTGTTCCATTTGTTTTTCAGAGAGTTCTGTAGGATTGCTGTTTACATCATCTTTTGAGGATGCTAATGAAGCAGAAGTTATAAAAAGTAAATCCTTAAGAAAAAGACATAAAAGTGCAGTGGAAGCTGACTTAAGGGAGATGTCGTGGGAAAGCAGGAACAGGAACCTGAGTGGAGATGGCTTAGTGGGACTCATGATAAACAGAATCAACCAGGATGCAAACCCTGGAGAAATGGTTGAAAAACTGGGAGCTGATGCCAAAATCCTATCTAGTGCGTTACAGAAAAGCATAAGGCCAAAAACTCTTAATATCAGATCTTCCTCTCTAGAGTCGAAGAGAGAAAGCCTGGAGAAAGAATCCAGTGATGAAGATGCAGCCTTTGATTGCAGTTTTACAGATAAAACAGAGTCTCCTGTTATCTTTGATCTGGAAGACCTGGATGCAGAACCTGAAACACCTACAGCAGTGAAAATTTCCAGTGAAAAATCTAAAAGGCTGCAAAGAAAGAGCAGCTTTCCAGTAAAGCCAGTGGAAAAAACAGATGTTGAAACTGGATTTGATCCGTTGTCCCTGCTGGTTGCTGAGACAGAGCAGCAGAAAGAGGAGGAGGAGGAGGATGATGACAGAAGTGTTTCTACTCCATCTGCAAGAAGAGATTTAGCTGAAGAAATAGTCATGTACATGAACAACATGAGCAGCCCTCTGTCCAGTCGTGCCCCAAGCATTGAGCTGCAAAAACCCTTCGATGACAGAAGTGCCAATAAAAGGAGCCCAACCATCATCCAACCTTGTAGGAGGTCCAGCCTTCCCCCAAACTCCCCAAGGCCACCCAGTCTTACCAAATCCAAGAGCTATCACACAAAAAATGAAGAAAGGCCAAGGGACAGGCTCTGGTCTTCCCCAGCTTATTCCCCAAACAGCCCAGCCAAGGAGCAGGACACAAGCAGTGCATTGACACTTGTGTCATCACCGTCGTTCAACTTGGACACGCTGCTAACTCCCAAGTTTGATGTTCTGAAAAGCAGCATGTTCTCTGCTGGAAAAGGGGTTGCAGAGAAAGCAAGCAAGTGGTACTCCAAATTTGCAATGTATGCTGCCTCTGCAAAGGTAAATGTTGATTAAGAACCTATAAATTAAGGAAAAGCTTTGTAAAGGTTTAATTACTGACTCACGTGTGATGAATCCCTTGCATGACATGTCATTGTAGACTAAATACACTAAGTTGTTTTAATCATGCTTGATATGACCAGAATCCTGATTTTAATATCCTGAATAAAATTTTAGTCCAGCTTGGGTTGTGAATGTATTTAATGGGAGAACATAAGTGTGTTGATAGAACAAAGACTGCTCTGGCTTCCCTTTTTAACCTAAGGAAGAAACACTTAAATACTGGTTTGAAGTCTTTATTGCTTTTATGAGTAAAGGGAAATCTGGTTGTATTGGTTGCCAAAATAATTTAAAGCTAGTTTTGATCTGAGGTAATTTGTTAGAATGTTGTTTGCTGCTACCAATTCAAACCAAAACTACTTTTGTTCCCAGTGCTTGGGAATGAAGAGACACTTGCCTTGTTCATCCTCATGTATTCCTACAGCTGCTGATAATTCTTGTAACAATGGGGTGAAGAAGTCACAGGATTAAAATGGTTATGATTTCACTTTATTTTTGTTAGGAGACTCTAAAAAAGAATCCTGGTGTAGCTGTTTAACCCAGAGTGGGACTTGCCTTGTTTTGCTTTCCTTTCATTTTTTCACTAGACCTTCTCTTCTTTTCTCAGGATCAAAATTCAGACCGAGCAAGTGTTTCATCTCTTGGAGCTCTGGACTCAGAATCTACTTCTCTCACTGATGAAGATGTCTGCAATGATTTTGAAAGTGCTTCTCCTCAGGAGAACACCACATCAGAAATTAAGGGAATTAGCATCAGCAAGACAAGCCTGGAAAGCTCAGCTTCCCATGATAGCTCAGCTAAGCAATTTGACCAGTGTGGTAAGAGACAGCTTTTGCATGACATTCATCAATCAGAACAAAAACATTCCAGTTTTAAAAGTTGTTCTTTCATAATTCTCAGTTTAAGATCACCCTAGTCATTAGTCCTTTTTGTGGAAGAAGTAAATTTTTCTTTTACTACCTGAAAACTCTTACAAAGATCAGTTACAATTTTATAGAAGCCACTGTTGAAGCTGATTATCAGACAGACTGTAGATTATTTTTTCTAATCTGTGCTGGATAATTGGTCATGACTGTTGTATCACTGATGTCATTTGTGCTGCAAACAGCACCTCTTGTCCTTCCCTAGTTTTTGTCCACAGAGAAGGTGTGGCTATGCATTACTTAAAACTTGTTTCCAAGCTACCAACTGTTGCTAACAAAGAAAAGTGAACATATGGAAATTGTTTGTTGGTAGCTTTTAATTTTGCCTTGCTTGGTGCTGGGCAGATGGCAGCCTCACACTCCCCAGTTCTGTACCAGTGTGTCTCATTTGTTGCATCTTCCATCACACATTTTATTATAACTGCAATATTGTTTGAGCAGAAGAACAAGGTGCTAAAAATGCATTTTTCTGAATAACTGGTACTTTGGGTTTCTTCTGTTAACAGGTTCTCTTTCCAAGTTCCCTTTACCTGACAAATCAGAGTTGGTGTCTTCCTGCAGCACCAGCAGTACCAGCGTGTTCCAGAACTATGCCATGGAGGTACAGGATAATTTACTGATTTAATTGATGGACTTGGAGCATTTGTCTTTAAATACTTTCTGTATCTCTGGTAAAGTTCAAAGCTTCAAACTGAAACAGTGAAAGACAGATGGATATTTCTGTCACAAAGTAGATTTAATTTCAAATCCTGCTCTAGGAAGATCTTTATTTCAGTCACATCTTTTGGTCCTTAAAGCTTCAGTTCTCAAGAGTTTGCTGTTGGATGCAATTGCATTCAGGCATCTAAATCCCTTGTGGAGATAAACTTGCTTAAAGAGAAAATACCAAGTCTGAAGTAGAACTGGATGTTTAAAAATATAGAAGAGAGAGCTACCTATTTCTTGGTGTAACTTCTAGTAAGATCATTTTCTTTTCACTGTTAGGCTGGTTTGGGTGGCTCTTGATTATTTTATTGCTTCCCCCCCAGGATTTAGGTTAATAACTGTTCATTTGCATCTTTTTTTCCCCCATTTCAGTAGTACTGACAGTCACTACAAAAGTGTATCTAAATTCTAATCATAATTTATGTAGCTGCATAAATATTCCTTTTATGCTTGCAGATTACAGATAACGAGTTATTGGTAATAGAAATATTAAACAACTGGTTGATTTTCATTTGAGAAGCAATAAGAGGATGCACTTGTGTGCAAGTGGGAGGAATATTCATCAGAGGGCAAAGGTTTTCTCTGTAGTTTTAAGTGCTTTGTGACACAAAAGTAGCTTTGGGAACACGTTCTAGTGGGCTCTGTTCCTGCCCTGTGCAGGTCCTCATCTCGAGTTGCTCTCGGTGTCGGACTTGTGACTGTTTGGTTCACGATGAAGAGATCATGGCAGGCTGGACAGCAGATGATTCCAACCTCAATACCACCTGTCCCTTCTGTGGCAATTTATTTCTGCCTTTTTTAAGCATAGAAATCCGAGATCTTCGGCGGCCTGGACGGTAATAACAATATTTGAGTTTTCCTCAATTTTAAATGCTCATATTGGGAAGTGCTTTTTGTTTGGGATTTAGGTTTTTGGTTTTTTTTTTTTTCTGGATAATTAAGCTTTTGCTTTCCCTGCAGGTATTTTCTGAAGTCCAGCCCTTCTACAGAAAATATGCAGTTCCCATCCCTTTTCTCCAATCAGAGTGGGAAGTCCTGTAACACCACAGCCACTGTTGGCCTCACTACATCCCTGATGTCTGTCCAAGAGGACATCAACTCAAATAGGTAAACATGCATTTCCTGCCTGCAAATTCCTCAGCTTCTCTGTGCATATGCATCTATTTTAATCAACTGAAAAAAATTTATGTTGTATTCTTTGAAGAGGAGAGATTAAGAGAGGATCTCTCTGCTGCCTCTCCCTTATCTCTCAACTGGCCACATCATGCCTTCTCTGCCTGATATGCACCATTTCATCCCTAATATAAAAATTCATGTTGGTATTTGTAATTCTGCAAGTTTTATGAACTCTTTTGAGGACATTGGTGTTCATCATCAGTGCAAGGGGAATGAATGAGTGTGGTGACTGACAAGGCAGAATTCAAACTGTCACGTCCATTATTTCCAATTTATTTCTGTCTGTGTACGTGTTGGAGCACTCAGAGTAAAACAAAAAGCTGAGATTCTTTTTTCTTCTTTTTTTTCCCCTCTCCTCTAGCAAATCTAAGCAGCATGACAATGTTTATGCCAGAAGTATCCAGATCCCCTCAGGAAGAAGACAAAATGCCTCTGGGTCAGAATGTACAAGTCACCCTGTAGCAAGGAGCATCAGTACTTTTGGTCCTTTGGAAGAAGATGAGAAGGAAAACCAGAAGATCAGCCATATCATTCCTACTGGTAGCCTGCCTGCTACTTTGCAAGGACCAACAGTGTGTAGTTTTTCTACCTTAAAAGTCTTTTTTTCATGTTTGCCATAGATATGTGTAACATCATTGACCTTCCTAAATTACAGTAAATGCTAGGTTGTATTATTTAAATAATGTTAGCTGTAGCTTTTAGATGTTGGTGTGTATCAACAGGAACAAAAGCATTTGTAAGACCTTTTAAAGACAGTTACATTAATTAGATTAGTTACAATTAATGGCACTTTTTTCTCTGTTACTGCAGGATTCCTTGGGCCTGGAATGGCGCTTGCCTAGTCCTGATCCTATAACTGTTCCTTACCTCAGTCCTCTCGTGGTATGGAAAGAGCTTGAGAGCTTACTTGAAAACGAAGGGGATCATGCAATAACAGTGGCAGACTTTGTAGATCATCATCCCATCGTGTTCTGGAATTTGGTGTGGTATTTCAGGCGCTTGGACTTGCCCAGCAACTTACCAGGATTAATACTTTCTTCTGAGCACTGCAATAAGAACTCCAAGGTATGGGATCTGATAGGAAACACTGACGTATGAGGAAGGGTTATTTTCCCACATAGGAAATCATTACACGATTCAGTAACTCTTAGAAATGTCTTGCACTCTGCTGAGCCCAGTCCTGACTTGGTGAAGAATGTGTCAGCTGAGGGAAGATATTTAAAACTCTGGAACATGTGCTCAGCAGTCCTTGTGGGGGGCTGGTGTTTAGCTCTTACTCATCCCACTGCAATTTGTGATCCTCAGTTTCAAGGAGGATAAAGTTGCTAGTCAGTTTTGTTGCCATTTGAGTAGCTAAGCAGTAGGAGGAAGAAGTTTAGATTTTAGGACTGTAGAAAACAGGCAAAGCACTCATTGACCATGTCACTGATGTTGTTCACATTCAGCTTTCTTTATGTAGTTTTAATAGCAAAGCTTTCTCCCATGAGACCCAGAGATGTGAAGATACATGTTAAATGCAGAACTCCTTTGTCATGACTTTGTAATAAAAAGCCTTTGTGCATTCTCTTGTTCAGATTCCACGGAACTGTATGTCAGAGGACAGTAAATATGTTCTTATTCAGATGCTGTGGGACAACATGAAATTGCATCAGGATCCGAGGCAGCCGCTCTATATTCTGTGGAATGCTCAGAGTAAGATTCCTTTCTTGTGGATTTTGGTGGCATTGTTTAAGAACAATTCTCATTTTGAGCAACTGAAGCATGTGTGTTGAGATAAGATGTCTTTGTGGATAGTTCCCATGAGCTACAATATTGATTTTTGATCATACTGCTTTTTGTCTTGCAGGTCAAAATCGCACTCTTTTGTTTGAGAGTGAGTGTTAAGTTTGGTGTTGCTATTCTCAGTTTGGGTGACTTGTTTTGGGAGGGAGGTTGGTTCTGTGCTTAGCAGTAAACTGCTTGAAGAAGTTTTAGTTTTCCAGCATTTCTGTTTCAAATCATTGACTTGTCTTGCCAGTGGCTTTTTCTTCACTGGGGTGGGAGGAATGAGAGGGAATACATTTCATTGATGCTGTTCATCCACATAGCTCATGTTCTTATTTTTAGAATTTGCTTACTCAGAGTTTTGTTGCTGATACTGGATCACACACCTGAAAATAGCTCATGGCCCATTGCATCTGTTGAGTTTTCTTCTGTGCTTTTTGTGTTCTACATCGATAATTTTTTGACTTGATGTTTTGTTCACTCCATAGATGTCAATATTTTCACAGATTCTGTTTTTTCAACAACTCTGTACTTGCTACACAAATAATCTATTTATTCTCACAGCCTTTCTAATGTTTTTCAGCCCAGAAGTACCCAATGGTCCAGTTATTGCAAAAGGATGATGACTCCTTTAACCAGGAGCTCTTGAGGAGTATGGTGAAAAGCATTAAGATGAATGATGTGTATGGACCAATGAGTCAGATACTGGAGAGGCTCAACAAGTGGCCACATATTAAAAGACAGAGGTAAGACCACCAATGTTCCTAGCTGAAGCAGAGTTGGGCAATAATCAGCTTATTAATGTGAATTTTATTTTCCTAGTGTGTTTTTAAGGCTTGTCAACAGCTGGAGCATTGACAAGGTGTTTATTTGCTTGTCTGCCTGCTTTTTCAAGCTAATTTGAAAATGCAGAAAAGCAATTCCCTTGCCTGGTGAAATTTTGTGGAATTTGGTTGAGTGTTTAAGTGCATGTTTCTCTCTGCATGCACTTGGTGGAACTTCCAGGGGACCTACCATGGGTGATGTCCATACGTGGAGAATCCAGGGCATTCTCCAGAGCTCAGAAATGACAATATTTTGGAGGCACAACCAGGAATTATGTTTAAAATTACTCTTTTTAACAAGTTTTCTTTAAATGCTTTAATCTATTTTTAATTGAGATTGTTTTATGCTGTATCAGTGCAGTGTATAAATTGGATTTTTTACCATTTCAGGAGCCTTTACAGAGAAATACTCTTTCTTTCACTTGTTGCCCTGGGGAGAGATAACATTGATATAGGTGAGTTCTGCCAACTATTCAGATGAGTACAGATGATGAATTTATGTAAACTTAAGTTGTTCAGCTTCCAGCAAAAAATAATCTGTAGATTAGAAGTGTGCCACTCAGTGGTAAGTGCCAGATAAAAAGGACCTTACAGATATTTTGTGCTGATGCCATGGCAGTTGGGTGGTGTTTTTGAGCTTGGTATCTAGAGTTGTTTTTCCCTTCCTGCAGATGCTTTTGACAGAGAGTACAAAATGGCCTATGACCGTCTCACCGCTAATCAAGTGAAGAGCACTCATAACTGCGACAGACCACCGAGCACTGGAGTGATGGAATGCAGAAAGATCTTTGGAGAACCATATCTTTAAATATACCTGGCTAAAGAGGTGATATGTGTGACGTATCCCTGTGTAAAATAACCACTTGAGTCACAAGGAACATCTCAGTCTTCAGTGTTGAGGAACGTGTGTGCGATGGAGCGTGGCAGGAGGCCTCGGGAAATTCGGCCTGGCTGCGCTTGTGGAGATGGACAGAGAGAGCAAAATGGGCCAAATATGATTTCCCTGTCCCTTGTCCTTTCTGCAAATCGGTGTGTGGAGAGGCAGGTTCTAAACAAAATCAGTTCTCTGACTTGGGACAACGTATTACAGCTCCCTAAAAAAAGAAATTGAGTAACAGGTGGACAGAAACAATGCACTGAAATTAATGTGAGCGAAGGAAATTCTTCAGAATCTATTGTTTACATAGAATATTCATGATGTTATGAAGAGCATACAAAGTTGTATTATACATATTTTAAATTGTTTATAGTAAGTTGATATTTTTTTAATTTTTTTAAATTACTGGAGTGAATTTTAAATGGACTTGCTGCAGAAGCAATACAGTGCTTATTTTTTTTGCAGTACACTGCTATTTATAGTAACTTGTCCAGTTACTTTTTGAAGAGTGATTTGTTTTTAAAGCAGAATAGAAAATGTTAACCTTCACCTAGACAGTACTGGAGATCCAGGATTTCTCTCATGCACACTTGGAAAACGTTGTTACCACAGCAATCAGAAGGAAGGTATGGTAAATTTTACAAAACTAACAAATACACTGATGTCTCTGTGAAACACTTGTATAGAAACCTCCTCTTCCTCTCATGTTCCCTTCCCTCCCCACTCCCTAGGAAAGGGGAAGCACATTGGAAAGTCCTATGGGTTTTGTTATGGAATCAGCCCAACTCAGCTGGTGGCATTTGTTAGTGTGGCCTCACTGCAGGTGTGACACGGAGCCAGTGCCAGCCTGCAGTGAGCTCTCCATGAACACACAGCACTCAGAGCCGTGGTGGTTGTGTTTGGAACACTCAGTTCAACACCACACAATGCCCTTCCAAAGCTTCTAACTCAAGTACATCCAACAAACTTGCTACAGGGAATTATAGGGAATGTAACTTACATATTGTGCTTAGTTAAACATGCTTGCCATGTTCGGTCTCTGTTTCACAGGCAAAACAACTTTTTTTTTCTCTGAAGAAAACTGCTATATCAGTCCTTGTGGTGGAGTCATGGCTCTTGCCTCGTGTTTTCTTGTTCTAGACATTTAAAAAATGTTCAGTGCTCTCAGTCACATAGCAACTCCTCACCAGAAGGTAGGCTACAGGGAAAATATCAGAAGTCTTGCGTGGAGGTGGGAAAACAGACAGCGAACTGTATAAAACACCCTAAACAAATTTAAATCATGCTTTAACAAATAGCTTTATTTTAAGTAATCTTAATGATTTTCCACTTCTAATTTCTTTTAGTTGTTGCTGTTATAATACTTCCAAATATTCAACTGTTACAGTAGATTTTATATTGCAGTCTGCCTACCAGTTGATGTTGTTTTTTAAAACATCTTTAGTTTGCAAGTATAATAAACCAGCAATATTTAGTTAGGCAGAAAGGTGATAAACTTTAAAGCTCACATTTACTTTATTAAGTGAAATAGAGCAAGCCTTAGAGGCTTCAATGAAAAGTAATGCTGCTATGAAGCTCTGTAACCTCCTCCCAGACCTCTGTGAAGTTGTAAGAAGAAGCTGGCCTGAGAAGAAAGGATTTAAAACGTGTAGAGCTGCAGGTATGTGCTGATGATAATTGCAGGATGTAGTCTTGGATACAGCTCCCATCGGGCAATGCCTCTTCTCTAACATGCTGCTAATTATGTAGCTGACCTTTTGGAAAGTATCCCCCACCTGAGGTGGAGCTAGCAATGCTACACTTACAACATCTTTCACATGTAATTTATTTTAACAATTTGTGATGCTCTTTTGTACTGCCACGCTTGTACAGTATCCTTGTGCATGAAATGGGAGCTCCTTTTTTTTCACCCAGTTACATGGTAGAGATACCCTGTTCATTCCCTTGAACTATTGTGAAATAACCAGGCTATTTTTGAACACATTCCCTGTAAGTACCCCTCAGTGTGCATGGCTGCTCTGTACAGTAGGAATGCTGCATTACCATGGAAATCTTGCCTCCAGTAGTTGCTGTACTTAAGCTCAGAGCTGGGTGTGCCGTGGGGAAGGTCATGTTCCCAACTCCCTGCAGTTCTGTTTCCCATTTGCCACTGGGGCAGCCACTGTTCTGCAGGACCTTCAAGCCATGAAAGGAGAGAAGAGAGCAAGTGCTTTTTTCCAGAGCTGCTGTGGGGTGTTAGAGGGGCTGAGCTATGACCCAGCTTCCCACTCCCATTCCGGGGTGGCCGAAGAGCCGAGCCCGGTCCCCGTCCCCAGGACACGGCGCAGGTGTGGGGGCAACGCTGTCACACGTGGCCCTTCCTCCATCCTAGTCCCAGCCTCCCTGTAAGGACTTCCAACTGCCTCCAGACTTAGGAACCCAAGCAGTCTGACTCCTTTCCACCATCCCCAGCACCATCAGGGAGTGCAGACTGCCCTGGAGCAGGGTTTTCCATGCAGCCTTCACACCTTCCCTCTGTTCTGCATCCCCGGCGTGGCTCTCCTGAAGCGTTGCCAATGTTAATTGGGGTGTGCTTTTAAATTACTCTATCATGTAGTAGCTCATCAAGTGAAGTCATTATACTTAATGAATTGTTTTTATAAAGTCTGTTGCAAGTCAGTCCACTGTAGAAATATATAAAAATAGAGTTGGAATAACAACATACTCTAAGTGGGAAATTTTCCTCATTCAAGTCATAATGTTCCAAACGTATCCTGAGGTCGATAATTTTTAAGCATCATACAATTCAGTGTTGAAACAGTTTTCAAATCTCACTGTCCTTTATTAGAAAAGCAATTTGACTATATTTTCCAATACCACAAAGATGAATAAATAAAATATTTGAGACATATTTTCAATTTAAAATTTTGTATGAACTAAATTTTCTCCTTTTGTGTACTAAATAATGCTTATGTCCAATACCTTAAACAAAGGTTTTACATTTGCAGTGCAATATATATTTTGCTTTACTTATGGCTCCACTGGAATAATTATTGGAGATGAAATGCTGAAATGTGAATAGAAATTGTGCTGTTTCTCTGACACTGCTGTGTCCCATTTGAGAAGGTTTGCTGTTGGTACAGTTACAGCCTCATGAATTTGACTTCCACTGGCAAAATAATTGATTTGTATCCCAAGAAAGAGAAAATTCCTGCATGTAAAATCTTAGTGTAACAAATGGGAGATGCAAATAATAATAATAGAGAGGGGTATTTCTGGATATTATCTCACTGGGATTTAAAAATGGTACTTTGTTAGTCTGCAAGCAGCACTTTTTAAATGAATGGTTGTAGATTTGTAAATATGTAATGTTTAAATTTTATTTACCAAAAAACAGTATGTTGGATGTTTGCTTTGGTTTGTAGTTCCTTTAAAATATGCAAAGTCAATGTTCACAATGTTAAGGTTTTTTTTCTGTCTCATCCAAAAAAAGAAGTTTTACAGTGAGTCAATAAAAAGCTTAAAATCTTTCTGGTTATTTTCATTAACATTTTATTAGATTGATTAGAGTGACAGAAACATCTGCAACTCTTAACCACACTGTGCTCCCATGAGGTGTTAACAATAAACCTCTCAGGTTTGGTGATGTCAGTGGCATTTTTTCATCTTATCTATGTAGAAGTCAGTGCCAGTGAGGAATTAGTGCTGGTTAAATAATCTGTAACTGTCAGAGATTAATGTCAGGATGAAAACAAACCTTCAGCAGTTCAGCTCCTTGTTGTATTTGATTGCTGGCTTTAGTTTGGATTAGAGGTAACATGCTGTTCTAACCCCTGAGCCTTTTGGTCTTGTTGCAGGTGACATCACACTTGTCCTGGTGGCACTTGACAGGAATTTTAGGCACTGCATTGCAAGATCAGGTAGAGATGTGAAAGGAGCTCAGTGCAGTTTGAGGGAGTTCTCTGCTGAGCTGCAGCCTGTGTGGCCACACAGGGAATTTATGTAGAGCAGTTCCATGAAGGCCCAGCCCCATCAGTCTGATTCTCTTCCCACTGGAGTACAATTCATTGATTGCAGGGAGTTTGAGCAGTTCTCTAACTAATTTAGAGCATGTTCCTGAAAATTTCCTATAATGAGTAAATATTCTGTGGTGAAAATCAGCTCCTTTAACTTGAGGGGATCAGCTATAGTGAAAATTTGATGCATCTAAATTTGTATCATCCTTTCCACAAGTGCCTAAATGTGTGTTATTTTAATATTGGTCATTTCAGTATCTGTTCTGATCCTAAAGGAAAACAGTAGAAGCTGACACACCACTTAAGATTGATTTAATTTTTAGTATGTTAAAGTTATCTTATTTTCAGTAAGTTTGTTACAATTCTGGTTGTTTTTTTTTTCAGTAGAACAACTGCTACCTCAACCCTCTTTTGATGTTTCTGGATCCTCACACACATCTTGAAATGTCCACGTGTCATACAGATACTGGGCAGGAAATTATCTTGTCCTCTAACATCACACTGATGATCAGAAACACAAAGTAAAGAGCAAACATGGTGAGCCCCAGTAGTTTGTTCATTTTCCATTTACAGAGAGCAATAGAGAGAATCACAAACAGGAGCATGAGGAAAAGGAGAACAATTGCACAAAACAAACCATTGCTGCTGACTGCCACGGGGCTGAGGCCATTGAAGATAGAAAAAAGGAACCAGGGAACTGGCAGGCTGCAAGGAAAGGAGAAGTAATTGAAATAAATGTTTTAAGGCAGTTCATTTTCTGGATCATAACTAAGCAATTTTTCCAAATTGTTACAGGGAAAAAATGCATGATTGTATTCAATATAGCTCAGCATAAATCTAAACTGGATGTTGTTCCTGTCAAAACTGCAGTTGGACAATGCTTGCACTATCACAATGCAATCCAAGAGTAAAATGGTTAGAAAATAATACCAAATAATTAAATGCCTTGGTGTGCTGTAATAAAGAAATGTCCTGATGGTTTAGGATGGGAGATCCAGGCACTGATACTGACCTTTCCCAGGAGCTGAGTGTCTCTGAGTGACCAGATAAGGTTCCTGCCTGCGTAGCTTGGACATCAGCCAAAAGCTCTCTTGCATTTTTGTCTTGAAAAATCGGTAATTTTGTGTTGATTCAGAATTGGGTGAAGGTAGTGGGCTGGGTTATAACAGCTTGTCTTTCCTGGCTGAGTTTGGGTAGGGTTTCTTCAAAAGGAGCTGGCTGCTCAGCTGCCCTTCACTTAACTACAGCTAAAATGGAATTACCTGAGGCATGTTTGGTTTCAAAGCAGGTAACTTTGTGTTTCAGAAGTGCACCTGGTACTCACCCAACAGTGATGTCAAAGATGTTGCTGCCCACAGAACTGGACACAGCCATGTCCCCTAAGCCCTTCCGGGCCACGATGACACTGGTGATGAGGTCAGGGATGGATGTGCCTGCTGCCAGTATGGTTAATCCCATAATTTCCTCTGATATCCCAATGGTTTCACCAACCTAAGCAACACAACGTTGGGTAGGGCTGTTAGCAAGGGAGCATGGAGTGTAATTGCTCTGTGCAGTGTTAGGGTTTGTGCCATATTTGAGTTAAAATATTCCAAGTCCCATAAACATGGCAGCATTTTCCTGCTTTATAGGATTAAAAAGTTCCTTTTTACTGTGTTGTTGATTCTGAATTTGCTCTGTAGTGTAGGAAATCTGACTACAGTGATGCCAGCACTCAGCCAAGGTCAAGTCAGCTACAGCACAATTTTCCTGTCCTCAGTCCTCCTCTACTGGATGTTGTCTACCTTTGCAAATTTAATATCAGCCATGCAAGATGACAGTCCTTGGATTTATGGCATGATCAGCTCTACTGAATGTGCAATATATCACTCAATACAGACTGGGGGACTGATCCTACAAGCTGGAAGTATTATTTCCCAGAATACGAGGTGAACATTAAGATGGGGGAGTGAAGATCATTTAACAGCTTCCAGAATCAGAACCTATATTTTCCTAGAATTTTAATTAGGTAATGGATAATTATGTTGTGCATATAAACATTCATCAGTGAAAAGTCAGAATCAAGATAAAGCTTGATGGTGCTTTTCCTTTAACTGATGCACAAACTCCCTTGGAAGCTCTCAGAAACGAATGAATCTTTGTCAAATCAAAAAAAAGAGGAAATCAAAAATTCCCTTTTGGGTTCTAACAAAACAAAGTTTCTACTGTTGTGATGGATGACTGCAGCTGTAATTCATCAGATAAAATGCCACAGTAACACTGTCCCCTCTCTCCATATTCTTGTCTTGAAATGGGGATTTGCAGAAAGAACAAAACCTCTCACCTGGTGAGCCCACCACACCATGAGGTAAGAGAATGCAGCAATCCAGAGGATGGATCCAAAAAATGTGATGACAAAGAATTTTTTTGACTCCTGTTGAAATCAAGTTTGAAAAGAAAAAAGAGAAGTTTCAGGGAAGTTAATAGTGCCCACTGGAAACTGTTCACCTGAAACACTTCACTGCAATTGACTGCTTAACTTGGACCCCATCTCTGTTTGCTGTTTTTCAGCTTGATTAGGTGACCTGTAGTTGCTAGAATTTGTGGTTTATTAAATTAAGTCTGGAGTGACATTACACTGCAGCTGGGGCTCCTGTCCCACTCCCTGCAGCAGTAACTATGCAAGGACTCCAGACATGGAAAAATGGACCCAGGGCCTCTTGCCCAGAGGAAATCTATAGCTCAGTTAATGACTCCAGTAGCAGAAGGAAGATAGATTCTTACTGGGTTTCTGACGTCAGGCAGAGTGCTCCAGAGAGGAAAGACAATGGGAAAGAGGAAAAGGTAAATTGCTTGTTTTGTCCTTGATTCTGGCCACTCCAGAGATAAGGGCTCATCATTTTCATCACCCTCTGTGCTGTCACCATCGCTGTCCTGGCTCTCAGAGCTGCTGTCGTCTGAGGTGTCACTGCTTGATGAGGGCTGTAACTCAGGATAAAATATCAAAAAGCCAATATATTTTCACACTAACAAGGAGCTGCAGTTTTTCACTGTGGTCTCACCTGAGCAGAGCTCACATTTGTAACCTGCTGAGGGCAGGCACAGCTCTTGTGGGACAAGACCCAGGCACAGCCCACTCCAGCACCTGTGTATTGTTAACTAATGGGCACCCATTAACTAGAACCACCCTTTAGACACAAATTAAATACTTTGTGTCCTTGAAAAACCTTTTTTTTTTTTTTATTGGAACTGCCAAATAACATCACCCAAAAGGGATTTGGGGAGCAAAAGAGAACAGTCTGCTGGTGAGCTCTGGACAGGCAGGTGCTCTTGTCTCCTCTTACCCTGGAGTACCCTCTGACCTCAGAAGAGTCATTTGAGGGAACAATACTATCCAGTATCACTTGGTGTCACAATTTGGACCCAATTTGTGTTTGTAAGCCAAAGTGTTTCAGCCAGCATCTTAAATTACTACACACAGAGCCTATTTATAGATGCCAGTGACATGGCTTGGGTCCTGTCCCACCAGCTCTGGAATGGGAAGAAGGAAAGTACACGTGAAGGTCAGCCTGGATGGCACGTAGTGCCTGTTCTGATTTTGGTACCTGTCCATCCTGTGGCACATCTGCCTTCTGTGTGTCTTTGCTGGGCTCAGAGTCACTGGTAGGAGTTACCTGGACAGTGCTTGGTGCTTTCTTTTCCCCTTCTGCAAAAGGAATAAGGAGGAATGCTGGTTTCAGTCATCCTGGATGTGTGGCCACCAGATCAAGGCATCACCTTCCCTACAAGCAGCAGGAACTCTGAGCTCCCTACCACACTGCTGGCATTTCAGGTTAAATACCCTCAGATTGCTTAGGTTTGTTGTGTGTCCTCCCTGACTGCTGTGATTGTGTTTGGTAAATCTGGGCAGAATTTGGCCCCCCTGGAATAGAACGAGACCTTGGTGCTCCTCTGACCTTCCATGCAGGACTTCTGTAATGGACACATGTGTAACAAGGAAATGCTGATTACCTCATCTGCAGCTGCTGAGCATTTCTTGGTTTCTTTCTGGATTCTGAAGATTGTATTAAAACCATCCTTAAAACCCAGAAAGGATGTAAAGCTTTGCTTCTTGGGTTTCCTCCCCAGCTCTCCCCTCCCTCTGTAGAGCATGGCATTCTCCAGGGACCTGATACTCTTCAAGGCTTCTGAGAAATGACCAGGATGTGCTGCCAGACTTTAATCCCTGATCAGTTGGTGGGTATTCAAAAGCAAGTAGGAAAGTGCTGACACATACAAGGAAATAACTGCAATGTCCTGCTGTTCCTGCATTAACCTGCATAGCCAAGAGGAACATGGAAATCTGTGGGAACAGAGCAGAAATATGGATAACACGGGGAGCAGGAATGAGGGAGTGAAGTCAGTGTGGTGTTTATAGCACACACCAAGAATTTATTGGGTTTAAAACAGTATTTTTCTCAAGTTTGGGCTCATTCACCTCTGTGAAACCCAGCACTGGGAGGTGCTCAGGTGCCTGTGTCGTTGGGAGCTGGGGCCTTCCACACAAAAGTTTCTTGGTGTTTAAAATCTCCAGCCTTGCTGGCAGCACAAATCTGTGTTGTAGCACAGGTCAGGCTCTGAGACAGTCTTTGTGTCAGGAGTGACAGAGAAAACCCCAAAAAATATTAAACTGACAGAGGGCAGATCTAGGTTAAATGTTAGATTAGAAGTTGTTATCTGTGAGGGGGGTCAGGCCCTGGCTCAGGGTACCCAGAGAAGCTGTGGCTGCTCCACCCCTGGAAGTGTCCAAGGCCAGGCTGGACAGGGCTTGGAGCAGCCTGGGATGGTGGAAGAGGTGTCCCTGCCCATGGCAGGGGCTGGTATAGGATGGTCTCTAAGATTCCTTCCAACCCAAACCATTATGATTCTGTGATTCTATTAAAGGAAGGGGGCACAGGTCCTTTATAAACACAATGTAAATTATTCCCTCTGGAAGAACCTTCTGTGCCCTTCTGCAAGTGTGTGAAGGTGTTTTGTTTTAACAAACACCTCCTTTGCAGGGTCTACCAAAGACCAGCAGCCCCCAATGCTGTCTGCAGGGCCCTGATTTCCCTCCTGCACTGTTCCATGGCCATTTCCAGTCCACCCTGCCCTGCCTCACTAACAGCTCCTCTGGGCATGGCTGCTCCTGCCCCAGTGCATTGATTGATTTCTGCTGCATTGTTACAGCAGCCACCTGTGCCCAGCAACAGCACAAAATCTCTGTTACACCCCAGGGTTTCCTTGCCAGCCCTTGGCTTTGCGTGCTGGGAAGGTGAGAGCTTGCAGTGCAAAACAAGGCAAGCAGTGCTGGCTCTTCCTGCACTCACCTGCCTGGGAGCCTTGTCCTTCCAGGGTCTCAGCCTTGGCCTTGGCCAGGTTGCTCAGGATGTCAACCCTGTCTTTAATTTTTCCTGTGGGTGAGAAGGTCACAATCATCAGGGGCTGTCACTGCAAAGCCTCCCCCAACACACACTCGTGCTCTTGCCCCCTTCCTGCTGCAGGTGCTGCAGCCAGTGCTGCCCCAGGGGTTGTCCTAGCTGTGACCCCAGGCTTTGGTTGTTATTAGTTGGTCATAGCTGTATTTAACTGCTTAGAGCTATAGCAAATTACACCAGCAATTTGACATGGAACTATTTAAAGAGAATCTAGAGGGATGAGAAATCCTTTCCAGGACAGTAATACAGTGGATATCTGTACTTCATAGGAAGAAAATGCAGAAAGAACAGACAGGGAGTTTCAGTGCAGTATCATCTTGTTCCCTATGGACAATTGATTTCTTTCCAGGCTAGATTATGAGCAAACTAAAAGTGACACCTTCCTCCTGCCATGTGGCTGCTGAAGAGGTTTTAGGGTGCTGCCTACAGCCTGGGGACCTGATGGGAATGGAAAATGAACATCTTTTATGTTCCAGTTCCCTGGAAAATGATTGATTTTTCTAAGTATACACAAGTGTCTCCTGCTGGAGCTGATCTAAATTCCTGGTATCCAGGTTCAGCATGGACCAGGTTGTCTGAGATGATCTTCACCAGCACAGGACTGGTGCTCTATTTCTGGGACTGCTGAGAGCTTCTTCAACTGTAAACCAAGTTCTGCTTTACTCAGGTGAGCTGCTTTTTTACTGCTTTACAGTGATCTGTGTCTCTGTAGTTGTTTTTCACTCAGATACCTTACTGCTGACTCTCAGTGGAAGTGAAAGAGAATGGGCTCAAAGAAAAGCCCCGTTTTGCTCTAATCTATGTCCTCTGTTGAGCTGCACACCCAGTGATTGAGGGACACTGGGTTTGCACATGGGCAGCAGCCACAAGGAATTGGCCAATGCTGTGTTTGGCTTGTGTGCAGGGCTGTAAATTAATTTCCTCTCAAAGTTTTATCACACTGATTTTATCTACTGTTGTTGACTACGCACCCAGAAGGTGCTGTTGTCATATTCCTCAAGGGCAGGGCCCTGCCACTTTATTAATCACAGTGACATTGAGGTAATGGAAATAGCAGGTCCAGCCATGTGGGCAGAACTATTGTTCTGAGCTGAACCCTGTGAAAATCAGTAAATTCTGCTGTATGTCCAATAACTGGGCCCAGCTCAGGATGACCTCAGGGGACAAGTCCTGCTCTGGTGAGATTCCTGCTACTGTCTGACAGAAACATCTTCACCAGCTGGGATTTCCACTGAGCACTGGAATGGCTGGACTGAGGTGAAATGATCATGGAGTACCAGAATGGTTTGGGTTGGAAGGGACCTTAAAACCCATCCAGTCCCACCCCCTGCCATGGGCAGGGACACCTTCCACTATCTCAGGCTGTTCCAAGCCCTGCCCAACCTGGTCTTGGACGCTTCCAGGGATCCAGGGGCAGCCACAGCTTCTCTGGGCACCCTGTGCCAGGGCCTCATCACCCTCACAGGTAAGAATTTCTAATCTAAATGTTTTCTTGTCCTTTGAAAAGCTGGCTGGGACTCAAGAGCCTGACTCTTCCATGTTCCTTGTCAATACTGAGGTTCCCTGGAGGGGATGTGAAGTGTTGGCTTCCTCCCCCCTGTGCTTGCACATCCCTCAATGCAGGGGTTACCTTTTGCTCCCAGTCTCCTCTAAGCACTGGGCAATGCATCCTTCTGCTTGGCTTTTCCCTGAAGCTGCTGCAAAAGCTCCTGTCAGCAGGCTCAGGCTCAGCCTGAGATTATGGAAATTCAAGCTCCTGGCTGGCTGCCCTCAGCCAGGCTGCAGGCTGGGAGCACCCAGTGGAGCCTGGAGCATCTCTGTCAGGATAAACAGATTAGGCCCAGGCCACTGTCCAGTTCTCATGAGATCAGCCTCCTTTAAAAGGGTGTTAATTCCTCTGACACACAATTCCTGCAGCAGGGACTGAGGCTGGAGGCAGAGCTGGCTCTAAGCTGGCCAGATCTGCAGGTCAGCACGGGCAGGAAGGATGGGCTCAGTCCAGGTGCTGGATCAGCTGTGCAGGGCAGTGTCCCCCAGTCCCCTGGGGCATTCAGTGCTGGCAGCTCTGTCCCCAGGGCTGAGAGCCTGTCACACAGGACATGTCTGTGTCCAGTGGCCCTGAGATGCTCTCCAGGAGAATTCTTATCCTATGAAATGACAGCATCCAGGATGGACTTCAGGTGGCAGCTGAGATTCTACCTTGAATTTGGCTCTTACATTTAATTCACTCTTTGGCTCTAATATTCAGTCTCACAGGATTGACAACACAATCAGCAGGAAGGATTTTTTTCCTTACAATTTGGCATGAACCTGAAGGACTTGGAGATTCTGCTGTATAAAAGTGGAAGTATTAAAAAAAAGTCTAGTGATTCCTTTTGCCCCTCTGGATCAAAATCCTCTTACAACAAATGATGGAATGCTAATGAAGCAAGGAGAAGCTGTGGCTGCCTTCAGCCTTCTCCAGCCTGCAATGGTGCCCACTCCTCTTGTCTAATTTCCAAAATCATTGCCTTGTTAACTGGGGCATAGGGAGGGCAGGCAGCTCTGACAACCTCTCTGCTGGAGCCTTTTGCTTCATTCAAAAAATAAATGCAGGCTTCTGCCTTGTTCCCTGTGTGACTAGAGTTTAAAGAGTCTGGTGGTAAGGCTAGAGGTTCAGAAATGAGAGGGTTCCTGAACATTTCCAAAATCCTTGCTCCCTTTAATTCCCCACCAGTTCCCTTGGAGTCTAATGGGATGATCTGGAAAAGATCTCATGCTCTTCTTCTACTCTCTTTCACAGGAAGTGGGGAAAGGACAAAAGAACAAACTTGCTAGAAATTAGTAATTTTTTTAAAGGCACATTGGAATTAAAAAGTTCTATCAAAAATATAACCTAGGTTGCCATGTAAATATTAAAACTTCTAAAGTAAACACATACCCTTCCTGAGACAAAGACTTAAGTAATGATACCTTCCTAATACAAAAAGAAAAAAACCCACATTCTGAACTCAATCCACTCTTCAAAAGAGACATTTTGCTTCACACAAGGGGTGTTGCATCTTTGTGTTTCATACCTTCTGTATTTGCAAGACCTCTGCCCCTGAAATGTGGGGTTGGAGGCCCAGTGCTGGCAGCTTTTCTATGGTTTGGATCTTGCTGCCCTGAAACCACTTCTGTGCTGCCCAAATAAAAAGCGAGAGTAGCTGAAATCAGAATCCTGATTGCAGCAGGTTCAGTGAGGAACTGCTGAGCAACTGTTGGCAACCTTTTCCTTCTGTCAAGTGTTCATTTCCACAGCCTGTAAGTGCTGATGCTACAGGCCTTGGCAAGAAGGAACAAGGGCCCTTGAGGAAAGATAAATTGCTTTGGGATCATCTTCTATGTGGCAGCCTAATTACAGAATTGTGCCTGGTACAGACAGTGCTGCACACACAGCAAAGGGAGGGATGGTGTTGGTGATCCATGGGAAGCAGGCACAGCTGTCCCCAGGGTCCCACAGGGCTCAGGGCTGTTAACACAGGACTAGGAACTATTAACATATCAGAACAGAAGTCCTCGTGTGCCTTGGCAGGTTCAAATCCTTTTCCAGATCCTTCCTTGGGATGTCATTCCATCTCTTTGGCCAAGCTCCTCATGGCACTTAGGTTTCTCAGTTTATGCATAAATTCCTTTTCTCCAGACTCTCTTTTCTTCTCGTCAATTTTTCAGATTAAGGAATATTCCCTACAAGGCACACAGGATTTGGCACAGGGGCTCCTTGATTTTGACTGCTGAGCTGTTGCAGCATCAGTAATTTTACTGTTCTGTTTCATAAGGCGCTGTCCCTGTTCTCACAGTGTTGAGTGGAACAGGCACGTACCCGGGGCAGAGATTTTGCCATTACCTCAGTGGCATGAGTACAGTAAAGGGGCTGGGAAATAAAAACCTTCTTGGAGAGGCTGCTGCAGCCCAAGGCCGCACGGTGCCTGCGGAATCAGCCCGGATACACACGGCCACACTCCCATCTAGTGGCTGCCGCACACACACCCGCAGCTCGCTCCCTGCCCGGCAGGGGCTCACGTTGGATAGCAGGAAAAATCGGGAATGTTTCTGCACCCAAAGGGTGCTCAAGCTTTGAGACAGGGAGTCACCATCCCCGGAGGGATTTAAAGGATGTGCAGAAGGGACTTAGGGACACGTGGCCTTGGCAGTGCTGGGGGAACAGTCAGACGTGATGATCTTAAAGGGTTTTTTCAACCTAAATGATTCTGATTCTGTGTAATGAGTAGGGAAGTTCTCTTTGAAAAAAGATCCAGACTGGTCCCCCAGTCCTGTTTGTTCCATATTCACAAGGCCTGGGAACAGCAGCCTCTTCAGCAAGGACAATGACCTGCAGTGGCATGGAAAGCTCCCAGCAGCCTATTCTGGGCTGAACTGCCTGGGGCTCTCCTTGTCCTGGGCTGCCAACCTCAGCCCCCCACAACTCCCCTGCTGAGGGGTCCCAGAGTTTCACCAGGGCACCAACCTGGAACAGAAAGCCAAGCTTGTGGTGGCCTGGGGTGGGCAGATACTGCACAGAGACATTTAGAGGTGTGGGAAGGATGAGAAGGTGCTGGGAGGTCTCTGAGTGGCAGCAGCCCCTCAATTCTGGCATTTTCTGATGCTCAAGGCAATGGCACATCCTCTTGGAAGGTTTTGGGTCTATCCTGGTGCTGCTGATACAACCTCTTGGAGGCACAGGGGGCAAGGAGCAAACCCTGATGAGTCTGGATCTTATTAGGCTACTGTTCATATCACATTGGATATCTTCACTGGAATCTGTCAAAGCAGACACTCATCTGCCTTGTTGTCCTCCTCCAGCCTCCTTTGTTCCTCGATCAGTGGAGCTGGGATTCTGATCTGGAGAGTCCTCTGTCACCTCTGTGAGGGACATGAGAGGTGTTGATCTGCTTAGCTTCAGTCTCTCTTTGAATGGGCAGCTGATAATCTCTTTAGAACAAGTAGGGCAGTGGAGGGGTGGGGCATGTGCTGAGCTAGGAAAGAAAATCTTAACCTTTTTTTTTTTTTTTTTTAATGTGCTTCACTATTCTTTGAAAATAAACCTCCACAGTGTGATTGGATCAAAGTTAATGCAAAGCAACATGTTAAAAATGCTGTGTACAAAGACCATGGTCTGTCTGGAGATGAGGCTTCTCTGCACCCTGGGCAGTTTAAAAGAGGTCTTGGACCTGAGCTGGTGCTTCCCTGGCCCTGGGGAGCCCCCACTGCCTGCACAGGGCTGTGGGCACACTTTGCCATGGCAGTGATGATACCATGGTGCAGGTGGGCTCTCAGAGGTGTCAGCCTGAATCACATAGAATTGGCCTCACCATCATGATTAGAATCTCAGCTGGGATTTTAACCACTGTCAAACAGACAATTGTTCAAGGGTTTTAACCTCTTTTTGTGCTGCTGTTTCAGGGCTGGGATGAGGTCTAAGCTAAGAAGAAGAAGATGGGATGTGCTATGGGACAGAGGAAGCCTGTAACTCACGTGCTCTGCCCCTGCAGTCAGAGAGACAGCAGAGATGAGGGATGTCACCACATCCAGGGAATCCCAGCAGCTGCCACCACAGCAGTAAGCAGCTTGGCACAGGAAAAGTAGCTATGGCAGGACCAAAACACGAGGTGTTTGTCCTTGCCAGCCACGTGATCAGAAGGGGCACATCCCACAGGCACAGAGTTCCCCTCACCTGACAACCATCCATAATACCCCAAGGGTGAGTTGCTGACCCCAAAATACTGATTGTATTCCCAGTGACACCACTAAGGGCTGTGCACCCAAGGGCCTCTGGTGTGCAGCACCCACTCACCTTCTGCCAGGGGGTCCAGGGTGTGGATCATGAGCTGGACGATGGTGCCACGCATCTGAGAGTTGTGCAGGGAGGCCGAGCTGCTGCCCCGCTGCAGGGCTGGCCCAGGCTGTGGGGAGGCACAAAGCCAGTCAGTCCCAGCTTCTTTGTCCTCTGCAACAGACAGGGCCTCTCCAGGCCATGGGGCAGCAATTCAACAGCAGCAGAGGAATCAGCTGTTCAGTGTTTGCTATGGGGGAAGGAGAGACCCCTCCAGCCTCTGCCATGAGAGCCCAGGAGGAAATTTGGCCATGACAGCAGGTAAGAAGAGTCACATTTTGAATTTCTGTATGCTTGTTTTATAGCAGAGAACAAGCAGCACCCTTCCAGTTAAATCTACCTAGGAAGCCAGAGATGTCTCTTAAATTTTATAGAACTTCCTTAAAGGACAGGACTCAGCCAAGTGTCCTCTTAAGCAAACCGTGCTCATTGTGCCAGATATGACACTGGCTTTGCTGCAGGTCTCTTGACACAGGGGATGACACTTTTATTTATGACCTGAGATGGGGAGAGTTTCAAAATACCATGACTTCAGAACCCTGTAAAGTTGTTTAGACCTACCTGCAGCTTCCTCACATCTGGTGGCTTCTTTGTTCCATCATCTACAACTGCCCTGGGGCTTGTCTGCAAGCAACAAAGAACAGAAATGCCCAGTCACCTCTGCTGCCTCAGGATCTAATGATCCTTCAGGCTGCTGCCTGTGGGGAAGTGGCACAGCTGACAAATAAGCTTCCTTAAAACCACTGGCTTTTGAGAAAAATAGAATTTGACTACAGCCTCCCAGTGAGGATGCAGGCACCTGGAGGCAGACTCACAACTGATTCCTGTAGCTACAACCAGACACAGACTTCACCCCCAAACACCTGTATCCTTACTCATTTGCCAACAAAGTGAATGTGCAAAGGGTTTTTTGGGGTTTTTTACAGTGATTAGCATTACTTAGGCTTAGGCTGGGACAGAAGCCTTCCTCCCTCCCTGTTTACCAGAATTGTCTAACCTTATTCTCAGACCAAGAATGTGTTCCTGTAAGTGTTCTTTCTGAAACTTCTTTACAACAACCAAGTAAGCAAAACCCCACACACATCTTTGAAAGCAGACAGAGACATTTAGTAATTGCTCAGATACAACTCCCTTTTAGTGATATTCTCTAATTTCTTAGCATCTCTCTAGTTTGCATTGCCCTCATTCTAAAACCATAATTATTAATCAGTACCTGTATTCTGAGGTTTGAATATGTGCTTTGTGAAGGAGATGCAGTTTTTCTTTGTGGTTTACACTAGGAAGTTATTTCCAACTTGCCCTCTGAACTCTAAGGACACCAACCTTCTCCATATGCTCTTCTGATGCTGCCTGCACAGCATTTAGCTTCTTTGTCAGCTCCTGCTTCACCCATTGCTCTAGGAACACGTTCTGTTTCATGGTGAACACGTATGTGGCATAGGCAGTCAGTAAAAGGAGGCTTTCCCACCAATCAATGACACTGTCTAGGAAAAACAGGATGAGCATCAGTAAGTCAACAATGTAGAATGAGATGTCTCTAAATAAGGGCCACCATGTCAGGTGGAGTATCTGCCTTGAGAAGAGGGCACAGGTGCCAATGACAAAGAGGATATTAAACACTGCTGAGCCCACAATGGTCCCGATGCCGACATTGCTGTGTGAGATGAAGACACCTATGAGGGACGTGAAGAGTTCTGGTGCTGATCCACCTGCTGCCATGAAAGTGGCTCCAGCCACATCTTCAGAGATCTGCAGCTTCTCAGTGATCACTCCCAAGGCAGGGACAAAATACTCATCACACACTATGGCCAAGGCCACAAATACATACATCATGCCAAAGATGTGAAGTACAACCCACCCTTGCCTGCGTTCTTCCACACTGAACAGGTCCTGGGGATATTCTCCTTTGGACTCATAGTGTGGTTTTTCACCTGGGGAGTTTTCACTGGCATTTTCTTGCTGTGGTGTTGTACCCACTGAGGTGGTGACGGGCACGGCTGGCTCAGGATCCACATAGATACAGTGCTTTATTTTGGGTGCTGTGGCATTGCCTCTTACAGCAGTCTTGTTGCTGGGGAGGTCCCTGGAGGTCACTTTGACAGGGTCCATGGTTTGGGGGGCTCTGTGTGATGCTGGAAGGGCAGAGGGGCTGAACTGGAGCTGGTAGAAAGAGAGGACCAACACTATGGCAAGGAAGAAAAGGATTCGGTTCCTCCGTAGCCGCCTCCTCCGTGGTAAATGCATTTCCCAAAGGTTCCAAACTCAGAGCTGTGTCCAGAAGCCACTGAAGACTTCACTTGGTCAGCAGTTTGCTGATGTGGAACATCAGGTGTGGAACTGCACGGCACAAAATGGGGAATCCTGCAAAAGAAAATCTGGTGTGAAAAACAAAGTACTGCAACTTTCCACCATTTGGGCAGCAGCACTTCCCTGACTGCTTGTCTATTTTTCAATAAAAAGAAATGGACTGAAAAGAGTAAAGAGAGATCTAGATCCAGGTTTCAGTCTATTTTTTTAATATGACTGTAGGCTATGCTGATTAATAATCAGTTTTGGCATAATGGAGAGCAGTTGGCTGAGGCAGTCCAATCCAAGCTGAATTTTGATTCCACCAAAAGCCCATACCCAGGAGCTGTTAAGGACTGTATTTACTGGAGTCCAGTTGTTATTCTCTAATATTATTGGGTCAGTGTTGTGCAGGAGGAGCAGATACACCTTCTGTCAAGGAACAAACTTTAAATTGCTAAAAACAATGCTCTGAAGACAAGACCAAGCTGTTCAAACCTCCCTCCTAAACCAGTTATTCACCAAAATAACCTCAGCTGGAGAATGAGAACTGCTTGAGAGTTCCCAGTGATGCTGCTCTGTGGCTTTCCAGCCTTTCACTCCCCAGGAAACCATCCAGGCAAGGGTGAGTTTTTCCTTCACTTGGAGCAGAGCGTGAGGAAGACGTGGCTGTAATAAAACTGGGGGTGCTGAGCAGCCATTTGTTTCTATGACTACATCTTTTCAGGGCTTTCTGTAGAAATCAGAACTGGCAAAGTGGAATTGTAATCATACCTTTTATTAGGGGTAATTAGCATATCTTGCATAATTATAGGAACAGCATTTAGAAAGGGAGAGAAATTGTAAATGCCAGACTGACAGTGCCTGCAGCTGTGACAGCAAGGGGACAGAGATTTGGGGCTGGACAGAATTTACCCTTCAGCATAGAAGGGTAATCATTACCTTAGAATGACACTCTTCATGGATTATTTTTTTCCCCAGAGTGGGCACGTTACATTATTCTTTAGCTGTGAATTATTCTTTAGATGTGAATCATAGTTTTCTGAATCATTCTCAGATAAGCTCTTCATGCAAGTTATCACACATTTACCCTCTTGCATAACACCCAGGGAAGTTATCAGCCTAAATTTCTTGCAAAATGGGCAATGTTAATTTAAATAGTTGGGAGGATCACTAAGGCAACAGTGAGAGAGGGCCATGGGAGTACCTAGAGAAATAGATGATACAAGCTTTGCTTTTCATACATTAAAAAAAATGAACATACATGTGGTAGAATTGCACAAGAGCTATAACAAATTGCATGTTATGAGAAAATAACTCACCCTAACACAGACAGGAGAGTTTAAAGGATGGCACAGAGAGAACACAGTTATGCACACACTCCTATTTAAACACTGGGTTTACTTCTCCCCTCCAAAATGAGCTGCTGAAAATACTTTTTGAGAGAAGAAAGACATCCATAGCTGGGATCAGTTCTAAGAGCTCTCCAGCCTTTCACAATTCCTGACCAGAGGAATTGTGAGTTTAGGTCAGCTCCTGATGAACTCCTTTTCTCACCTCCTGTCTCAGTAATACGAGATCCAAAGCAATCAAACAAAGCTCCCCAGCCTACCTTCCAAGGGTCTGTCCAGGAGGAAGGGGAGTTCCAGGGCTAGGGTGCAGTGCTGGAAGCTTCTTTGGTACTTAACAGCCAGAAGGGAGATGCTGTTGCAGAGAGAGGCAGGTGAAAATTATCCCATTTTCAGGATGTCTCCTCTGCTGGCAGAGTCCTAAAACAAGAGCGGGTCAGGTGTGAAGGACATGTTAATGGAGGAATTCCCAATCCAGTTTAATACCCACAGCCCCTAAGAAGATTAAATAGTATTGTATAGATTTGGGTCTATCTCTGAAGCCAATACCTTTGTCTGCTACCACAGGTTATTCTCAGTGTGAGGGCAGGTGATTATCCCCTCCACAAGCTCCTGGACCATGGACATGGATCACCCTCACGGCTGGGGGATAAATCACATTTACAAATCACATTTTAAGCAAGGCACATGGAGCTGCATTTTTGAGGCTTCTCCTATGGATGACAGGCCAGATGCCAGACAAGCAGCTCTGCTGGTCTTTGGCACAGTGTGTGTCTACTTTGCAATGCCAGAGGGAGCTTTAAAACTCCTTGACTCCTGGAAAAATCCCTCAGGGCCTGTGCCAGGAGCACTGGGGCAGAGGGAGGGAGCAGGGACCTGGGGATGGTGCCCATGACTCTTCTGTGGCACTGATATGGTGCAGCTCCACAGGTACAGAACAACATCCCTGGCCAAGGATTTAACAGCCACAACAACCTAATTGTCAGAATTACCACAGGGAAATTAGAAAATTATGATTTTTGGGTCCCTCATGCCGAGAAGGACATCGAGGTGCTGGAGCATGTCCAGGGAAGGGCTTTGCTCCCAGGGAACAGGGGCAGGAGGAGAGGAATTGGCCTCAAGTTGCACCAGGGGAGATTTAGGTTGGATATTAGGGAAAATTTCTCTACTGAAAGGCATGTTCAGCATTGGGAGAGGCTTGCCAGGGCAGTGGTGGAGTCACCAGCCTCGGAGGGGTTTAAAAGCTCTTGGGTGTAGCCCCTGAGGACGTGGCTTATGGTGGCCTTGGCAGTGCTGGGGGAATAGCGGGACTTGATGATCTTAGAGGGCTTTTCCAGCTAAACATTCTGTGACTCTCTGTTTCTTTTAAAGCAAACTCTTGTCTGAGCACAGTTTCAGGAGTACATCCCAGTTTTGCACTGGAGTTTATTGATTCCCGCCCCTCACCCACACCCACAAGTACAGAACAGTGAGAAGGAGGCGCACTGCCCAGCCGGGATGCTTATCCATAAACCCTTCTCCACACATAGCGGCCATTTGTGGTCATAGTTTCTGTGGGCACCACATTCCCGCAGCACGGACATCCCCATTCCCGCTCCCCGCGCTGTGCGCCCTCACGGACTGCGTGAGGGGCGGCCCTTCCCGTCCGGGCCGCGCCATCCGGGGGGACGCTTTCCGTGCCGGACGCATGGCGGCGCGGCGGGCCGCGGTGTGCAACGGCATTTCCCTTCCGCCGCCACGCTCCGTGCCTGGCGCCGCCGCTCGGCCCGGGCCGTCCCGGGAGCGCTCCGGGGACAGCCCCGCTGAGGGCGAAGGCTTGTGGGGAGGGCTGGATCCCTGCCTTGGTGATTGGGGAGGCTGCGCCCTTTCCCCGGCCAGGCTCAGCTCTTGCCGTCTCCAGGCCTTGCGCCGCACCCGGCTGGAAATGCTGTGTGGGGTTCAGCGTGCATTCACTTAATCTGTGCTCAGCCCCACGTTTTGAGGGGGAAAAGGGTAATTGTGGCTTCTCCCCGGGCTCAGCGTGAGAGGGCGAGACGCGGGGCTCCACAAGTGCAGCTTTGATAACGATTTGTGCCTTTCCCTCCCGCTGCAGGCAGGCGGTCCCGGCCAGTCCCGTCCGTGAGGGCGGCGGGGGCAGCTCGCCATGCCCACGGTGGTGGTGATGGACGTGTCGCTGTCCATGACGCGGCCCGTGTCGGTGGAGGGCTCCGAGGAGTACCAGCGCAAGCACCTGGCTGCCCACGGGCTCACCATGCTCTTCGAGCACATGGCCACCAACTACAAGCTGGAGTTCACGGCCTTGGTGGTGTTTTCATCCCTCTGGGAGCTGATGGTGCCCTTCACCAGAGACTACAACACGCTCCAGGTAGGGGTGGGAGCACTTAAAGCAATAGATTTTTTTTTTAAAATCAGCCAACTGTACCACCAAAGCACGGTGAAATTGTGTGATTTGGTAGCATCCTGTGCACAACGTCTTGAATTGAGTGGGTTTGTCCTTATTTTAAGGGTAGATAAAATCAGTGTGTTTGGAACATTGAACTCTGCAGGTGAGCACTGGGGTGTGGCTGATCGTCTCTAAAATGGGATGGAGTTAAAAATGGGATGGAGGGAAGGGCTGCCTGATGAAACTCTCCAGGTGGTTCTGTGATGTCCCTGTTTTCATGTGTAGTTGTTGGTTTGCTCTTGATAAATGATGCAGCCAACAGGACCATTTAGAAAAGCTTTGAGTCAAGTGATTTGGTAGAGAGAAGCTGCTGTTGAGAGTGTGTGGAAGTCAAAACAGTGCAAGAGTGAGAATAAGTGATTTTAGGCCTCACAGATGTGGTGGGAAGTTGGGATGAGGAAATGGAAATGAGAAAGCCCAAGAGGGAAATTTCACATGAGTGCAGTAAGGCACTGGAGCCTCTGAATCCAGTAAAAATTGCCCATTTATGTCTGACCCTGCCAGGCAGGAGGAAATGACACATTGCTGTCACAGGACACCATGGTTTAGGTTTGTCCATTGGGCAAGGAGATTTAAAAGCTGTTCTCTATTATGTTTGCAGTTTAGAGGGTGAGTGCCAATGCACCCTCTCCAATTTATTTTCACTTCCTTAAGAGTTAATCTGAGGAATTTTGCAAGCCAGGAGCCCAACCAGGCTCCTTTAGCAAGTTCATCTCAGAGCTGCTCCCTGGTGATGCTGTGTTAGGTGTGAGGTTTTCACTTTCAGGAGAAGAGCTGGGGTTTGGATGCAGATGTGAGTTTTGGGTTTGTTACTCTCTCTGCCAAAGACTTTTTGTGAGGCAAACTCCTCGTGGGCTCTGTGAATCTCTGAGAAGTTTGAGCTGCTCTGACACCTGCGAGGATTTCTCAGTTGAATGTCTCCCGTTAGATTTTGCCTCAGGTTTTCACTTTTTTTTAGCCATGCTGAGGAGTTTTTTCACTCCTAAGGAGCTGTGTTGATAACATCACAGTTCCTCCAAAGCCCTGAGTGGCTGCTGGGTGTCTCCTGGCAGGGATGTTCCCCCAGCAGTGACTGTGCTGTTTGTCTTTGCAGGAAGCCCTGAGTAACATGGACGATTATGACAAAACCTGTTTGGAGTCGGCGCTGCTGGGGGTCTGCAACATTGTGCAGCAGGAGTGGGGGGCAGCAATTCCTTGCCAGGTATGGCTGATTTCACTGCTTTGAGTTCACTGCCTGTTTAGTTATTCCTGGCAGGGAGATTGGAATTTGGTGATCTTTGAGACCCCTTCCAAGCCAAACCAATCCTGTCATTCTGTGATTGATTCTATTCCTGTGAGTTGCACATAGAAATGTAAATGTAATTTGAAAGTTTGGAATGCTCTCAGGCATGCTGGTGCTGCAAAAACACAAAGAATTAGTATTTTGGCTAAACCTCCAATGTGAACAGAAGGTGACCTTCATAAAAAATATTCAGCAGCAAAAGAAAAAAGAGATTGTTTCCTGCCCAATGTGTTATTGTAGTGCAGTGGATTTAAAAATGTGGCTCAGGAGCACTGTTGTGCAGGCCTGGTGTTTGATCTGGATGCAGTCTGCTGTCCCAGGAGCCTCACTCCATTTGGAAAGGATGTAGTCCCACAAGCAGGAGCCTCTCCCCTCCAATCCTTGATGGTTTCCAGGGCTTGTAACAATTCCAGCTCTCAGCCAACAGCGTGGGGCTGCTGCTGAGTGTGTTTTGATGTGACTTCTCTCCCAAATGAGTCTTTGCCATGCAGCTGCTCACAGCCCATTCAGCCCTCCAAGCTCTCAGCCTTCCAAATCTGCTGCCTCTCATGGCAGAGTTTGATTTAACTGTTGGTTTTCTCAGACACTGATTTAAGTTCAGTAATCTTGCAGCTCAGTGAGCTGGGAAGATGCCTGAAGCAATATTCCTTAAGGAGAAAAAGGATAGAAGTTTATTGGTTAGGCAGTGCTTCATCATCCAACACGAACAAAGGCACCTTGGAACAGCAAAAAATGTTCAAAGCAAAGAACAAGAAAGATGTGAAAGCCAAGCAGAGATTGGACCTCAGCTATTTTGCTTCTCATTTGTGTCACAGCTCATTTTACTGGCACTTCAGGTGCTGGGATGGTGGAGGGAACTGGGGAATGGACTGTGCAGCCTTGGAGTAGTGGAAAACATCACTGGTGAGCACCAGTTCTGAGGACACTGCAAGAGAGTGTGAGGATGAAGGGAGAATACAAATCTGGATGTAGCAATTACACATGGAGTTCCAATTGGATTGGATTTTCCTTACCTACCCAGCCAGAAATCATGCCTGCTGTTGCCATGCAGCATTGAAGGAGCAGCTCTTTTACTCCTCTGGAAGTGATTGGGTCACAGTTGAGTGTAAATAATCCCATTATTCAGTGTAATGAGTGCAGGTTTCCTCAAGGATTGACTCTGATGTGCAATTGAATGGAAAAGTGGGGTTTTTTGCTATAGTAGTTCTGCAAAATGTGAGCATACTGCAGCTGTATTTGCAAAGAATTAAGATCACTAATGCTACACTTTTTTGAGGTTTCTGTGGCTTGTAGTGGAAGTTGACTTGCTGTCCAGATTCTACAGAAGAAGTGGGTTTTATCATCCATCTAAAAATAAACCTGGAATCCTTGAGTCCAACAGCAAGAGGCTGGTTTTTGGCTGTGTAGTCACTGTGCTTCTAGTGTACACTTAAAAATGAAATGTATGAGATTCAAATTTTAGTGCAATTACCTAATGCCAAGAAAACCTTTATTTGCCATGCACACCTTGTAAATCACGAGGGTTCAGTCTTCAATTTCTCCTTTATGTGGGTGTTTTGTTTTGTTTTCTTTCCTGGAAATTTTGCTGGCAGCTCTTTGCCCAGCTCGCTGGAGGCAATCCGGTGGGAGCAGGGATTTTGGGTGGGAGCAGGGATTTTCGATGGGAACAGAGATTTTTGCTGGGAGCAGAGGTTTTCGATGGGAGCAGGATTTTTGATGGGAGCAGGATTTTTGATGGGAGCAGGGATTTTGGGTGGGAGCAGGGATTTTCAATGGGAGCAGGATTTTGGGTGGGAGCAGGGATTTTCAATGGGAGCAGGGATTTTGGGTGGGAGCAGGGATTTTCGATGGGAGCAGAGATTTTCGGTGGGAGCAGGGATTTTTGGTGGGAGCAGGGATTTTCGGTGGGAGCAGGGATTTTCAATGGGAGCAGGATTTTGGGTGGGAGCAGGGAGGCTCCTGCCGTGTTGATGTTCCCGGTGCAGCGGGAAGTGCCTCACGTGTCCCGGTCCCTGCAGGTTGTCCTGGTCACCGACGGCTGCCTGGGCATCGGCAGGGGCTCCCTGCGCCACTCCCTGGCCACCCACAGCCAGCGCAGCGAAAGCAACCGCTTCCCTCTGCCCTTCCCCTTCCCGTCCAAGCTCTATGTCATGTGCATGGCCAACCTGGAAGAGGTGATGTCCTATTCTTTGTTGCATTCTTGGATAATTGTTGGTCTGAACTAACGACCAGGCTGGCACAAAACACTGCGGTGATGTTCTTGTGCTTAAGGTTTAGTTGACATTCTGGTGAAAGAATTCAAGGTTTATTATTGCACTGTTATTATCTACTGCTACTGGATTTTTACTATGATCTTTATAAATCATGTCAGTTTGTCCCTGGGGAATATTATGGAATTTTAATTTCTCTGTTTATATTGCTGCTGCATTAATTATGTTGAATGCTTTTGGGGCTTTTCTTAATCTACAGTTAAATTCTTGAATAAATGACACGTGTTGCAAAGATGCTCAACACTTAAAATATAGTAGTTTTATGTAGAAATGTGAGAGAGGAAAACTGAAAGCTCCAAGCCAGTGTTTAAACCAGCTTCCCTTAGTATCTGTTTACAAAAGCACTGTTTACATCTCAAAATAACTGGGAAAATATTTAAAATAAATCATCTATTTCTGATAAGTAATAAGAGAACGTTATTTCTTTTAATAGAGACAAATAATGTTGGTTTATTTGGAAAGGAGAGTGAGAACAAAAAATCATGGGAGCATCCAATCAGATGCTTTTTGCTGTTTTGTGTATTATTTTCTTTAAAAATACTGGTTAGTACAAAAGAGAATAAAAAGAACACTCAACAAAAATATTTCCCTTTCTTTTTCTGCAGCTTCAAAGCACAGATTCCTTGGACTGCCTGGAACGGCTCATTGATTTAAACAATGGGGAAGGGCAGATCTTCACCATCGATGGCCCCCTGTGCCTGAAGAACGTGCAGTCCATGTTTGGGTGAGCACACTTGTAGCTAACAGACCTTTGGGAAGGTCCCCTGTTGGTATCTCAAAAGGAAAAGAAATACAATAAAAAAATCTGGTGATATGAGATGTACTAATTAAACTCTTTTTTTTATTTTTTTTAATTTTATGATCTTGTTATCTGTAATTTCTTCTTGGCCTTCACTGGTTATGGTCAATATTTATTTTAGTCATTGTAACCAAACCATAGCATCTGTTTATACTTGGCAAATAGAAGACAGTAATTTCCATAATTACTGTTCATTTGCCATGAGTGGGATAATGCTGTTTTGTTTCATAATTTAGCAACACTAGAACTGTTGAATTAACTGTAGTTTAAAAATGTTTGGGAGCTAAATTACTGTGCTTTAGACAAACTATTTTCATTTGATATGTATTACGTTTTCCTTAATAATTGTGTTCTAGAAAGTTAATAGACCTGGCTTATACACCATTCCATGCTGTCCTCAAGTGTGGCCACTTAACATCTGATGTGCAAGTATTTCCCAGACCAGAGCCTTTCATTATAGATGAGGAAATAGACCCCATTCCTAAAGCAATTAATACAGGTAACAAATCTTTGATTGCTTTTTTGCTAAAACCCATTTGATTTCTACCCTTTCACTACCACCTCTCATCCTGTGTAGTTACTGCTTCATCCATTTTGTCTCTGCAAGGATCAGTCTCTGTTTTTGTAATTTTTTGGTGTATGTGTGACACCAGGGGACAAAAATATCATCCTACTTCATCTATGTGTACCTGGTTAAAGGGCTGGAGTAGGGTAGAGGCACTTTCAGAGCTCAGGGTGCCAATTTCAAGGGGTAGAGACTGGAGGACAGCCACAGGCTGCTTTCCATGAACACCCTCATAAGCTTCAGGGAGGAGAAATTATTTTTAAAAACAACTGTGCAAAGAAAAACCTTCCCAGCCCTCCTGTTAGTGGACAGAGCTTCCATTAGCAGCTGGTATTTGGTTTTTCTCTTTTGGAATTTATAAGACAGCAATAGATTGTGTACAGTGTAAATATCAAGGTGCCCAGTTCTGTAACTGTCCAGCAGCACAGCTCGTGGGCAGCTGTGTGTGCTGGAAGTCATCTTCCAAAGTTGTGGTTTTTGTATTTCTAACTTATTAACACCTTTACACTCCAGCTCAGTTTGGGTTCTCTTGTGCTGCCTTTAGTCATTGCTTCAGAAAACCTGGTGGTGTAAGAAGTGGTGATATTGAATTGCCTCTGAATACTTTTCCAAATATGACTTAAACTGTCTTAAATATGATTTACATGTGTTGTCTCCCTGCAGATCTAGAAATTGTTGGGTTTGTAGATATTGCAGACATTTCCAGCCCTCCTGTCTTGTCCAGACACTTGGTACTGCCCATTGCACTTAACAGAGGTGAGCAAGTTGGATTTATTTCAGCAAAAACTGCTTTAAGCTTCCCTTGTAGTGTGGTTTAGACTGCAAGCACGGGTTTTCTGCTTTATCAAAATACCAGATGTCATATTTGTGTGATTGCATTAAAATTAAAACCTTGACCACAGGCTCTCATTTTGCATACTGTGTTCTCTGGGAAGCTCACAGGGACCAAGGTCCTTACAATATCATTATTAATAGAACATGCTAAACTTATAGTTCAGAATAATAATGAGCCATGAAGTATATGGTACAAGATGAATATTTAATGCCCTTGAGTACAATGCAGTGGAATATTTATGTATCATTATTGTGCCACTTTGCCCAAGCAGTTCATTCTGCAGCTGTTTGTTCTACAAAAGTATTAATTAACTCTTGCAGGCAGACAGCAAAGGGCGGTGTCATGGAAACAGAACTCGTGTGTTTGAATTTATTCTCATGTTTTCTCTTTGTTTGCTTTGATTCTTCCCCAGAGGGGGATGAGGTGGGACCTGGAATCACAGATGACACTGAAGATGAGAATTCAGCTAATCAGATTGCTGGGAAAATCCCCAACTTCTGTGTTTTATTACATGGCAGCCTGAAAGTGGAAGGCATGGTGGCTCTCGTCCAGTTGGGGTATGGAGCTGGATGTCTGCCTGAAAAATCTCTTACTTTGCTCATTTCAGCTTTATTTATAAATTATGCTTATTTATATCTGTATTCAGTGCAGAACTCTGCACTGCTAGACTAAGCTGTGGATTTTTAATTGCAGATTTGTTTCTGTCAGTACAAATTGCAAACATTGAGCCTCCACACAGTGAGAGGGAGGCACGTTCTAGGCAGAGGGCTGGAAGATTTTCAGCCTTTGAGGGTTTGCTCTTTTCCACAGGCCAGAGTGGTATGGAATGCTTTATTCACAAGCTGATAGCAAGAAGAAATCAAACCTCATGATGTCACTCTTTGAACCTGGTCCTGAGCCCCTCCCATGGCTGGGGAAGATGGCACAGCTTGGCCCCATTTCAGGTACTGGTCACACTCCTCTGAGTAACACTTACACATTCAGTGTTGTGTGACTGATCTTGAGAGTTCTCAGTTGCTAAGTCTGTGATTTTTGTTTTTCTTCCAGATGCAAAAGAAAATCCTTATGGGGAGGATGACAATAAGAGCCCTTTCCCTTTGCAGCCCAAGAACAAGCGCAGCTATGCTCAGAATGTCACTGTCTGGATCAAACCCAGTGGCCTCCAGGTAATGATCCAGGTTCTGCTGCTTCACCTGGAGCAGCAGGAGCCATCTCAGCAGGAGCTGCAGTCTGTGCATGTCTTGCCCATTTAATGTAATTGCTTTATTGCTTTTCTTTCATTTTTATAAACACTGCCTCTTTACAATGTCATGATTAAAATGCAATCAGAAAGCATAGCTTGTTTAATGAGAGCTGTGTCTCCAGTGGAGCATCTGGTTTGGTTTATTGGATTTAGTATAATTACCAGTTATGTTTCAGCCTTTGTGAGATGCAGGCTTGTCAATGGTCAGGATAATTTATCCATAAAGAGTTGGGGGTTTTTCTGCAGCTTCTCCCAGAAGCTGCCAAGATTTTTATTTTTTTTTTCTGCAGACAGATGTACAGAAGATCTTGAGAAATGCAAGGAAACTCCCTGAAAAAACACAAACCTTCTATAAAGTGAGTAACATTCCAGGCTGGCCTAAGTTTGATCCATAGTGATGGTGGTGCATTTGACAGAGGAACCACACTGTGTGCTCTGTTCAGGCCTGCAGTGCTCTGCTAAAACTTACAGACTGGTTAGGTGGGACAAGGGGGTCTCATTTCAATGGTCTGGGGCTACATTTTCTGGCACAGATGTGTCATGTCTACAAGTGCCCCTCATGACCTCTGCTACTCCCATGGTGAGCTTTTGCTGGGATTTCCAGGCAGAAATTAACTGAGGGATCAGAGAGGAATAGGAACACAGATGTCATTCTGAGTCTTGAAAATGCCTCTTCCATTTTATCTAGAACTGAAGCAGAGAAAGACCAAGTTCCAGGCACATTTGGCCACACCATAATGATCCATAACCACTGTGGCTGGAGATAATTATTCCTCTTGCAAGCTTAGTGCTGAAGTAGGTTGGTACTGCAGCCTCCAGAGACTTGATGGATGAATGAATGCCCTGCCTAAGTGCACATAAGCACTGTTCAGTTTATAGGGAAGAAAAATCAATGTATCTACATTTTACTGGACACTGTGGTTAAAGGCAGCAGTCAGTGAAGCCTAAGCTGGAGCCCTGCTGGGACACAGACAAAGCAGGCCCCCCAAATAGCCGAATGCACAAAAGGAAGAAGTGGAGGTTTATAGGAAAGGATCAAGGGAAAACCACTGTTACCACCTTCAGCCCTGATTTTCCATCCATGAGCAGCTGGGCAGTTTCCAGCAGCTTCACTGTAAGTAACCTCACCTTTAAAAACAGCTACAAGAAACCCACGTTTGATATCAAGCCTTGGAACGGCTTTAAAACAAGTTCTGTGCTTTTGCAGGAGCTGAATCGTTTGCGAAAGGCAGCTCTTGCCTTCGGCTTCCTGGAGCTGCTGAAAGGCGTGGCAGACATGCTGGAGAGGGAGTGCACGCTGCTGCCCGACACCGCCCACCCCGACGCCGCCTTCCAGCTCACACACGCGGCCCAGCAGCTCAAAGTGGCCAGTACCGGAGCCTCGGAGTACGCTGCCTACGATCACAACATTGCTCCCCTGCAGACGGACTTCTCCAGCAGCAGCACCGAGAGGATGTGAAGTCTCCGTTTTTGGGAGCGTCTCTAGATTAAGGTTTAAGTGGTTCAAGTTTTATACTGTTTACTTTGTAGGGCCTGTTCAATCACTGTTTGAAGAACTTTCTATTCAAACAGGAAAGTTTTGCATCGGTGCTCTCAAAACAAACGTAGCTCGTTTGTGGTGGGTTTTAGTCAGACCTGGAAACTGTGGAAAGTGTCCCAAACCCAGTGATGGTGTTGGATGATGGGTGGAAGTTATTTGGTACGTGGGAGGAGGGAAAAAAACCCGCCATTGGAGGCAGCTCTTGGCTTTTGGCCTCCCCAAAATGCAGTTACTGTGTAACTGAACTCACTGGTGAAAGTATCCTAAAAGGCAGCTACTACACTTAAACATCATTAGTCCAAAGAAAGATGTTGAGAAGCACTCTGCAAGATCAGATATGGAGCTGATTTGGGGGTGTTAGCCCTGACTTTATGCCCAGCTTGGCAGGCAGTCTGTACTGAGCATTATCACTTGCATTGCAGTGCTTATGCTTCTGAAAGTAACTTGATCTTGGGACACGTGGGGTTTTATTTGCATAATACAAATAAAGAGTAATTCTTCATGAAAATTTAAGTTGGATTTGTTCCATTTTCATAGCAACCAGGCTGTGTGGCCCAAAAGGCTCAGGTCCCAGCTGTTTATCTCAAGTTAAATATCAGATTATACAACTTCTCAGAAAGTTGTATAATTTGAAAGAACAACTGAACTAAAGCAAAATTTGGTCATAAATCTTTATTAATAGAAACACATTCTTTCTGAAGGACTAAAATTCAGTAGTGTAAGATCCATGACGGCTTGCACCAGGTACCACAATTTCACTGATGAATACATACAGATTTCATAACAGAGGTTTAAATGCCCAGCGGAGAAATTAAAGTATGAAAGTGATCCTTGCTGTTCTGTTACTCAGCTAATTCAACCCTTTCACATACTTCAAACATAGGTACAGTGTGTGCTAAGTGAAATATTGTGTAAATAGTGCTCCACTCTCCTGAGTAAAGTAGGCTGTGCTTCTCCCAAAGAGAAGTTGTATCACGCCTCTTGTTGACAACACAATTTGTGAAATGCAGCGTGGAGCTTGTACTGCTTCTTTGCTAAAGTCTCCTTATAACACTATTTTATTTACAGTAAGAAGCACTGGGTCTCTATCACAAACCTTCTGCTGTTTGTTACTTTGAATATATATAAAATAATTTTTCTGGAGGGTTCATGTTGTTTTACAGTAAAAAAAAGATTAAGAGTAACATGGCACTAAGCTAATCTCAGCTTCAGTGTCTGTTCTGGATTGCTGGCATTGCTCTGCAGTGCCCTGGGGCAGTGGCAGTTGGAAAACAACCTGTTTATAACCACAGTACAGTTTAGAGTAAACTTTCTGTGCATTTCTAATTGGGTTAAGGAGGCCAGAGGAATCTGGAATTAGCTACGGGAGGCTCGGTGTGAAGAAGGACTTGCTGAAATAAAGGATTCCAGGTGAGACAGCAAATGACCTGAAATGGGGGGGGAGCTTCACTTTGATGGTAGTTAAAGCAAGCAAAGAGAAAAGGGTCCTTCAAACCCTGTGTGGGATCTCCCTTACGAAGATTTGATGTGTGCTATCTAAAATACAGTTTATTTGACCCCCTGTTCCATCTCCCCAGGGACCAGTCAAACCAGACACACCAATTTCTCTGCTGCTCCCCTAAATGCAGGTAGAAAAGCGACTTTGCTGCCTGCTGAGGGCTGTAAATACAGGAGCCACAGCCCTGCCAGGATGGATCAGAGGGGCCCCATCTCCCATAGGGATTCCACATCCTCCATTTGCATGGGTTGGATGGAGTTCTGTTGGGGTTCACGTGCCAGGGGAAAGCTGGTACCTATGTTCCCTTGTTTTGTTATGTTTCAGTGCTTGCTCTACCAACCAGGAGAGCATTTCTGCCCTCAGTGGCAGCTTCCTTTCCCTAATGACTAGATAGGATGTGTTGCTACAGGAATACACATTGCTATGGTCCACACAGAGCTCCTATTCTCTTAAGGCTTAACTAGAACCAGGCTAAGTTGGAAGCACTTAAATCAGCATTAGCTACTTCCAGTTTTGATTCTGCACCATCAATAACGCAGAAGAAAAGGGGGGTATGTGCTCAGCAAGTTTATCCCAGTGGTTGATAAACACCCAAACACTGCACAGTGGCCTCAGACTGTGCCTCCTCCTGCCATCAAGATGCCTCCCAGGAACAGCAGGGGCCAGCTAAGAGCATATCCCACATCAGAAGCCCTATCTGCATGCAATATTGAAAGAGCAAATCTCCAATTAAAAGATAAACACTATTTCTAGTTTAGTGCTGCTCCACTGATTATAAGCATATCATATGCAGATAATAGGATTTCTTTCTAATATGCTGGTTGACAGGATACAAGTTTAAATGTTCAATGGTAAATGCCATGCATAGATGATGGAAAGGGAACAAAATCCAGTGTAAGGGAATGTTACCTGAATTCACTATGAAATCATGAAATCTAGCGTGGTCGTTTCATTTTACAAAATTCTTTGCACTACAGTGGGTAAAACCGTAAGAATTAGAGGCTTATCTTGTCCCCAAGTGAGATAAGAAAGCATTGCAGTCCTGCTTCACTTCATCTTTCTCTTCTTTGGTCCAAGGTGGTGTTTCCTTTGCTTGTAGAGGTGACGGAAGTTTACAAATATCCCTGGAAAAGAATGAAGTGTTTAGGTAGGACATCATTGTATCTTCTTATGCTAAATGGCTGTACCAAATCTAAAAAAACCCCCAACCAATCCAATCACCACACAACAAAATAAATTATTTAGGAGTGTGTAGCAGTGAAAGCTAATGTAAGTGTTTTCTTGCTGGCTGAGGAAGGAGTTGCTGCACAGGCTGTTTGGTAAAGGGCTGCTTAAGAGGTTGGTTTGTCACCTTTAAGAAGTTGTGACACCAGCTGTGCAGAGCTAAGGAGGATGAAGCAGGTATTTCAGGGTGAAACTCAACTGAAGGGTGGCTTTAAGCAATGTCTGTGAGCAGGAGGAATCTAGTGAAATTTCAGTTTAAAATTCTAGGTTAGATTGTGGTGAGTTGTGGATACCCAGCTGGGTGTGGGTACAAAGAAGCTAAATTGTGTTCACAAATGTAATGCCAGAAACCAAGTATGTCTCAAGAAGGTTTTCTTCTTTAAATATATTATTTAAAGAGAGTTCTATATTGTTTCCTGGAAAAAGGTAACTTCACCTTGCATTTGTGATTATACTGCAACATTTATCAAAATTACTTCTATTTGAAATTATGTTTCAATGGCCACTAAGTAATTCCAAAGCTCAAATAGCCCATAAAAGGTGAAACTAAGTATACTATGGTTATAAACACATGTAAAAATTATTCCTTTAACCCAGGGTTATGCTGCTAATTTGTTACCAAGATCACCTTTTTGGAGGGCTAATCAGAGCTCATTGGAGGTGTGTTCCCCATCATCAGTGACAAATTTACATGAACAATCCACAGGGATAATGCAATTTTGTGTTGCCATGGTCCCCAAGATACAGGAATTTCATTTTCTTTGAAAAATCAAATTATTCAGGGGAAAGTGGCCTTTTAATTTCCATACTGAGAAATATAATTACTTACCTAAAAACAAGACTATAAGATATATCTGAAGCACAAATGGAAACTGGATTGTGACGTTCAGTGGATTTGGCAATCCCAGGCTAAATTTCCCCGTTTCACTGAAGATTGGAATGGACTGAACGATACAGACAGCTGAAAGCAGAAGGCCACCATCATTACCAAGTACAGATAAAATATATAATTACCCAGCCCACACCAACTATTTCAGCATAGTCCCTTCTTATTTGCCAGCACTCATTAATGACAGCAATTAGGAAGGTGTTGAACATGCAGTAGGGTGGGAAGCACCTTTGTGAGGGGGTGCAGCAGTGAACCTTCCTGGTGAGATTGTTCTCATGCACAGCTGCAGCCCCAGGCCTGTGCCAGCAGGATTTGCCATCCAGAAATACCCCCAGCAATGCAGCAGGCACACTCCTCCCCTGCTGGGTGTTGGGCAATGCCCAAAGCTCCTCCTGGCTCACAGACATGGGTTTGCAACACAGCAATAAGCCCCTGCCTGTCCTCTGCTGTGATTTCCATGATAATATCAAGACCTGGGAGCTGGTGTGAACCCAGGCCAGGCTCAGCAAGTCAGGCCCAGGGAAGTGAGCACTGGCATCCTGTGCAGCTTGTTCTTGTTCCATTTGTTCATGCAACCCTTTGTTGCCTTTACTTCTCCCTCCAGAAAGGGAATATTTCCTCCAAAAGGAAGAGTTCTTTTCACATCAAATTGAAAGTATTTGATTCCATATAAAAGACAAAATGCTTATATTTGGTTCCCTTCATAGCAAATCTATTTATCTGTTGTTCTGTTTCACTGTTCTAAGTCCAGCTGCCAAAAAAGAGATTGAATTATTTTCCCAGCCTCAAATTCATTATTTAGTAAACTGTTTTAAGGAGATACCTTCTGCCAAGGCCCCTAAGGGGTAGAGAGGGATCCAGACTGTGTAACGGAGCCAGGTGAGTGGTTTCCATTCAATTCCAATGCAGGAAAGCATGTAATAGGGATACCTACAGTGTGAGGAGAAACAAACACTTTAAAATGGAAACTGCTACTAGAGTTAGTCTTGTGTATAAAAATTGTGTGCTCAAAACAATTCCCAAATGTCACAAGAATATTCAAGGCATTGTCCCTGTGGATGATGATGGACACGTGGTTATTGGGCCTATAAAGCTCAGGCCATTCTGAACACAGGGATGAAGGCCTGGCTGCCTAATAAACCTTTCAAAATAACTTATTTTCAAAGATAAAGACCTCATTTAACAATGGAAATTCAAAGCAACAAAGAAATAAAGCAAAAGGCCAGTATCACTTTCAGACTGCAGCCCTGCCTCAGCTTTTGGCAGATGAAGGAAGGCTTTGAACAGTCCATGACTCAAAGAGCTTTTACCCTCTGGGACCAACTCTTCCAAAAAATACAAAGATCAAAATCTTCTTTACAGAGTTCTTGGGAACCACCACTTTGTTCTGTGCACACTTGGTAGGAGGAAAATCCCACCAACCTGAACAGCTCAATGATACTCCAGAAATAAAATACGAAGAACACCACAGGTTTGCTCTGCATTTCCTCCAGCGTTCCAAGGATAACAAACAAAACAAAGTTTCTTCCAAATATCTATTAAAGAAAAACATATAAGGAATATTCACTCTTCATCAAAAGAAAGGGCAAGTCCTTGCTGTCAGAACACAAGATATCTAATCCTCACACATTTCAGCACACAACTAACTCACAGCTGAGCTGTGACCTGCTTCTTGCAAGTAAGCATCTTGCTCTGTATTTAGGTACAATCCAAGGGATCCAGTCTTAAATCACCCATCCTCGTTTTTATGCACAACAACCACAACCAGGATAAAAAGGGCACTGGCACCAAATCAAAATCATGTATTTTCATCAGCTTCTTGCTTTTGCTGCCCTGCACTCCCTTACCCAGGTGATGGAAGGAGACAGACAGCCTGTCACAGCCAAGACTGGGAACCATGGATTCCTGCCTCGTGACTAAGAAATCCTCTAGTCCAGTGCCAGTTAGATTGCATCACTTGTTTTAGGAGAGTCTCAACACTTGTGTAAAATAAACATTTACTTTAAACTTAAGAGCAAGGAGAAGAATTTAAAAATACTACCTGCACTACAGAAGTTATCAGCGGTGACCTGACCAGTCCTATTAGTGAATTCATGATCTCCATTAATGCCAGGGTCTGACAGAAATACATCATGTCAGAAATAGTGTGAAATGTGTCATAGAAGGAATCTGTAAGACACAGGAAACCAATCATTTTCGAGAACAAATGAATTTCCATGCTCAGGAAGCTGGTGCAGCAGCACAGCTTGTGATAACAGGATTCTAGTTGTATTTGAGAAAAACATGATGCATAATTACATAAGTTCTTTATAGGCCTTATCTTGAACTCACAGCAGTTGGGCCAGAAACACTGCTCCATTTCACACACAGAAGGATCAAGAGCTATTTCAGTAATTGCTTTACAAAAAAGGCAATAGAGCTGTACCTCAACAGAATGGATTGTTCTTGCTTCAAAAACAAAATATTCTGTCCAGATCATTTTCAAAAACATTAACATTGCAGGGACAGAGACATTTTGCTTCAGCTGATTTTGTTAGAAGTGATCCTGGCAGAGCACAAGTATCATTCACAGAGTACACAGCTGTGATTTACAAGGGCACAGTATTTTCCTGCCCTTGACACTTTGATGACCTTGGAAAGGCTTTCGTTGTGCTCTTTGGCAATGCATTCATGGTTGTGTTCCTAAATATGTCTCCCTTTAGATCTGCTATTTAAAAAGTCTTAAAAACAACACTGAAAATCAACTCAAACCCTCCAATATAAATAAAATAGTGCTCATTACTTGCCTTTTCCTAAGATGAACAGTCGTACTGTCATGTTCACAAAAATCCAAGAGAATCCCAAAAACTGTACAAGATTATACATGATTAGGTATCCCTTCTTCAGGTGTTTGAAAGCTAAAATCAATAAAAAACACATCAGGTGAGCAGAGTACAATGGTAATAGAGCTGCAAACCAGGTTTTCTGAGAATAAAGCTTACAAGGAAAAGGGAAGCTATTGATTGTGGTAAAAGCATTGTTGGGTGCACTGGGGGTTCTGCTTTTGCCATCATCTGCCAGAACTCAGTTCTTGGTAGTCAGATTTTTGACATTCCTTGGAAACTTCAGTCCATTTTCATTACATTTCTAACAGCTGACAATACAAAGATCCCCCTCCAAGACACACCAAGCCACTCAAAACTGCTCCTTAAAAGTCAAGGTTCACAAAGTGTGAAGAAACTTTCTAAGTCCCACTTTACCCACTAAAGAGATGCATTTACTTACGGTCCTTTGGGACTCTGGATTCTATTTTCATTTTGTTAATCTTTTCTTCTTCCTTAAGATGAAGGATAAGGTTTTAAAGACTTACTGTAATTAGCAAGTGATTTGTTAACTATACTACTGCAAAGCTAGTGGGTTTAAAACTCAGCCAAGCAGCCAGTAGCTAGAAGGTTTGAATTTTCACCAGCATAAAACAGCACATTCATCATCCAGAAATTATAGTACAGTAAAAGCCAGAGGGTGTTAACCAGTTATCCTGCCCTCACCGTGTGGTTTGATCTAGTAATTAGATGCTCTTGCTGAAAAAGCCTCTGCTTTCTGTGTTAATTCTCAGTTATGACTGTGCTGTTTCTTACACCAGCAACCTGGAGAGAACAGAGAACATCCAGCCCAGGTTCTCTGCCTGCCTTTCCCAATGCTCCTGGCACTGCAGTGCCCCTCTCTGCTCCGTGCTCTCATGGCTGCAGAGGGGAACAGGGCAGTGTTTGTTGTAAAAGGGATTTGCAGGAATGTGGTGTGTTCAAGGCTTTTCCAAGTCCATCTTGCACCTCCCCACTGCAGTAAGCTGCTCAAGCTCACCAGATGGTGGGAATGCACCAGCAGGGCCAGCCCAGGGGCTCAGGAAAGCCTCAGCAATCCCAGCTTCCCAGGACTCAGTTCTTTGGGCTCCACATGGCAGTGACATGATCCTCTATGGATCAGGACACTGGGCGAGGGGCACATGCAAGGAGCCAGCACACAGACTCCAGTTCCAGTTCTAACCAGAACTGTGCCCATTTCCAAATTCCTGCTTACAATTTGAACCACTTAACCAACTCTACATAGAACAGCAATAACAATCAGCATGCCAGGCAACTCCTGGTAAATGAAGAATGCAGGTTGAGGCACAGGAGAACAGCTGTCATTGCTTTGTAACTGGCAGCACAAGGTGCCCACAGGACTGACCTTCTCCTTCAGCTCCATTTCAGCATCCGACTCGTCCAACCAGCGGTCGAAATCGGGTGCCAGGAAGAGCGGGCGCTTCTCCTGCTTGGTCAGCCTGTCCCACCAGTTACTCTCCTTCTTCTGCACGGTGATGTTCAGCTGCCTTTGGGTCATCCTGCACACAGGCTGTGGGCAGACACAGCAGCAAAAGTCTGAAGAAACAAGCTCTGAGACTGAGGTGATACCCACCTCCCCTTATCGAGGAGGAGGGATGACACAACTGCTGCAGCACAAATATCTCTCTGCCACCCAGGGCACAGAAGCAAAGGGCAGTCCAGTTGAAGATGGCAGCTGTGATGGTTGCAGGACTTGATGAGCAGCCTGCCCATATCACAGCACCACTGCATCCCACCACAGAGCTAGCAGAGACCCCAGTGCCAGCCTTCTTATTCAGAACCCCTGATCCTGGCTTTACACCCTCTTGCACTTAGTACTGTGAGCCACCCACCTCCTCTAGCCAGCATAAAAATAACACTGCCAGCAGCCACAGGTACATGTCTAAACAGGGGACCCCATGTGACACCTGCTGCAGCAAGACAAGGAGCTAAGAGCCTTAGGGAACACCTGGAAACAAGGTGAGCTGACAGACCAGGCAGTATGGTCACTGCCACCCCACAAGACCTCTCCACCTGCACAGTGGCAGCCCAGAACCTCTCCATCCTTACAGCCCACAGCACTGTCACCTTGGAGCCATGGCACTGTCACCTTGGAGCCATGGCACTGTCACCTTGGAGCCATGGCACTGTCACCTTGGAGCCATGGCACCGTCACCTTGGAGCCATGGCACTGTCACCTTGGAGCCCACCCTTCTGACCACTGAGGCTGCTCCACATGGCCCTGCCTCTCAGAGCAGCTGAAACTGCTGCACTCCAAACTGAGCACGTTACACCAGCTCTGCTCTGTCAAGGCTGGCTGGATGCTCCTCAGACATCTGAAGGCTGCAGCTGTAATTTACAGCTACTACACCTCATCCTTGCCTGCCACAGGCTCCATTTCTCACTGCTGGCCTGCCTGGCACCAGCAAGGGGAACTCACAGTGCACACTAAAACTAAAGGAGAAAACCCTGCACTGTGATACTTCCTGGTCCTGACCATCTGTAGTTACACCAAGTTCAGTCTGTTCTCCAGTCCCTCCAGTGACTCAGAGTGACGACTTTTGGAAGGAGGCTGCTCTGCAGAGGCAAGGACTTGCCTCCTAGGCCTGGCTCACGGCAGAGCCCGTGTCTGCCAGCACAGGAGACAGGCACAGGCAGTGACAGGCACCTCTCCCACACCGTGGGCCAGGCAGATGACAAGGCAGTGACCAGACCCTGGAACCAAGAGCCTGTCTGCCACTCAACACCTGGCAGGAGCCACACCAGAAATGTGCCTGCTGACAGAGCCTGGAAATTCACACTCCAGTGGTCTCCTTCCCTGCCAAAGAACAGGGGGGAATGGTGGCTCCTGGTCTGACTGGAGCTATCCCAAACTCAGCCAGGAATAAGCAGCACAAATCCTGCCCCAGGAGCAAAGCCCAAGTTCTGTGCTCCTAACAGCTCTGAGAGGTAGGGACAGACCTCAGAGCCACCTGTGATAACAGAGGGACAGCTCTTCAAGCCAAGCTCTTTCTATTCAGACTGCAAAAGGAATTAAGGAAAGATTTCTGCAACATGAGCCACAACATATCACAACCTAAGAAATCTGCTCAAGCCAGAAACACGAGTTCTCCTGACTCTCTTCTTTTGTCCAGCTACAAAAGAAGCCATGAAATATCACACTGACTGCACAATGTTCTCCTGATCTCCAGTCAAAGATGCATCAGACAACACATTGCCAGAATCTCCCAATATTTTGCTGCTTTAAGTCCTTTAAAAAACTTACAGCTGCTGTGTAACAAGTGACAAGAATCTACAAAAGCTGATCCATGCAAGCACCAGCTCCAGAGTTAATTTGCATTAAGACAACACAAGGGCACACAGGACTGCCACAGAGCTGGCTTTTACAGAGTTACCAGAAAAATTTAAACAGTATATTGAGAACTTTATGCACAACCATTTTCCTTTCAAGTTCTTCAAAATTTTCTTTGCAAGAATTAGAGAAGTAAAAACACCTACTTTAGGTTCAACTGGCTCAAGGAATTCGATCTCAAATTCATAGATGTTGTCTCCTTTGGCACCGTGACCCTGGGCTAAAAGACAAGAATTGACAGTGAGTGAGATTCCACACACTCCACCTGCAAAGGATGCTTTGTACACAGAAATATCCAGCACTTATTCACAGCACTTTCTTCCTGCCTTCCTGAGAGGTAAGAGGAAACCACACAATAACAAGGAAGACACCAAAACGTTACTTGGAGGGGCAGACACAGGAGTCAGCTCCAAGTCTGCACCACGCTGAAAAAGGGTTCCTGCTGCAGGAAGGTAGCGTGTCAAATTCCCAAAAGAGGGGACCAAAAGGCTGCTCATGGATAACTCAAATCCAGCTGGAAATCTCCTACCTTTGGGGCATCCAGCCTCGGCACAATGGAGCACCCAGGGAGATGTGGGAGTCCCTCCCAACAGCACAAGGGCACTTATCAGAGCTCATTTGTCATCTCCCACATTGATCCTGTCCCCGGAAGGGCTCCAAAACTCTGCTCTGTGTTTAACTCCCAGCCTTCCACGCCGTAAACTGATCCCAAAGAGAACACGATGTGCAACACCCTCCTATCAAATGGCCTGGTTGCAGCTCACCAAGGAGGCAGCAGCTCCTAATGAGACATCTTAAAAAATTCCATGCTACTGAAATGTGCAGCTGTCCAGCTGCAAAAAAAAACCATCTTTGAGGGTGAGATTTGCTTTAGTTTCCAAATGAAGCACTAGTTCCTGATGTGGAGCCTTGATAAGAATTGCACACAAGGTCTTTGTGAAAGGAAAAATTGCTGTGAGTTATCTCCAGGGTTTGGCTGGCCCAGGATGGGAAGGATATATGGAAATTCCACTGGTATTTAAATATAGGGAGGTCGGGGTTTTCTTGTTAGATAAGATAGGGCCTGTTGTGGTTACCAGGGCTGGAACACAGAGGGCTGTGGGTGGGAGTGTGGCGGATCTGAACATGCCCAGCGCTGTGGCTCCTGCCACTGCTGGCAACGAGGCACCCCACGATGGGGACAAGTGGGACTGCGGCAGCCCGGGGGTGGGGGCCAGGCTGAGACCCCCCGACGGAGCCCCTACCTCTGAAGTGCAGGACATTGTCGGTGATGGTGATGTCCGGGTTCTGCGGAGGGAGAACACGCATTAGTTGGCAGCTCACGAACCCGCGGGGGTCAGTGCACCCACCCAGGGGGGTCCCGCCGGCCCCACGCCTGCACAGCCCTTCCCATGGCCGAGCCCCGCTGCGAGACCCCCCCGCTG
>WEIU01018222.1:406973-425286 GCA_013389925.1 Aegithalos caudatus
CGGGGCGGCCCGGCCTTCCGCCCCCGGCCAGGCCTGGCCGCCGCCCCGGCCGTGGAGGGACCCCCGGGATCTGTCCCCGACCTTAGGGGCGTCCCGGGATCTGCCCCTGGCCGTGGGGGCTGCCCTGGGATTTGCCCCTGGCCGTGCAGGCTCCTCCGGGCTATGCCCCTGGCCGCGGAGGGACTCCCCGAGGTCCTCTCCCGGCTGGGGAGGGTCCCCCGGGACCTGCCCCCGGCCGTGGAGGGACCCCCGCGATCTGCCCGCCGTCTTCCCCGGGACCTGCCCCCGGCCATGGAGCATCACCCTGGGCTGACATTCCCGTGCCGAGTGACCGTTCTCTCTGCTATTGGCTCGTTAACATCTACTGCTCTTCGGTTTTTATCCCTTTTCCTTCGAGAAGTAGGTCGGGTTAAGAAATAGCAGCATCTGGGGGTAGGTGGGGAAAGGAGGTTTTTTCTTTGTTGGAATTCTTCAGATGAAACGAGATTTGCAATTCAGGTTTGAAGCTTCATTGTCAGTTTCTGACGCTGTCTCGTCAGGAACTGACACTGCTCAGTGCCTGCACTGTTCGTTGCATGCCTTGGACCCCCCTTCCAGTTGGACAGGGCTCTTTTGTTCTGGATTTTTATGCGGTAAATAATATGAGAACGTGTTTGTTTGGTTTGTGTTGCCAAAGGTGGTACTAAACTATTTGTGTTAAGATGGCTTTGTGTCCAGGAGCAGATCCTATTTTTTCACTCCTTTGGGGAGGTGTCTCAGCTGCTCTGGAGAGCCATGGGAGAGCCAGTCCATCAGAGAGCTCTGCCAGCTGCCTGAGCCTGTGCCTTGGGCTCCAGTGATCCTGCAGTGCCTGTTTGCTCGAGGAAAATGCTTTATTTAGGCTGTGTCAGTGTTTTGTCAGGCTCGGGCCAACATGCCCTGCCCCAGCAGCGTACACAACACTTGTGCAGTCTTTCCATGCTATATATAGACCCCCCCTCCCTCCTTTGAGGACTGACAACCCTACACCTTGGGCTCTCCAGGAATGAACTATGTGACAGGAGTTCATAGCTTGGATCCTTTTGGAGCTGCCCTCAGCTCTGGGATTTACAGTGGGAGGACTTGGTTTTCTCTTGCCAGACTTCTGAGCTGATAATTTCTGCTCAGATACACTTTGTAAAGCCCAGCTGACTGCAGGAAGAGATATCTGCTGCATTAACAGCCTATTGGGCAGATAAGACTTGTGTTGCAGATTTATCCATTTGGGAAATGATTTTTTCACTGTGTCCCTTTCTGACTTGTAATTGGGATGATATAATAGTGTTGATCACTGCTAGACCCTTCTAAGCTTAGTTTGAAAGGAGTTACAAACAAACCTAAGAAGTTATGGGACAATAATGGGAATAAGGACATGAGCTGCCTAGGCCTGTTGTGTGGCCTGATGGTTCCAGATCAGCTATCAGTGTTATTTCTTCTGAGCAGTTGTTTTTCCCAGCTCTTGCTCCTCTCCTAATTATCCCCTGTTCTGATATCAGTGTAGTGAGGTGATTTGTGGAGCTCTCGGAGGGAAAGAAGCAGGTGGGAGCTTAAAGGGGAAAAATTTATCCACTTCATGTCCTAAAATGAGTGATTGGTATGTGTGGGTATGGGAAACACAACAATAAATCTGTGGCTCCATGAAGTCTGTAGTCCCTTCTCAAAGGCTGAGTGCTGCCAGCCTGTTTTGCAGAGCAGAAAAAATATTTCCTAGTTCTCTTCCTTCTGCTGTGGGTTTTATTCCCCACATGAAAGGGTGCTTTTCTTGAAGCATTTTTGCTGTGGGGTGCATTTGGAGTGTGCAGTGAGGGTTTGCTGGAGCTGAAGCTCTGCTGTTCCATTTTTTCCAGAAACATGCAACATGGCAGCAGCCATGGAAACTGAACAGCCGGGCCTGGAAATCTTTGAGACTGCGGGTCAGGAGGAGCAGGTCCCCAGAGAGGAGCAGCCAAAACTGGAACCTTTCTATGTAGAGAGGCATTCCTGGAGCCAGCTTCGGAAACTGCTCACAGATACACGGAAGTATCATGGATACATGATGGCAAAAGCTCCTCATGACTTCACGTTTGTGAAGAAAAATGATCCCGAAGGACCTCATTCCGATAGGATCTACTATCTGGGTGAGCTGGCTGTGACAGTGGCACTGCAGGGCTCTTTGGGATTGACTGTTCCAGCTGGGTGTTCCTGGCAGTTAAAATCAAAAGGGATTCCAGGCCACACTGCCTGGTCAAAAGTCATGATTGTGATCGTAATATCTCATTAAAACTTGTGAGGTAATCTCCCGTGGGAGTGGTGTGATTGGAGGTGACCCATCAAGCCTGAGAAAGAGCTGGGAAGTGGTTTTTGGGGAATGTTCCCAAGCTGGAAGTCTGTTCAGTCCCTTTTCTGTCACCCCAAATATATACTCTCTCCAAAAGCTATGCAGGTTTATCTCCTTTCTCTTATTACAGCTGTTGGGTGGAACCTTGTTCTCCTTCAAATTTTCCTTCCAAAGCAGAGATTTAAAGTGTAATTTTGGAAGTCCTTTGTGCCTCAGCTACCAATGGAGCAGGTTTTCCAGGAATCCTGTGGGGAATAAATAGCAGTGTAGGTCAGGGGCAGCTTATACTTTTCTCAACATTTTTGATCTTAATAAAAAACTTAATGTAGTTTGTTGTTCTTGGATTCAGGATCTCACTTGTGCATTGTCTCACTAATTAATGTTCACTTGATAGAAGTGATTTGGCACCATAAGTGATACTGTGAGCAACCCTCTGAGTAGCTTTTTGGAGCAGGCCTTGTGGTGAAGGAATGCTTTTGTCAGGAGCTGCAGTAGCTGAACATAAATCCATGAAAACCTGGATTAGGGAGAGAAGCAATGGCTGAAGCAGAGGTAGGAGCTAGAGCCATGTCCTAGCCCCAGTGCTTGCCACTCAGGCTGCTTGCTTAACCTCGGGTTTGTGATTCACAGAATGTTAGCATGTGCTGTGCAGTGACAGAGTCAGAAAACTGCTGCTCCTTTTCCTCTTGTCACAAGATGGGGGTCATAATCCTTGGATGATGCTGAGTTCAAGCACATAACAGATGGGTTGAGGTTGATTCCCTGGGATGAGCTCTGCCACTTCCTGAGCTATAGATCAGACTTGGCCTTCCCTTGGAGCACAGCTGGCTCCCGCTGGGCTGATCCCCATGTGCCTGGGCAGGAGCCTTCAGAAATCTGGATAGCACTGAGAGAGAGGAGCAGGGCAGGGATGTTCAAACCTCCCTAAAGGTCAGTTACCTTTGAAACACAGGCTGTGTATCCCAGACAAGGGAACTGGCACAAAAGGCCTCCTTGATTTATAAAGCTTATGGAATTAAAGGGCAGTAAGGAGACACAGAGTGCTTCGAGCAGCATGGGGTAAGCCCGGGTGTCATTGTTCTCTGCCTCGTCTGTGACCTGCGCTTCTGTGAAGCAGGGACTTCCCAGAGCGAGGCTGCAGTGCACAGACCATCAGTACTTCCACTGGTAGGAAGGACCTGGGAAACTGTTCCTTAACAGAAAACTAATATGCTTCTTTTTCACCTCACTTTCACGACAGCAATGTCGGGGGAGAACAGGGAGAACACGCTCTTCTACTCTGAAATTCCCAAAACCATAAACAAAGCTGCTGTCCTGCTGCTTTCCTGGAAGCCTCTTCTGGATCTCTTTCCGGTGGGTCCTGATTTCTTTCTTGCTTCAAGCACGTGGGATTTGGGGTTTTCACCGTAAAAATTTGAAGTTTATTTTCTTAAAAATGTAAAGATTCTCCTTGTACGTGCCAACCCTGCAGCCATCCCAAAATGAAGCACAGCTTTCTCCTCGGTGTTTGGAGTTCCATCCTCTCTGTGTGCTGGATGACTCCTTTGCTGGCAGAGATGGCAAGTGCTAATTTGCATCAAGTTCTGTGCTCTGAGTTCCTGGGGATTGCTGAAGGAGCCTGGAGTCTCCAATCACTTCCCTGCTGTCTTGCAGGGGAAGTGATGATTCCCCCGAGGATCAGTCAGTGGCTCCGTGACTCATGCTGGAGCAGAGGATCCCTTTCCCACTCACTGGGATGTGGATTCCCTTTTCCCTGCTGCACGTAGCAAGCCTGCACCATCCCATCCCATGCACCATGGCAGGCTGGGGGAGGTGGGACAAACCCCACATGGAATGAGGTGGATTTTTCCCCGGGTTTTTTCCCGGGGCTGTCAGCCAGACGTAAAACTCCGGCTGTGCTCTCCTCCCACCAGACTAGTCACTGCATGTCTGTGCAAGTGAGCAAAGCCTCTCCTGCTCGTTCTAGAAATAACAGACCCTCAGTCTGAGCTTTCTTACACCAGGGAGTATTGGGAATAATGCTGGCCTTGCTATGGGAGGAGTGGCTGTCAGTTTACAGTTGTGTGGGATCTGATCGTGGCCTGCACCTACGAGTGCCGATGGCAGAGGCAAAGCAGGAGTGGGCTTCCAGCCGGCAGCAGGATTCTGGAGGAGGAGGATGTCTGCTCAGCCATCTGCTCCTGGAAGCAGGGTAAGGTGTGCAGAGCAGAGATGTTGATTAGGCTTCTTTGCCTGCTTTCAGGCCATCCTGGACTACGGGATGTACTCCCGGGAAGAGGAGCTGCTGCGGGAGAGGAAGCGGATCGGCACCGTTGGCATTGCCTCCTACGATTACCACAGAGAGAGCGGCACCTTCCTGTTCCAGGCAGGGAGTGGGATTTATCATGTCAAAGATGGAGGCCCCCATGGATTCACCGTGAGTTTACTCATCCTCTGTCTCTCTGCAGGACTTTGCTCTGGCAACGACCTCCTTTGGCTTGGAGTGAGAGCAAAGAGCAGATCATCAGCAGTTACTGCACTGGCACAGGAAACACTGACCTTGAAAACCCTGGAAACGGGGTTATCCACAGGGGTGTGTTTCCATGATTGTAGAAACTCAGATGCAGGGCTAGATAAGTGGTAAAATTGTGGCAGCAAGTCAGGACACCAGACTTGTTTGATTTTTCATGACTAGCAGTGTCCATAAAAATCAAAAAAAGGCTCTCTGCTCTTCCATGGTGTCAGACATCACATCAGAGAACTTTTGTCCCCAGGTTCCAGTTTCCAGGTCACTGTTCCATGGTCAGTGCTGGATGTGTTACACCATTTTTACACCATTTGACTGTACAGCTTGCAGAACAAGCACCCTTCACTCTGCTGCTGCTGAAGCTGGCCTTCAAAGCTGAAATAATTTATTATTATTATAATAGATGCCAGTGTTTGTCTAACCCTGTTGTCGGAGACAATTTACTGTATCTTGAGTTGCTTTTGGAGGACGAGGTTGCATGTTCTGCCAGCCCCTTTTAGGGTGCTGTTTTTAAGAGTGTACCAGGCTTCTCTACACAAGCTGTCCTCTAATTTGGGGCTGATCCTCAGCTCTGGGAAATGAGGCCTGGTGGGACCATGGCAGAGGCACAACTTCCCTTATAAAATATCTGCATAGCATTTTTCTGTGTGTAAAGTGGATAGATTCCTCTCTAAACTTGTATTTGAAGTCAGTGTCCACGCTACTGTGGTTTTCTGAAATCCAGGTTACTCAGTGGATGTGTTCCTGGGTTATCATATCTCACTGTGTTTTCTTTTTTAATTTCAAACAGCAACAGCCTTTAAGACCCATTCTGGTAGAGACCAGTTGTCCAAATATCCGGATGGATCCCAAGCTTTGTCCAGCTGATCCAAATTGGATTGCATTTATCCATTGCAATGACATCTGGATATCTAATATAGAATCCAGGGAAGAAAGGAGGCTGACATTTGTGCACAATGGTAATGCATCCTGAATTAAATTCCTCTACCTCCTCTGCACTTGTTCTTGCTAGACTGCATTGAGCAATGGCACTAAAGGGTCTCCTGAAATGGGGGTAATGGCCACTGTTTATTCCACCTTGTTTGTCACATCTATAGACTTCCTGTAGTGCAGATCCTGTGGGATGATTCTTATCCCTGCACTGTGCAATCTGTCAGAAAGAGTTGTTTGTTGGATACATATGGAAGGGTTCTTCTCCTGAAACACAGCACATTGCTTTTCACTGGAACAGCCTTTTTTGAGTGGAGGATCTGTGGGTGGAATAGAGCTGGAGGAAAGTTTCTGTCAGTAAAATCAGGCTGCAGAGATTTTTAGAAACAATTTAGACAGTTTCTGAGTAGCTCAAGGGCTTCTGCTGGCCCCTCATACTCAGTAACTTAGGTTCTCACATCTTACCCTCTTCAACTCTGTTTTAGGCATTTATCCTGGAAGAAAGAAAATGGGAAATTGTGGATAAAACACTTTAAAAATAATTTTCATTTTCTATTTAAACTATATAATTTAAATTTTAGTCAATTGAAATTTATGACACTTCATAATAGTGCTTTAGACTATTTAAATGCTTAATATTAAAATCTTATGTAAGTACAGTAAAAATAAGCTGTAGCAATGACTCCTTCTCAGATGATAATTATTTATGGAGTGCTGCTAAGTTACCTCCAGGGTAACAGGAAAAATATTGAAGCCCTATGGATATGTCATCATGGTGAGATGTTATGTAAGTCTGTTACTTTTGGTTGGTACAGTGAATGAAAAACTGATGCTTTCAGTTTTCTGAATGTTTGTGTTTTCAGTTTCAGTCGTTCAGAAAGGTTTGGGGTTTTGATTTCCTTAAAAGTTGTAGTTCTAATTCTCTGAACTCTGGTAGAGAGAACATTTTCTTTCTTTGACTAATTGAGAGCCTGATTAGATAGAAGAAGAGAAAATGGCTTTTCTTTCCTAAAAGAAGCTGCCATGTCAGAAAGGATTAAATCTCCCCTAAATACATGAACAGAGAAGGCTGGAAGCAGAAAACAAATCTGCTGAGAAGTCAGATTTATTATCGTGTAATTGTTCCCTGGGGGTGAGCTTGGGCTGTGTTTGGGAAAATGCAGAACTGGTTTGGTTCTGCAGCACATCATGAACTAATTCTCTGGTGTCTTTTTTTAGAACTGGCCAACGTTGAGGAGGATCCCAAATCTGCTGGCGTGGCCACTTTTGTGCTGCAGGAGGAGTTTGACAGATACACTGGCTACTGGTGGTGCCCAAAGGCACAGCCCAGTAAGTGTGGGGATCCAGCCTGTCTGACAGGCCCTGTCCAGTGCAGAGCCCTCTCTTGCTCTTTCTTATCCCTAGGCAGGTTGGAAATGGCCTCCTTTGGAGCTCTCTGCAGCAGGGAGCACTGGGGGGAGAGACTTCCCTTCTCACAACTGTGGTGGGAGTTGTAGGAGTCTCAGTGTTTTGCTTAATGAAACGTGAATCACAGGCTTTATTGGATTTTTCTTCACCATTCCAATCTGCTTGTATTTCTGAGACAATATTGTTCTGTTCTGTAATTCTGTAATGTTAATTCATTTACAGCACTGGATGGGGGTAAAGTTCTTCAGATTCTTTATGAAGAAAATGATGAGTCAGAGGTGGAAATTATCCATGTCACATCACCCATGCTGGAGACAAGAAGAACAGATTCCTTCCGGTACCCCAAAACGGGTGAGACCCTCAAACCTTACACCAATTTATCCCATGTACCTGACAGCAGTGGCTCTCCAAGCCTAGAGCAGAGAGGTGTTGAGTAGTCTGTGAATTGGTGTCCAGGTGGTGTAAATGTGTTTGGGGAAGCTGCTCTGGAGGCTGGGTGAGTCACTGGTGACTGTGCTGATACTGCAGCCGTGTGCTTACTGGGGGCTCTGGGTGTCAGGAGTTGGCAGGAACCCTCTCTCACTGTCACTGTTTGAGCCACTCTCTGGGATCCTGGAAGACCTGAGTTGTTGAGGAGTTGATTCTTGTTACAGCCCTGTGTTTCTGAGGGAACAGCTCCAGAATTACAGCCTCCTGGGGTTTTGGGAGGGTTTCTGTTTAGCTGCTGGCAGTGCCCTGGCAGTTCAAGTTCTGGAGGACTCTGATCTCCAGGATTGCTCTTGGACTTTAAATAGCAAACCTGTCCTGCTGCAGCCTGCCAGGAAAACCCCCTGTGGTCACATTTGCACAAAAAGTGGATGATCTGGAGGCTTCAGCAGTGAAGGGCTGAGGGCAGGCTTGAAGTGGAGTGCCACTGGAAGCAGGGAAGTGGGATTTAAGCAGATCTGCTGAGGGCTGATTTACTGTCAGGTGTGGGGCAGGTTTGAGCAATCCAACCCTTCTGAGATGTCCCTGCTGTCACAGCAGGACACACTGCTCAGGTAACAGTGGTTTGCTCTCTATCCTCACTCCTGAAATCTGCAGTTTTTGGAGAAATATCTTTGTTTGGTTGACCTTCTCAAGCTGCAGAATTCATTCAGATCTTGTAAATTCACTGGAAAAGCTTTCTGCTTTTCCTGGTTTACTACTTGTGTCAAGGATAGAGAAAGGCTCATTATGAGGCTGGGAAGCAAGAGGTGACACCTCGTGGTTATTTGGTGCTTGTGAACACTCAGATTTCTGAGAGTATTTTGTCATGCATTCAATGAAAAGAAAACAAGGTAACAAAAGCCCAAATCTCTTAAACAACATGTAGCTTTATTATTATAATGGCACTAGTGATGGCAGTAGGTTTTTAGGTGTTTGGTTTTCACAGAAGCTCTTTAGCACTGGATTACTTTCTGTGCACCACCTTGGAGTAACAGCCAAACAATGAACCAAAGCTTGCTTTGCTATGCCAATCACTCCTGAGCATTTACTTCCACCCTGTAAATGCATCCACTAACTATGGGAGAAAAGACTGCCTGGGACAGTAGTGTGGCTCTTGATCAGTTTGCAGGATTACATCCTCTAAATCTCCTCACGTTTGCAGGTTTTTTTCCTCTGTTTGGTTCTGTGCTGCCTCTCAGATATGCAGGGAGGCTATCTGATCAAAGAACATTCTGCTGTTTGCTTTTTCCAGTCCTATATGAGTAACACCACAATAATGCACAGCAAACAATTGATGCCTGACTGTTAACATCTGTTTTTATAGGTACAGCAAATCCAAAGGTCACTTTCAAGATCTCTGAAGTGACAATCAATGCAGAAGGCAGAGTAAGTCTGTGTTCTGTTTATTTGCCAGATCCATTTAATTGCTGTGATTTTTTTTTTTTTTTTNCATTTTCCAGTTCTGTACAAAGAAACTTTCCTAGTTGTGATGGCTTCCTGGCTTCTCTGAAGGCAGTGCCCTTGGCTCATTCCTGTGCAGATACTCAGTGTGCAGCAGTATTTCTCAAGGCTGTGCTTTTCTTTGCTACCACTGGTGTGTGAACTCAGCTGCAGAGCAGAGTATTGTAGGTGTGGATGGTTAGACCTTCTTATGTGACTGATCTCTTGATTGGCTGCAGATATTGGGAAAATTGGATTGCAAATACAGTATATCACCTTACAAAAACATGAACATATGGAAAGAGATGAACTTTGCTTTTGCCCTGGGATTTTTTAAACAGAAATTTCCACAGCCCAGTCCAAGATCTTTGGACAGATGGGAAATTAATCTTATCAAACAGATACATTAACAGCCATAAATTATTGGAATTCTCCCAACTCTAGAGCTATTTCAGCCATCAGCAGTCACCTGCTGGGATAGTGATGCTGGTGTCAGCCAGCAAAGGCAGGGAAAGCCTTCAGGACCCTTTGGGTACCACTGGGACTTGTTCCCAGTCCCAGCAGGGACAAACTGCAGCACTGCATTTCATGGATTAGAACCACCTTGATAACTGGGTGTCAAGCAGGATGTTCAGCACCTGTCCATGAAAATCTTACAAAACAGCTCTGTACAAATCACCTCCCCTTTACAGGGGGGAACTGAAAATCCAAATGAGTTGTGTGAGATGAATGATGGGTTTGTGAGCAGCATCCAGATCTCTCTGGTCCCAGGCCTGGCTGTACTGGCAGCGTGCAGCTCTCCTGCTGTGCTGGGGTCTGGATACAGACGGGGTTCAGTCCCCTGTGCTGCAAAGGCTGAACAATCTAAACTGCATAAGCTGCACAGAAAAAGTCTTCTGTGTCCAGGCTTTCATCATGCATGAAAAACTGGTTGTGGGGGTTCATCTCAGTGTCACTGAATTGCTGCTTTGTCAACAGATTGCAGATGTTGTGGATAAAGAGCTAGTTCAGCCCTTCGAGATCCTCTTTGAAGGAGTAGAGTACATTGCTAGAGCTGGGTGGACGCCAGAAGGAAAATAGTGCGTATGTTAATCCTGTCTCTGCTCAGAGGGTTTGGGGTCATACAGTCAGAAGCAGATTGTAGTGGTCTCTGTCTTCTTCCAGCTTAAGCCTGCTTTCACTTTTACATTGCTACCAACTTGTTTGTGCAAAGGGAACCATTTTTCCAAAAGCCAAACCAGAGCCCTCCTTGTGTCTTTCTCTGCTCCCTGGCCCTATTGCTTTGGGTTTGGGCACTCGCAGCCTTTGATGTGTGTGTCCTCTCAGCATCCCTGTGAGAGAGAGTGCAGTGCTATTGTCCCCATTTTACAGATGGGGAACTGAAGCCCAGAGAGGTTAAGTGCCTTGCCATGGTCACGCAGGAAGTCTGTGGCTGAGGAGAGAAATGAGCCCAGGTCCCCCAGGCCCTAGGCTAGCGCCCTAACCACTGGACCATCCTTGCTGACCAGACTTACTGATCAGAAAACCTGCTGTAAGTGCTACTTACATTTGCATGTCATTTTAACCCTGTAGATGATGTAGTACAGTGTTTCTAACTCACCAGAAGCTTCTCCGAAAGGATATTTCACTGAAAGGGTTGTCCAGCCCTGGCACAGGCTGCCCAGGGCAGTGGTGGAATCACCATCCCTGGAGGGACTTGAAAGCTGTGTAGATGTGGCACTTGGGACGTGGTTAGTGGTGGGCTTGGCAGTGCTGGAGGAATGGTTGTACTCAAAGAGTTTTTTTCCAACCCAAATGATTCCGTGGTTTTCCAGAAGTGCACTCCTCCAGGTTTTGAATCTAAAGATGGCTTTCACCTTTTCAATTTCTTTCCCATCCAAATGTGGAAGAAATCCAGGGACACATTTGCTGTATTATCCTGCTTTTTGCAGAATTATTGTTGGAGCTACATATAAAGCCATCAGAATATGGCAGGGGCTGCTGCTGGTCCCTTTAGGTGCCAGAGTTATTCTCTGCCAGGTGTAGATCTAACAATAGTATTTTCACAAGCATCCTGAAATTTCAATTGAATTTTTTTCTGCTTCATTATTCCCTCTGATTTTTCTCTTCTCCTTCTCCCTTGAAGCACAATTCAAATCGGGGAGAACAGAATGAGTTAAACTTTTGAACTTGCAGTGCTTATGCAATATTAAAATGAAGCGAAATAAGTTCTTGTGTTATGGAAGAGATTTGTTTATGTGGGTGAAATTTTGCACGTGACTTAATCTGCAAATGAATATTCTTGACTCCCTCAAAATGCCTAGTGCTACTGAGACTTTCAGACTTGTGTCATACTCATGGTTACATGTTATTTTCTCTAATATCTGTGTCCTCAACAGCATCTGGTCCATCTTGCTGGATCGTTCCCAAACTCGGCTTCAGATAGTCCTGATCCCTCCTGCATTATTCATCCCCACAGAAGATGATGCAATGGAAAGACAGAAACTTATTGATGCTGTACCAGATTCTGTTACACCTTTCATTATTTATGAAGAAACGACAGACATCTGGATAAATGTAAGAATTTGAATGTTGGTATTACTGTGCTGCCAAGGAGAGTGATCCCATCGTGCAAGTTCTGTGCATATTCAGTGCCTCCTGCTGTAAAAAGCAGGATGTAGAGAATAGATTTGGGATGTGAAAACAGAGCTGCCTTGCTTGAGTCAATGCAGTACTCAGAGCCAGCAGCAGAGCCCAGGGCTCTGGTGTTACCAGGCAGCACCACAGTGTCACCGACACTCTCCAATTGTTAGCACCAGCAGTGCCACCAGATGAAATATTCTCAAGGCAACAAAGATGGATCAAGATGACACTGGGTGAAAAGTCCTGAGAGTCACCTAACAGGCACTGAACCCCTCCTGAACTACATTTGGTCTGGTGAAACGGATTAAGGGTGTGATGTTCTGAGAGGTGAACTGCAGGGCCTGTGCTGAGAGCAGTCATGGGTGTGCCTGGTCACTGCTGTAGACTGCCTCTCCTCACACTGCTGCACATAAAGATCCCTGTCTCTGCAGTGACATCCCTTTGGAGGTGTGCCTGCACTTGCACATGGTTGCATCTTTCAGCAGAGAACATTTGCACAGTCTTTCAGTGAATGGTCCCTATACAGCAAATGCTCTCTTAGATACCACATTTTCTCCTTAGTAAGTATTTGGTTTCAGAATGGTGCAGTGAGTTTCTGTTTCTCCATTATTTTTACTGTCTGAAATGGTTCTTGACTGGCAGCTCATACTGTGAAGAAAAATGCTCCCGAGTCCTCCAAAGATTGTCCCTTGAAGCAAGAGCTGACATTTTGATGAGTGGGAAGATGATGTCAGCTTTCTTTAAACAATCCTTCACTTGCAGGCAGCACAGGATAGAGCTGTGCAGAGCTGGACCCACCTCTGTGTCTAAGCTAGGAGGGCAGGTGCAGAAAAACCAAATAAGTTTGGTGACCAGGATACGGAGTTAAACTGGCAGAAAGCTGGAGCTGCAGGAATGTGGCACTGGCTGCAGCCCCCTGGCTCCAAGTGTAACTGGTTCTCCTAGTAAAGGACAGTGCTGCACCCGCTTACCCTGCACTGTGTGGTCTGTGTTGAGCAGCAAGAGGAACGTATTCTGTGTGACTGCAGTGCCAGAGTCCTGCTGGTAACAATAATCCCCTGCTGTGTCTTCTCAGATCCATGATATCTTCCATGTCTTCCCTCAAACCCACGAAGATGAGATAGAGTTCATTTTTGCCTCTGAGTGCAAAACGGGCTTCCGGCACCTGTACAAGGTCACCTCGGTTCTGAAGGAGAGCAAGTACAAACGCTCCTGTGGAGGCCTCCCTGCTCCAAGTAAGGGGAATTGCTCTTGTGCTTTCATTGGGCATTTGTTGCTGACCAATGAGGACATAAATGTTCTTCCAGCTGGCAGGAATTATTGTCTGACTGGAAATTTCTGCTGTTGTCCAGGAAAGCACTTCAGTGTATGGTCATTCCTCTGGAAATTGTACAGGGCTTATTCTGTTTTCAGCATGCTTTAGTTTTAACCCTGATCCTTCCCTTATGGACTAGAGGGAAAAGTTTCCAAAAACCAGATGGTAAACAAGCTGCCTGTGATACTGTGAGACTTAGTTGGCTTTTTCTCTTCACTGCTGGAACTTAGTCTTGCTCAGATGCAGGAAATTGCTGTGTGCAAAGTTCCTGGAGTGGTTTTTTCCATAGCTTGTGTTCTTAAATTCAGTTTCATGCTGTGATAGTTAACTTACTTAGTGTGTGTTGAAGGCACCTACTGAACTCTGTATGCACAAAAATACTCGTAATTTTGTTAGAGGTCCTAGTTTCATGCAACTGTTGTGAGTCTTTTTCCCACACAGCATTATATCTGGGGTTGATTAAATTTCTCTGAATGCATCTGACTTCTTTTTCTTGCTAGATCTCCCTCATTCTAAGGGAAAGAAAATCATCTTACAAAAGCAGAGTTCTTACAAAATTCTCCACTTCTGACACCTCATATTTCCTTTCCCTGCCTATTGTTCAGTATAAAACCTTTATTTCTGTGCAAGTGACAAAATGTTTTTAGAAATATAAATCTCTGTACATTGGCTATTTGCAGGTGACTTCAAGTGCCTCATCAAAGAGGAGATAGCAATTACCAGTGGGGAATGGGAGGTGCTTGGCAGACATGGATCCAATGTAAGTCGTGCTCTTGTTTCCTGGATATCCTGCCACACACACTGCAGGGAGATGGTCCCTTGGAGGGATCAGCAGAAATCTATTAATTCAGTATGATTTTAGCCAAAATACACAGTATTTCTGTTCTGTGTAACGTGTGAGCTTGCACAAGGAGGGAAGGAATGGTCTCCAAATTGCTGCTCTTGTAGCTCTGAGCTGGGTGAATTCTCTGATCATTTGAATCAAACTGACAGAGTTACAGACAGAGAGAACAGTTGTTTGGTTTATCCCTTGCAGATTGCTGGGCTCCAACTCAGCATTATGGAAATGGGGCAGCAGGGATGCAGGGGAGACTTGAAGGTGGTAGAACTGGATTTTGAGGGATGTGCTGTTTGTTTTGTTCCTGACAGATCTATGTGGATGAAGCCAAAAAACTGGTGTACTTTCAAGGCACAAAAGACTCACCTCTGGAGCACCACTTGTACGTTGTTAACTACGAGAAGCCCGGGGAGGTGAAGCGTCTGACAGAGCGCGGTTACTCGCACGCCTGCTGTGTCAGCCAGGTACCTGTGCCTGCCACGGCTGCTCTGCCTTAGCCCAGGCTTTTCCTGTCACTCAGCAGACAGGGCAGTATTGATACATAACAAAAGCAAATTTTAGGCTGTGTTGTGCCCTCCTGTATGTTGTACAGTGTGTAAAACCACCCTGGAAAACCAGGCTTGACTTCCCAGTTCCGTTGCTCTCCAGCTCACTTCAGGCAAAAGGAGCCAGGGTGAATTGTTTGAAACTCTTTGAGCCTGACTCTCTGCCTGCAGTGTACTAGAGAGCAATCACCAGAGGAGATGAGCCTGAGCAGCATTGGGTGGAATTCCAGGAATCCAGCTGGGAATTCATGGCCCAGAAGAAGGTGTGTGACAGGCTCCTCATGCCACTCTTGAATTTTCAGGTGTATCTTTGGGTTTGGAGTATTAAGGACTGTAGTGTTTCAGAAGCAGAAGTGCTCAGATTTCAGGTTTAATTTGGTCCATGAACATCTTCTGAAAGATCTAAATGCAAAAAAGAAACGATCACTTGCTTGTGGCTCTGCACCAAAGAGTTCAAAGCATTTTCTTTTTCTCCCCAGGACTGTGACATGTTCATCAGCAAGTACAGTAATCAGAAGAACCCCCACTGTGTGTCACTGTACCGGCTGACAGGATCAGAAGAGGATGCAGCTCATAGGACTAAGGAATTCTGGGCTACCATTTTAGATTCAGCAGGTAATGGCATGGATGAGGAAAAGGAAAAGGACAAGCAGGATCACAGGATAAAAGATATCCCAGCATATCCTTGCTTGAGATTTGCTGTTGTGGCTGACCAGACTTGTCTCTGAAACTCTTAACTTGTTGAGGCTTATGTGAGGAGTTCTGTGAAGTACAGGAGGGACATTTTCAGCTCAGCAACAAATGGATATAAACAGACCATGAAGGAATTTGGAGTGGAAATTACCAATTTTCTCCTGCCAGTTTTAGCTTAAGGAGGGATTTAAGTGCACTCACTTGCTCTGTGTGATGTGCCTGCTAAAGAGTGTGTTCCTGGGAGGGAGGTGCACTTCTTAAATAGTGTGTACTGCTGCCTACTCGTGTCTTCATGAGACAGCTCTTGGGCTATAATCTTCCACTGAATTTCTCTTGCCTTTCATTTCTCCTTACCTGAGGCATACTCCATGTCCTGTGCTTTCCACGTGTTAATGTAGCGAGTCCTAAGTGGGATTAGGAAAGGATGGGACATCTGTAATGGCTGTGTCAGGGGAGAGGAGTTACTGTCATCCACAGGAGAGCAGGGATGGCAATGTGATAGGGCTCAGAAAGCTCACCTAGGGCTGGGACATCCCCAGTCTCTGCCTGGATCCAGCCACACCCCTGGAAAGTGTGGGAGAGCTCCACTGGGATTGCAGTGAGACTGGTGACAGGACAGTGGTGCAGCAGAGCTCTGTTACTGATCCATTCCTGTTAAAACCAGGCTCTCTGTTCCCTCCCATGGCAGGTCCTCTTCCTGATTACATTCCCCCTGAAGTGTTCTCCTTTGAGAGCTCCACGGGGTTCACACTCTATGGAATGATGTACAAGCCCCACAACCTGCAGCCTGGGAAGAAGTACCCCACAGTGCTCTTCATCTATGGAGGCCCTCAGGTGAGCAGTGAGTTGATGAGCAGTGGGATGAGCTGGCAGGATCACTCCACTGCTCTGCTGCAGGAACACTCCCTGCTCTGTGCTGAGGTGGCATTTTGCCTGTTTGGTGAGTGGGTGCTTGGCCAGAGGTGCTGTAAGGATTTGTTGCTCCCAGATCATGGATCCAGGCTCTGCCACTTGTCTGAGGACAGGTATGGAGTAGCAGAGCTGGAACTGGGAGAAAAGGGAATCAGGTAGTCCTTGTTCCCACTTCTGTCTCCTCCTCCTGTCTGGTTGCCTCATTGGATTTCAGTTCAGCTCTTCATACCTGTGACACAGAATGGCTTTTTTTACTGGGAGAGGAGTTTATTGCATAACAGGGAGAGGGAATCCTGCAGCAGGGAGTAGGATCTTGAAAACTTTACATTATAAAATTGTATAAAGCATTTAAAGGAAGGTGAATATAAATAAAATCTGAAACTGGATTAAGAGGTGACCTCTGAATCCTGTGCTGCTCTTGTGTTCCAGGTACAGCTGGTGAATAACCGGTTCAAAGGAATCAAGTACTTCCGACTGAACACCCTGGCCTCTCTAGGCTATGTTGTGGTTGTCATTGACAATAGGGGCTCCTGCCACCGAGGGCTGAAGTTTGAAGGAGCCTTTAAATACAAAATGGTAAGTGGGCTCTGAGTCTGGCTGTGTTCTCAGCCAGAGATGGGTTTGAGTGCCAGTGTTAGCAGCACTGAAGCACTGGTTTGGCACAGGTGCCAGCACTGCCTGTGTGACACTCCCAGGGTTTGGAGACAGGCAGTGTGTATAGGTGAGAGTTGAGGGAGGAAATATGCTTGATGTGGAAAAGATAAAATGTCATGGTTTGAGGTTGTGAACCAGCTGCAACCTGACCCAGGGTGGTTCATAATGAGGCTGTGACTCCTCACAGATAAAATTTGCAGCTCACATGAAGCAGTACAGTTGCATTCTGAGCATGGGTCACTCCTGAGTACCAAAGCTCTTTGGCAATTCTGAGAACTTAACTATTGCCTGTAAGTAACAGAACTTTGTCTCTGCCCTGCCAGGGACAGATAGAAATCGATGACCAGGTGGAAGGGCTGCAGTATTTGGCATCACAGTACGACTTCATCGACTTGGAGCGTGTGGGCATCCACGGCTGGTCCTATGGAGGCTACCTCTCCCTGATGGCTTTAACACAGAGGTCAGATATCTTCAGGGTATGTTCATGCATTGAGTACTACTCTGGTGGTGCAGACAGAATTTTTCCTTTAAGTGTGGCTTCCATGGGTGGTCATAGCACAAAGAGCTTGGAGCTTGCTCTAGACAAGTTAGGACACAGTGCAATGGCATTTTTTTTCAAGACTCCCCTATTTGGGTGACTTCAGAGACAAGTTGCTTTTCTAGCAACTGTTGGACTGTGGAGCTTGCAATGATTTAGCTGTGCTCCTGTACCTCTACCTAGCTCAGGTCACCTGTGCTGAAGGTACCTTAGGTAGTGTCAACTGCTGCCCACTTAGTGCCAGCTGAGCTCTTTGTGTTGTGAACCAGGTAAGGGAAATGATCCTGGTGAAAAACAACACCTTCTCATCCTCTCTTTTTGGCCCTGAGAGAGCAGTTCCTTTGCAGACTGATCTATTCCCAGATCAAATTGCCCCTGCTGCTGCATAGCAGTGTGTTCTGAAGCAGCCAGGAGGACAGTCTGGGGATGGGGAGAGGTACTGGAAAGAGGTTATTGTGCTTGCCTGACTTTAGACCACTATAATAAACAGCCAGGCTGCCTTTGGGTAGAGGTGTGGGAAGAGCTGGTTATTGCCCTTGAGATGTGTTTTGTTCTTTATGGCTACATTTGCTTTCTTTAAGTCCAGCCTTAATATTACTGGGACGTTTAATAATTATTTGTCTCAATCCTTAACAATTGTTGTATTTTTACCTTCACAAACACCTGCCTTTGCAAAGGGGTTTTAGGTGGTTTTGTTTGTTTGTTTGTTTGTTTGTTTGTTTTTTCCTGGGTCTTTTTTTCCACAAGCCTCTCTGCAAGCTGGTGGTAGCTATGCAGGGAAGTTTGCTGAGTCCTAGGGAGCTGTTTGTTAGACATGCAGGTGGACCCAAACCACAAAACCTCACAGAATGCAGTTCCCTCAGCATCCCTTGCAGGGGGTATGTTTAGACTTGCTTCCAATTTACCTGTAGGATCTTCCTGGTTTCCAGCACACGTGGATCACAGCTGAGCTGTGCCATGTGTGAAGTGGGGCAGAGACAGCTGTGCTCCTTCCACAGTTACACTGGGATGAAGCCATGGCAGGGAAGGATGTGGCCAGGCCAGGGGCAGTGCTGTCATTCCCAGGCGAGGGGCAATGCTGTCATTCCCAGGTGAGGGGCAGTGGCGTCA
>WEIU01018222.1:425544-447523 GCA_013389925.1 Aegithalos caudatus
TGCTGTCATTCCCAGGCCAGGGGCAGTGCTGTCATTCCCAGGCCAGGGGCAGTGTGTCATTCCCCTCTCTGTGGCACTGGCAGGTGGCCATAGCCGGAGCCCCGGTCACGCTGTGGATTTTCTATGACACGGGATACACGGAGCGCTACATGGGCCACCCGGAGCACAACGAGCAGGGCTACTACCTGGGATCCGTGGCCATGCAGGCTGAGAAGTTTCCTTCTGAGTAAGTTTGCTTCTGGCTCTTGTCTTCTATTACCTACCAGGAAAGTTCAAGCCCCATAGACACACTTTTATCTCCCTGTTCTTGGGATTTCTCTAATCACAAATGCTCGCATTGAATAATATTAAAAAAAAAATTAGCCAACACTAATAAACTTAATATTCAAATGAACATTTGCATAATCAAAGACCGTTTCATATAGCACTTTTATACTATATTTTGTGTCTGAAGAAATGACAAACATAGCACTTTAGAGCCACATTAAGCTAAACAAAAATTAGTTGATTGAGATGTTTTTGTATGTTCTGAGGCTGTCTCAGCACAGCAGAGCAAGATAGGGCCATGGGCTTCTTGCCAAAGAGCTGACAATCAGCAAGGTTTAAGACCTCATATTGTCCAAGCTAGGAAGCATTGCTGAGAAATAAATAAGATACTCAGATAAAAGGTCTGACTGGAATATGCATGTGCAGGAAGAACTTTCAGAGGAGAAAGGAACAGGTTCGAGAAATGTGTCTATCCAGAGCAGTTTTCAACTGTGAAATTACTGCTTTCAATGCAAATACTCTTTTCTGGGGAGTGTTTTTGTAGGGATGTGTGTGGACTGTGAAATGAGTGGGATGCTGTCTAGAGCTGTTTGTCTCTTGCATTTCCCAGACCAAACCGTTTGCTGCTGCTACACGGATTCTTGGATGAGAACGTTCATTTTGCACACACCAGTATTTTGCTCAGCTTTTTGGTGAGAGCAGGGAAACCCTATGACCTACAGGTAAGGCCAGAACCAGGGTGTAAAGGTAACATGTGTGTCTTGGAGGAGTCCAGAACTGGAACTTGTACCGTGGCTGTGTTGGACACCTTGGGATTTTAGAATAAATTTGTAGCATTTGAGCCAAGTGTTTTTTTAAATGTTAATATTTTATGAATTAACAAAAAGAAAAAATGGGCAAATAAGCAGTTAAGGTTGTTCCTGAGGAGATGTGCAGCTGGAAGGCAGTGCAGCAGTGTTCATGCAGCATGGAACAGGGTTCTGCATTTAATTAAACCCTGCTGGCTCAGTGCAGGTGGAGCCCAGGGATCTCACACTGCACTGCAGAAGTGGGAATGTGCTCTGGTCAGGAGCTGCCTCTGCCTCAGCACAGCTGGATCCCCATGAGTTCTCCTGGGTTCAGGCAGAGGAGGATGAGGTGTGTCAGTTCAGGTGCAGAGTTAATGCAGGGACATTCCATGGACATTGGGAATGTGGCTCTGGGACTGATTTAAATATTGGCACCTTCAACTCCTGTGGATATTCACGACTTTATTTTACATTTCAGATCTACCCTCAGGAGAGACACAGCATCAGGGTCCCTGAGTCGGGGGAGCACTACGAACTGCACCTGCTCTATTACCTGCAGGAGAACCTGGGCTCTCGCATCGCTGCCATGAAGGCCATGTGATACCTCAGAGCTCTGCTCCACGCTGCTCTCTGCACAGGGAGGTGTAGGAAACTAGAGAAAATAGGATGGAACGTTGCTTTCTGGTGCCTGCCACACGTACACACACGTACACACCCTCACAGACACTTTTTTTAAAAGTAAATTTGGTGCCATACAGGAAATTAAAGTACGGTGATCTAATAACTTCAGTTATTAAACTTTAAGTTTAAGCTGTAAATAAAGTCCAATGTCTGTGGTATGATACAGTACCATGGGTGTTCTCTTGGGGGACGAGCTGAAACTGAAAACAACGTACTTCTACAGCACCAGATCTTCACTTTTTAAAAGCATTATGACATAATTGATGTATTTTTACAGTGTGTTCCTTGGTATCTTATTACATTATACTGGATGATTTACTCACTACACAGCAAGAGTTTACCTGAATGGTTACAACTTTTATTAATTTTAAATGCTATCATATAGCTTTTATGCTTTGTGAAAGGGATGTGTCTCACTCCTTAGAAGGTGGTCACAAGGTTGGACACATCCCCTGTCTAGATGTTAATTGTTTTTTAAGAAGAAAGACTTTTAAGCTGTCTCTTAACATATTTAAAGTTTGGATTCAGATCAGTTGATGCCAGGTTCTTTGATTCCTTCTCCCGTAGGATAAATCATTCTCTTTTCTTCCAGCAGCTTGAGAACCTATCCTGATTGTACTTGATTTCAGTGGAGAAGTGAATTGATACTTTACTGTGATATGGGCATAACAATCTTTTATTCTGAGGTGCAAACTTACTTAAGCTAAATAGCAGAAACTGTAAACTTTCAAAGAAGCTTCAAAGTGCATCCCGTTGAGATTTTCCCTTGATGTTCACTCTGGAGCTGTGTTTGCAATACTCCTTCCTCACCCTCACATCAGCATGATATAGACATATGCATCCTGTTACAATTTAGAAATTCAATCCTCTGATTCCAAGGTCTGCAGAGGATGTGTGGGGACACCTTACATGTGAGGCAATATGAACTGTTCTGTTGAATTTCCTCATGTATGAGGGGCTATTTCCCAGGCTCATGCCCTGTGCAGTCCCCTGTTCCTGGGTCCTTTTTAGCACTACTGTGCATGATGATAATAATGATGCTGTCTTTGAGAACCCCTTTCTGTACAGCTTCAGGTAACCCTCAAGGAATTGCAGTCCCAGTTGTGTTTTTGCTACTGAGGTTTTAACTAAGCAGCAGGCTTGGCTGAAAAGCGTAAGTGTGTGAAGGCACTTTTAACTGGCAACAGGTAATTTAGGATAGAAATCCATAGAAAATTATTCTCTTTAATTCAGAAAATTCTCCATTTGGGACTTGCCTCTGAGACTTTGATAAGTTTTAATGGTTTTCTTAGAAACACAAGAACTTCATTTTCCTTCTGATTTGGTGCTAGAGAGAAGCAGAGCATGATTTTCTTTTCATCTGCTGAAAATCTGGAATCACTCTCCGTATTTACGCTTTTAGAACTCCACATGTTGTAACCTTGTACTTTCCTTGGTTTTGTACTGTTCAGCTTGATCCCAGAACTCTGGGATTGAACACAGTCTGGCTCTATCAGATCAACCTGCATCATTTTTCAGTTAAACTGCTGGGCATGTGCACCAAAGCAAGGGGAGCTGGGGTAGTTACATGGTTATAAGAGCCATGTGTGAGAACAGGATCTGGTTTTTAGGGATGCACAAAGGAGTCAAAGCCAACAGGCGTGCAGGGAATGTTTCCTCTGCAGTGGGGAGCCTTGGTTGGGGCTCTTTGCTGGTTTTCAGATGGCAGTGATCACAAGTGGATCAGTTAAAGCACCATTAGCAGACCAATAAGGGTTGATTTTAGGGAAGGGCATGGCAGGGAAGGAGCCCAGCTCCAGGAATGCCTTCTCTCAGAGGTTGATTGTGGCTGAAGCAAAGGCAGCATCCCTGGGGATGTGTTACACTCAGCACCAAGAGAGGAGCACACATGCAACACAACAGTGGGTAGAGACAAAAAGAAGCTGTTCCTCTGAATTCCATTGTGTTCCCTACGTGTTTATGCTGTATTATATATACATATATCTATATCTGTTCATATATACATATATGTATAAAATTACCCATGGATAGTATTCACCTTTTCCAAGGTTGTTTATATTTTGTTCAATATTAAATTAACTTGCTTTTTCGGGGTGTTTTTGTTCTTTTTCTAGAGGTGATTACCCTTGAATGTAAATGTATATCATTTTTAAGATGAAATTGATCCTTTTGTTTAAAAAACAGAACAAAAATGGCCTTCATCAAACAGTGCTTTTTTGGGGGACTGAAGAACTAAACATTACGTGAGTAAACCAAGTGAGGTTTGGATTTTGAGGCAGGATGTGATTATAAGTGCTGACATAGAATTTTTAATAATGCATCCTTCCACTGTTTTAAATATATACATCAAAAAGCTATTAAAGTACAATATACTGTAACTGCTCTGTTTTGCAACATAAATTATGGACTCTTTCTTTCCTACCATTTTCTTTTCTTTTTACTGTAGTTAAGCACTTTAAGACCCCGTGCTCTCTTATCCTGTGGAAGTGCTGGAAGGATTTATCACCAGAGTTTTGTAGTTCTTGCAAAAGAGATGCCTTAGATGAAGTCTGATTCCAGCTAAATTCCCAGTGAAGGAAGGCCCTGTTGTGATCGAGACTGCAGAGGTAGGAAGGTGTTAGTGCTGAGGGACTTTGCATCCCTATTTTTTTGGGGAGGAGTGGTGTTCCTGCACCTCATATGGTGAAGTGTTGGTCTGGCCAAGGACCAGGACAAGGCTGTACCTTACAGTCCTGGAGATGGGAATGTCACTTGAGGAGATTTCCAGCCTGTTTGATATTTGGGATTGTACTTCATCACTTCCTGCATGTTAAAAAATCTCTTGGTTAACATGAGTTTAAGCAGAACTAGTGAGATCTTGGGGAAGCACATGCAAGGGAGGTTGTGGAGCAAAAAGGTGCAAGGAGGAGCCTTTGCTGTGGCTCCCAAACCAGAGGTTGGTCTGTCCCTGTGGGGGCCCCTCTGCCTTCCAGGTGTGTCTGCCCAGCAGGAGCCCTGCTCTGGGCAGGAGCAGGACTGAGCCTTCCTTGCAAGGTGGATATTTCGTTGCACAGGTGTCTTTGAGATGAATGTTTTCATATGTTTAAGAACATATATGAAATATGGGGATCTGAGTGCTGAGATTGTTGCGTGTTGGTGCAGGCAGTTTCCTGTCTTTTGAGGTGGTTGGGTTTGCTTGTTTTTGTTCCTGGTGAAAGCATGTTCTTTCACCCCATTTTAGTGCAGCTTCCAGTGATGCCTCATGAGTGTGGGATGTGCAAAGCTGTTGGGTTTCACCCCCACCTCCCTTTGTTCTCAATGATCTCTTTCTATTCAGAACACAGCAAAATTAGTATCTACCCAGAACTGCTTAATTTTTACAAACTCAATGGAAAAATGAGCTCAAAGCACCGAGCAAAGCTTTGAAAATAACTAACTTCATTATATTAGAATGGAAAGTGCATTCCCTACTTCCTAGTGGCATTTGGAAATAGGCTATGGAAAAACTTTCTGAGTGGGATAGTGTAGTAATGCTTTAACCCTGGAGCACCTGTGCCTGAACCTGGGTAGGAAATTACGGAGAATTCTCATACTCCTGCACTCTAACCCATATTCCCTGCCAGGAGAAGTGGGTTGTGCTGCTGTGTGTGTCAGTGTGTCTGGCTGTCCTGCTGCTGCCCTGACACCCGAGCCCTGCCCAGGCAATAACAGAGTCTGAGTAAGCGAAACATGGGCCAGGTGAGGGCCCTGCCTGTTTCCTGGAGTGCCAGAACCCTGCAGAGACTTTCCATGTGCCCCTTTGGAAGGGGCAGAGAGCTCTTCCTGCGTTTTTTTCCTTGGCTGTTCTGCGCAGTAGAAGTTCAGGTGTTTAATTTGAGAACATGAAGTGCCTGCTGTTTGCGTTAACAAAATTGCATGTCTCACTCCAGTGGGTTTATTGGGCTCCCTCCCTCCCCCCTCCCGAGCTCCATGGCTTTTAATCATGTAAAGTGGAGACATTAGTTTTGCTGCGTTTTATTACAAAACCTTTGTTGCAATAAAGATGCTGCTAAATAAATTGAATTAAATGTTGGGTTTTTTTCCACCCCTTTTTCAACTGTCTCTCTCCTTGATTTAGGAGAGCTTGTGTGTAATTAAATCCGTGCCCTCGTTGCGCTGTGGAAAGCAGCGGCGATGTGTGTTTGATGCACGTCGGGTGTTCCACAAAAGCATCTGCCACGTTTCCTGTCCCTTGTGGCTTGGGAGATGGATACCAGCAGGAAGATCAGGCATTTCCTTGGCACAGCCATGTTCCCTCTCCTCAGCGTTTCCATGTGAATGCTGTTCACAGCCCTCGGCAGCCACCAGCCGGAGCTGTCGCACCAGGGACTGCAGGATGCAGCCTCGCCGAGGTGGGACAAGCGCCACGGGGGAGGAGGTGGCCCTGGTGCCCCGGCAGAGGAACCTGTGTGAATGTCCTTTCATACCTTGTGCTCAGCCTCCTGTTTGTCTCTCTGGGCAGACTGGGCTTTGCAGACACCCCAGTTCCATGTAGTGCTGTCCCAGAAGGGCTGGGGGTTGGCTAAAGGCAGATACAATTCATGTTTTTACTCATTCCTGATTCTTCACCCACAGAGAAGCACCCCCTGTTTAAGAGGGGGGAAAGCACTGGCCTGTGCTCTGCCCGTTCCTATACAAGGTTCCCAGTTTGCAGTCCTTAGTGGACATCTGTGGGGGCTTCTGAGACTTGAGGGAAAGGAGTGAAGATTTAGCAAAGTCCTTTCAGGCTAAAGTCATTGTATATTTTTAGTATTTGGGTCAAAGTGCTGGTCTGGGACAGGGTATCAGGAAAATCTTCCCTGGAAGAACTTACGGTCTGAGCACAATTAATCCTCCCATCATTTTATGGGATTAATAACAAAATTGCAAATGGTAGCTGGGATTAAAGGGCTCTGTTTTCCTCCCCAGCATCAAGCCTTTTCTTGGGATAATCATATTCCAGACTGCTCCTGAACAGACCTGTGGAGAACCAGTGCTGGTTCAGTCGAGCTCCTCGGCACAGACACGCAACACCACCGGGCTGGCCCTGCAGGGCTGCACATTTCCCAGGGAATTCCCAAAATCAGGATTTCCTCTCGTAAAAGCAAACAGCAATAGACTGCTCCAGGGTGAAAGCCAGCAGCAAGGAAATGATGACCCAAAAGCAGCAAGGTAGGGACCTGTGGGAGGAAGGAGTGGTGGTGCAGGGCCAGGACTCATCCCCTCCCTCAGCTCTTGGAGCAATGCTGTTTACATCCTGCTGGAAGAAAAGCCCTTTTGCTTTTCCAACAAAGATAGTTTGAACAATTTGCCTTCACCATTGCCCTCCCTCTTTTCCTTTCTATTCTACTTGCAATTTCGTTAGAAATAGATGAGTAAATACCGTGTACATTTGTGTGGGAGCTGCGGTGCCTTGTGGTTTTATGATTTTCCCCCCAGCTGTGATTCATTGCTTTTTACATTTTTTAATCTATTCCCTCACACCCCCTCCTGCTCTCCCTGTCTCCTTGCAGCCCAGCAGCTGTCGTTATCAGTGAAATGACTTGACATTATTTTGCTGTACTTTGTTTCTATTCATTGATTTGTTGAATGAAAACTATTTATCTGGCACTGACACGCGAGATTGGAGCCTTTCAAGAAGAGGCAACTCTGCAGTATAATTTTGCTCCAAAATGAGCAGAGCAAGAGCTCTGTGTTAAACCAGCCCAGCTGAAATCCCTGGCCCCATGACGGAGCAGAAGCAGTGGCTGCACAGCCCACAGAGGTGGTGTACAGGAAAAGCATCTTTCCTTATCCTGCCTGCCCCCTGGGAAGCCCTGCTGGGCTCTTGCCAGAGGCAAATGCAGGATTTCTCTAGAGCTGGGGATGCAGAGAGGTGCAGGAGGGAAGGCAGGTGCTGGGCAGCAGGTGTGCAGTGTCTGACTGGGGCTCCCAACATCAGGAGGATGTGGAGCAAGTCTGGAGGAGGCTGTGGAGATGCTCAGAGAAGCTGTGGCTGCCCCATGCCTGGAAATGTTCAAAGCCAGGTTGGACTGACTTGGAGCAGCCTGGGATAGTGGAAGGTGTCCCTGCCCATGGCAGGGGGTGGACTGAGATGTCTACAGTTCCTTCCAAATGAAACAGTCCCTGATTCTGTGATTCCATGGTTTTGTCTGGGTGTGGATGAGTTGTTCCCCTTGGTATGATGAGCACTGCAGTGCTGGAGCAAAATCCAGACTTGCTGCTTTGCCTCCCATCTTCTCCACCCACTGTGAGTTCACCCCCATTTCAATATCGGGCATCCAGGGAAAACCACCCTCTGGATCCCTTCTGTGATCCAATAAGCCTGGAGAGAGGGTTGCACATCTCCAAAATCAGGTGCCAGTGGCTGCTGTGATTTTACTTTAAAAATGGGCACCGTCACCTCAAATGCCAGAAGCTGGTTCCCTGCCAGCGCTGCTCAGAAAAATCCCACCTCCTTGGCTCCATCAATACCATCCCACAGCTTGAAGGACAGGTTTTGCCTAGGGAATACGCTCTTGTTTGAGGGATTCAGGATCCCTTTTTCCCACAGAGCCCTGGCTCCTTTCTTCCCGGCACAATCAGCCCTCTTGCCGCTTTTCTTGCCTTTTCTTCCACCGCTTTCCCACATTCTGTTCACACCTTCATGAATATTCAGAGGCCATTGGCCATATGAAGCTATTGAGAGCTCTTGTTAACACTCCTCCTAATGACATGCACCTTCAATAGAAAACAAAAACACAGATAAGAGCTTGTTAGCGCAGACCCTTGTTCCCCACCTAACAAGGTTTCCATTGACTCGGACACTTGTGGTGACACATTGCTTGCTCTCACTGTTGCCTCTTTTGATTTGCGACTGGCTTTTACCGAGGGGGTTTTTTCCTTCTATTTTTTTTCCCTTGGTNGGCCGGGCAGCGGCGCCGCGCGTCTGGGAAAGTTGTGCCGCGAGTGGCACAGGAAGAGCCGGGCTCGGGTCAAGAGGTGATTAAAGCTCGGTGAGAAGCTCTGAAAAGGGGTTGAGACCACCCGCCGCGGTTCCCAAGGGTTCCCCGGGTCCCAGCCTGGCTGGACATCCGCGGTGGCCAAAACACCTTCGCCAAGGCCAAGGCAATGGGGTGACTCTTCCAAAACACGACCGGGCTTCTGTGAGATGTTCCCGGTGATGCTGCTCCCGATTTACGGCCGATGTACACGGAAAGCAGAGCCCCACAGCACATCCTCAGTGGCACCGTCTGCCACGGGGCTTTTCCCTGGGACTGGAATCCCATCCGGCTTTGGCGACTCTTTTTTTCCTTCCTCCAGTTGTGCTTCGCCTCCCTCCCGCCGTCACGGAGATCTGCCAGGCTTTCATTAGCTGGGCCCACCCATTCGATGCCATGAGATGCCTGGCTTGTTGTTGTTGTTGGGGTTTTTTGGCCACACCTCATTATTCCTCCTATTATTAGGCTCTCGCGGCGTTGTTTGTCATCTTGTCAAGGCCCTGGAGTTTCTATGGATACTGGTCCCCTAAGTGGCCATGCTATCAATTAAGACAGCTCCGTGTCTGAACTCTTCCAGGGGACTTTGTGAAGATCCACAGATAATTTCCCTGATTTCCCTGCAGTTCTCTGTTCCTTATGTAGCTGCCTTTTCCATAACGAACCCTCAGTCAGAGCTCAGTGTATTCAGGTTTTTCAAGCATCAAAAGGCAGGATTACCTGCTTGGCTAATAGAATTAGCTAGAGGGTGATGGGGTTAATAATAAACCACCAGATTTTATATATATATATATTTATGACAGGCTTATTATTTATGTAATAAATAAGCAATAATGAGATAACCATCACAGTGATGTGAGTAAAAGCACCAGCAACAAAACCTGCCATGGAATAAAAAGATATATGCTTTATTATGCTTTTTTTGGACTCCCAGGGAAGAGGAAAAAGCCTCTTTTTTTTCCTCTTCATGTTCAGTTTAAGGACAGACAACTGTGCAAAGCTGAGAGGATGCTGAGTATTTCTTCTGAAAATAAGACTGCTGAAAGTTTCCAAATAGAGCAATTTAAACTTATTTTCCTTATGAAAAGCAGCATAAGCAGGCAAAATAAAAAGCATAGCATTTCTAGTGGGAAAATTAGACAGAAGAAGATCGTGCTGGGTTGATCAGGACTTTACTGGGAACAGGCTGAGCACATGGAGCAGCTTTTCTGAGCACCTGGCAGTTTCTCACTCTCCTCTCACTGTTCTTTGAATACCCAGTATGTTTCCTTGGATAAATTTGCTTCACCTACTGATTTTCTTTCATGGGTGTTCTGTTTCCATGCTTGTACCAGCTCATTTTTGCTCTCCCTGTGCAGGTGAACAGGACAGGGGTGTGTTGCTGGAGCTCACCCACTCTTAGCCACTTCATTTTTCTGTGTCTGTAACCATAAAATGTAGGTATTTAATGATTTCTTAGAAGCATCAGTAGGTTTTTAGCCTTTCAGCTGAGAGGCTGAACACTCTCTGCATTTACTCTGTGGTGAGAATTAGTATCTGGGGGCAGGAGGCAGCAAGGGAAAAGGCTTTGATTTGGATTTGAGTTTTGCCTGGTGATTACGATTCTTTATATGCTCTAAACCAGTTTATCTCTCCCTAGGTGGATGTGTGCTGCCAGCAGTGTGATAATATCCATCGAGGGCTGCCCAGAGGTACAAGGAATAAACTCATCTGTTATTAGCTAATACAGGAAAGTGATTCGATATGGGTCTCAGAAGCTGGAGTAGATAAATAGGATGATAAATGTTGGCATTAGCAGACGTGACTGACTCCTCTGTCTCTGTGATTTGGTAGTGCCCAGTAATTAAATAGTTGGAGTTTAATGTATTTTAAACTAGAGCTGCAGCCTGTAAATCACGGAGATTATGCTCTTCCCTGCTGTGCACTCTCTGGGTCGGAGGAATTCCCATTCCTGTGCCGCAGCTGTCCATGGCCCCGGCTGGGTATTGCATCAGTCAGGACCAGGAAAGGCAGCACCAGCCCTGCTGCTGGCCTGGGGCAGTAAACACATTCCCAGAGCCTTTCCAGCCCAGCAGGGCATGTTGTCCAGCCCTGGAAGGATCCCAGCCCATGTCCTCTCCATCTTGGGTTGTCTCCTCTGTTCTGGCCGGGGAACCTTCGTGCCCATGTACACAAACACACCCAGGCCACTGCAGAGCCCAAATTCCAGGGGACAAAGCATCCCAGGGGGGTTCATTTCCTCCTAAAACCTGTGCTGTGTCTCTGTGGGAGCATCAGCCCCTTGGACTGGTTTTGATTTCAGACATGATTTTCAGGATTATTGGTTTTAATTATCCCAATTTCATGGTCATATTTCACACCAAGGTTTACTTTTCTTTGCAGTCAGACTATGACCTTGTACTAAATTAAAGTGGTTGTCTTTTTTTAAAATACAGGTTGTCTAAGAAGGAAACCCAACCCTTTCCAATGCAGTTTGAAACTGTACTGAACTAAAAGTCACTTTTTCTCGATATACACAGCTATTTTTGTTTCTCATCCTTTATTAGCCAGGCCTAACTCTTCTGCTGGAGGTTGGTTGTATTACTCAGTTTCCCCATTAGCAAAGGACAAATTTAAACATTTCCATGCAATTCAGCCATTTTATACCTTTTAACACCATTTCTGGATTAGTTCAGGCTTTTTCACAGAAATTTCTCTGATAACTAGCCCCACATGGCTTTACCAGAGCCCTGCTATGATGACCCTGAAATGCTGTCTGGAATCACAGCTGGGGTAAAACCTGTCCCTGTTCTTCCTGCATATAATTATTTTAATAAAATCTATTTGTACCTCAAATTATTTCCTCTTCCAAGCATTTTAAAATTAAACAATTAATTTTACTGTATCATTGCAAGTTATGGCCTCTGAGGTCTGCCTGCTGCTCTGCATGGAGTGGTGGTGAGTAACTTTACTCTGGGGAAGGATAAAAATGAGTCCTGCTTTAGCTAAAATAGATATTTCTTTACTCTTTTGATGAGCAGAAGCTGATGATTGTCCACCCACAGCCTGAAGCAACAACAAATATTGCTTTCAGCAAGATCAGCAGCAGTTTAACGACTGATGAGCAGGAATTATTGGAGAGGAGTTGTGTTTTGGAAAGCATAAGGTATAACCTTCCCCACTGGGCTTTGCAGGGAACTGGATCATCTGTAAATCATCCTGTGGCTTTTTTTTTTCCCATACACTGTTGCTGTTTTCCTTCCATATCACTTTTAGCCTGCCTGTTCCAGGTACCTTGTGATGCATGACCCACACAAACCCAGGGGACTTCACGCTGTGAAGGATGGTGTGGGAGCTGCCATCAGAGCTGAAGGACATGGGCACCTTCAGACTCTCCTGGCTCCATGGGGGCAGGGTTAAGGATCAACCCCCTTTTCCAGGTCCCACTGCAACCCCCTTCTTTCCATGCTTTGTGCCTCCCTGTGTCCCATCCTTGGAACAGAGGCTGTTCTTTAGTTGCACAAGGGGCTGTGTGGTAGGATATACTGCAGGTTGCCCATGGGCCAAAAGGATAAAATTTTATAAGCTCTTGCTGAGATTTGGAATGAAGAAATATGTAACTGTTGGACCAGAGAAGTCGTTTGGGTGTGAGCATGGAGCTATGGAAAATAGATATTGGGAAGTGTTGGTATAGAGTTGACAGAGCTGCCCAACAGCAGCTAGAAGATTTTCCCATGATGAAACATCTCTGGAAGAATGAATTCCCAGCCCTGGGTGACCTACAGCCTTAAGTGTTGAGGAGGAATGAAAATGCCCAAATCCTCTCATCCCTGCAGCTGGAAGTTAAATTTTCTCCTGTCTGATCCTCTTCTAAGCAGAGTCCCTGCCCTTGCAGCTAATGGCACCTTTGGTTGCTGAAGTTATTTTAGCATAAATAGAAGTGACTCAGAGGAAAATGGTGTGTGGAAAGCAGTAGAAGCCACCCTGTCTGATACAAAAGGGATTGGGATTTTTTTAGCCAAGTGAAGTGGTAAATGGAAAAAGCATCTGGATGTAGACAAATGCAAAGTGATCATTATGGGCAGCAAATGGAAAGAGGGTGGAAAACAGCAGGAGCACATCAGAGGTGGAACAGCCATAGGAGGCCAGAGGTACTGCAAAAATCCTTCAGAGTGATCCAGATAGCCCTGGATGGAATGGAACAAAGTGCCCCCAGACCCTGCAAAGGAGCCAGGGGGGTGCAGAGGTTTCCCATGTGGGCAGCCAGCCCATGGCGTAGCAGCAAGGACAGTGAATGTGGCTGTGTCTGAGGAACTGCTCCACACAGCACCTTTGCTCTGGCACCTCTTTTAAAATAGAAATGATGGGTCATTACTGCAAATTTGCTGAGTTAATTCATTGGGTTTGTGTGTGTGGAGTAGCAGACGAAAGCAAAGGGGTCCACCTTTGCCTGCAGCCATCTTTTATGGTCCAAGCAGCCAATTTTCTGTGTAACTATAATAAATCACAGCAACAGACACACAGGATGGTGCTGTCTTTATATAATTATTCCATAAATTGTCCCATTTTCTCCCCCAGAAAGGCCTCCCAGTCCCTTCTCTTTGCTGGAGCATGTTGTTATCCTGAACACAACACGACAAATGCATTTGAAGAACTTACTTTGTAAGCAATGGGTAAAGAGAGGGAGCCTGCTCCTGTTTCCATCACATGGCTGTTTGCTCCAAGGGGATTTGCAGAGCAAGGGAAACAACCTTACAGCTCAGGAAATCGAGTGTGAGCTCCAGGACTGAAGGGAAAGCATCAACACGGAGCCCAGCTCCAAGGGAGCAGCGGGCGAGGACACAGCCGAACAGGGCCCTGCTCCTCCTTTACTCCACTCTTCCTTCCACTGGGCTGTGGCTTGGAGGTGCCTCCTGCATTCCCTGGAATTAATTCCATGATGAATTTTGAAGTCCCTCACTGCAGTGATGAAGGGAAGCTTTGGCATCTCTAAGTTGTCTCTGTGCAAGTGGCATTTTAGTCACTGCTGCAGACAGTGCAAGGTCAACCCAGCAAAGTCACCTTGATGAGCAGTGCCTTCTAAACCATCCCAGCTCCTTCCTGCTCAGATTTGCTTCTGAGAAACTTTCAGTTCTCTTCTTATTCCTTTTGCATCCTCATTCCCTAGCTAACTGCATTTTCAGGCTGCTTAGCTGGAAGGCACAGACCAGGGCAGGTTCTGCCTGTAAGAAGTCAGATAAACTGTTCTCCTGTGGGCACTCACAGGTTTAAAACCCCCACAGTTTGTGTACAGTGGGGCTTTGGGGATCTCTTGGCTTGACTGGTGTTTTGATAACTGAGCTTGTGTTGTTTCTCTTTACTCCTGCCCTGTAGAAGATACTTTTTAAAAATACAGCAAGTGAGAAGGGAAAAAAATAAGACCTTTTTCCAACAAGGACATAAAACTTCCATCAAATCATCTGTGTCACTAGAGAGCCAAAGCTAATAAGTTGATCTTACAGATGTATAATAAACTCATTTATTAGGTTTTTATTTTAGGAGTTGGTGGTATTAATTAGATTGATATGGCCCATAAATCACTTGATTTGGCTGAGCCCTCAGATACTTGTAATTTAAATTAATACAAGTGCAGCTTAATTAATCTGATTAAATCCTGGCACAAGCAAGGCAGTGTTTGCAGCATCCAGGAGTACATCACAATGAAAAGAAGTATTTTAAGGTAAAACAGCTTCTTCACTGCAGGGTCACTTTTGTTCAGCTGATGAATCAGGGGACAAGAATGGAACTACAGAAGATGCAACCCAAAAAACCAGACACTGGCTTTGCTCTGAGACCTGGAGGCTGGGCAGAACTCACCACAGCTTCTGGACCAGGTGAGGGGTTGACCTTCAAAAATTCATGGCAACTGCTCTGGTTTTGAGGAGTCCTGATCTTTTTTCATCCTTTGGCAGCAATAAATGAATTCTCAGAAGGTGAGTTTAAGACATTGGTGAGCATATGCCACATGCTGATCTCTTGATTTTTTTTACTCCCCTCAATGATAATGAGAAGAGATAACATTTCTTTCCAGGGGGGCATAATCCATTAATTGGTTCTTCCCTGCTCAAGGGACTGAGACCTTTCCAGACATGAGCTGCTGCATTCCCCAGGCCAGGAGCAGACCTGGACTGGGGACAGAGCAGGCAGAGTGGAGATAAGCTGACATATCCCACCTGAGACTTACCTGCTCTGCATTCCCTTCCCATCCTGAGTATTCCTCCTCAGGGATGTTCCTGGGTAGTGGGTGATGATTTTATTGTGACTCTCCTGTAGAGAGAATGGAATGCACCCTCCTGTGGGACACATTTTGCAGGGTGCTCTAGCAGGGGTGCACCCATCTGCTCCCCAGCATTGACAGTTCCTAAACCTTTTCCAGGTGGATAACACCAGACACTTAAACAGTGTTTCCATCTATTTTTTTCCAGAATGCTCTGTACTTACAGCTCTCAAGATTGATGTTCCAACTGTGTAGAGCCCAGGCATTTGCTGTGTAGCCTTTCCCCTAAACTCCTGCTAATTTGCCTTAGTCTAAGTGAGCTCCCCTGTGGATAGGAGTGGAATTCAGACCCTGTGGTCTGCCCTAACCTGGGTTCCTCTGTTGTCCACAAGCTCTTCATGTGGGATGGAGGTACAAGTTCAGTATTTATAGCAGCACCCCAAATCTAGATGAAAACCCCTTCCAAGGCTCCCATGGTATGTTTAGCAGCAGAGCACCAGCCCAGGGCTCATGCAGCCTCAGGTTGTTTCCCTTAGAGTGTGGACGCCATAAAATATGTTTTCTTTAAAAGCAGGAGATAATGCAGTTACAGCAGTTGGATTAATCTAATATTCTCCTTCATCTTCAAAAGAGAATTGCCTAAATAGCCAGAGAGAGGTACATTTTATGAGTCCTTCTTAAGGGCTATCAATCAAACCTTCCAAGAAAGGCACTGATGCCCTTTTGCTCACAAGAGGGAAATTGGATTCCCCACGGCTTTGCTTTCAGTCTGCTGTAGCCTTGCCGTGTAATCGCTGCATCGCAAAGGCTCTGGCCATCATTCTCTTCTACTGGTCTGAAGAAAAAAACCCACATGGAAGAAACCTGTAAGAAGAGAGGGGAAAACAGCCCAATTAAAGGCAATGATCTCTTAGCTGTCTGCCCTCTCTCCCGCCTGGATGAGGCAGATGTAAAACAATAGCTTTATTTGTGCAAGTTTTAATTGGGTAGTTCAAAGGAAGCAGCGGAGGCTCTTTTGATCTCTTGGTGTGTTTGAATGCCACGTTGCAACGGTGCCTGTTGGCCACGGCAGTGACCTCTTGTGTTAATTAGTGTTTATCTGAAATCGAATTAGCTCACAATTGGGAGAAAGCAGAGCGAAAAGCAGGGGATAAGCAGAGATTTGTGCCATTCTCAGCTAGAGGTAAAAGCAGGTCTGCTGAAGTTGACATTAAAATAACTCAGAGAACATTACATTTTTGCTTTGTTTTTCTAACACTCTTGGTCAGATGGTCCCATTTCTCTTCCTAATACCCTGTGCTGCCTTCATCTTTGCTGAGTCTGCTGGTCCGCGCCGCTCATTGGAACTTAAACCATAAACCAACACCGAACAATGATGCATTATTTATAGGAGACCGAAGGCTGTGAGGTTGACAATAGTGCAAAGCTTCTCTTTCTTGTGGTCAGTAATCCATAAATAAATACATCATCTATTTAGGTTTGCAGAACTGTCTGATGGATGGGAATAGCCTGCATTATACAATGAGGGCACCAAGGACATTGTGAAAGCCACCACCTGCTTTTGGGGCAGATTGGCCGTTTCTGAGTAAACTCTTGATGGAGACAGGGGGTGTGAGAGCTGCCCAGTCACCTTTCTGGTGCCCATCTGGGGATCTCTCTGGAAAACAAAAGTAAATAGAGTTTAGAAATGCATAAAAGCATCAAGTTCTCTGTGTGAAATATTAGCAAGGACAGAGTTTTATAGCTAAAAGTATCTCACTGGACAGGTATACAAGTCCCAGTTTCTGAGCAGAGAATAGCCAGGGTTGTGGAAATCAAACATCTGTCCAAATATCCATGAACATCTGCAGGCCTTCAGCACGCTGGACTGGCTGAAATCCCATCCTCAGATCACATCCAGATCTCAAGGTCTTTCAAGTGCAGGAACGGTTTTATTTCAACCTTGCTTTTCACTCCTGTGCTGGTTTCAAGTGTCACCAGGCTGAACTTTCCTGCTTGCCCCCATAATGAGCTCATCAGCAGGGGGCAAGGCACCCCAAAGATGCCACGGTGGCACTTACTCTGTGTCCTTGGGTGTACAGCACTCTGTTTTCTGGGATTAGCCACAAGAGGGTGGCATGAGGATGTGCACCAGGCAGCCTCCCTGCTTCGCTGCATGGCATTTTATAGCCAGCTCAGTAGATCCAATAAAACTTCAGAACAGATCCTTGTTTTTGGCACATGAGCACATTTCCCACTACAAATGAGCCTGCCGGGTGTTTCTGATGGCAGCCCTGACTGAGAGTATTCCTTGATGTTACACGTGTTCTTTATGCCTAAACCCAGCCTCAGTTACTGAGTGCCATAGCAGCAGATAAAATTTAGACTATTTAGGATCAAAACTTTTATTGGTCCTTGGTAACTGCTGTAGGGAGAACTCCACAGGTGTTGTTTATGAGCAAATATTATTTTTCCTAGTCCTGGATGTTTACAAGACAGTGATGTTCCACACGACTGCTTTATGGCTCATTGGGATGGTTCTATAGGTTTTTATTTGATTGTGGCTGTCAGTGAATGAGCTGGTTAACAAATATTCACAAAGAAGTCAGTGACAGCAAGGAAGAATAACTGACATGAAACAGATTCATTTCATCTAAAATCTACCCAGCCTGGATTGTCTTGATGTGGTGTTTTTTTTCTGAACTGGACTGTCAGCAACCCAGCCCAAGTCACTTGTCTTGAAAGGTCACAGAATCCCAGAATGGTTTGGGTTGGAAAGGACCTTAAAGATCATCTTGTTCCAACTCCTGCCATGGGCAAGAACCCCTTCCACTAGACCAGGTTGCTCAAAGCTCCATCCACCCACTCTGGTCTTGGGCACTTCCAGAGATGGGGCAGCCACAGCTTCTCTGGATAACCTATGTCAGGGCCTCACCACCCTCACAGGGAAGATTTTTGTTCTAAATATCTAATCTAAACCTACTCTCTTTTACTATGAAGCCATTCTCCCTTGTCCTGACACTCCATGCTCTTGTTAAAAGTCCCTCTCCATCTTTCTTGTCGGCTCCCTTCAGAATCAGTTGCTGTGTCTCTGTGTAAGGCAAATTCGCATTTGATTTAGCAAAGCCTCACCCAGGTGACAAGTCCCAGGAAGAGCAAGAAACAGGGCACTGGGAACATCCAGGCAGCAATACAAATCAAAGAGACATAAAAACACACTCCAAGTTTGATGTGCAAAGCTTTGTAAATGCTGGAAGTTTTGTACCTTACTTTAACATGATATTTTTCCATGTGCAGGCAGAGGGATGACTTTGGTACTTAGAATCCACCCTGCTCTCATTCCTCCTCCATAGCCTGGCACTGTTTACACCATAACTCCCCCATCCTGGATCCGTGCAGGTTTTTTCAGGGTGTGAGTCCCTCCTCACCCATGGCTCTGGCTGTAGAACCAGGGCCTTTGCACACAGAAATCCCTTTTGCCATGAACACATTTTAAATACAAGCTTCTGAATCTCATTACGTGCTGCCTTTTCCATTCGTTTTCCTCCTAACAATGCACCTGCCAATATCTGCCCCTGAGCTCCATTTTAAGCAGCGTTTTCCATAGTTAATGTCACACTCTTGCTCCCAATCTATCTTTGGCAACTGCTGACTGCCTGCAGCAGGACCAGAGGAAGAAGGAAAGCCCTCCCTGGGTATAACAATAACACAACACCCATTCCTGGAAGAATGATGAGATAGGCTGTGTAATAAATATTTATAAGAGCAAGCGTAATGAAATGGATGTGTAGGATGCTGAGTCTCCCTTAGGGTTTGGTCATCACATGTTTTTTTTCTCTTTTCTTTCTTCCCTGTGATACAGAATTGTCCTGATGTCCCTGAGTTGTTGAGCAAATTGCTCATTGTGTTGCTCACTTACACAATGCATGTTATTATGTGCAACCAGCTGCTCCTGTTTGGCATTGCTCACGCATATGGAACAGGAGGCTACCGTCACTTTCCTCGTCTGGAAGTCAACGTTCCCTCCAGCATCGAAGTTGCTGCCAGACCAGAAGAAGTCTGGGAACAAAGTGAGTCCTGCTGGTAAAGGTCCCCAAGAGACTCCTTTTCTGGGAAGACCAAGGGTGAAGCCTTGCAGTGAGTTTGAGCTGATCCAGCTTTGTACTGCTGTTGAAAACTTCCTCCTGTCTGTGTCTGCCTGTTCCCATTGCTTTCCTTGTGCTGGCACTAACTCCTGAGTGATTGCACAGAGAGCTGGAGCAGGGCCCTGATTTTGTTGTTAATGTTGTCGCCAATTAAGTTTTCAGCACCATCCTTTCCTCTGTCCAGCTCCAGGCTCATTCAAGCACTAATGCCGTCACAAAGGAAAGAGCAGCCAACTCTTCTGGTAATTAGAGCTGCTTAAATCCGTCATAAAATGTCAACCTCGGTGCTGAAAACACGTCTGGAGTCAGGGATGGTCAGAAAACGGAGCAAGGCTGCATTTGAGACTGGAAAGCTTAATCCTGGGAGAGAAAGGACTTAACCTGTGAATTTTCTTGCTCCTCACTGCTTTCTCTCTGAAATAGCTTCCCCCTGTTGTTCAGGTTTCTTTTATTTTAGGGTGTCTTTTTGGAGCATGTGTTGTCCTTTACCTCAATTTGTTTAGTAACTTGTACAATTACATCCTGGTAGTCTGAATCCCACAGCTGCCAGCTGGAAGTGGACATAGCCTGCTCCATGTGTGTTTGGATTCAGAGGCTGGAGAAGTTCTGATTCAGAAGCCTCTGTAATGTGTTGCTGTCCTCCAAGGTCTCTTGCACTACTACAGCCTTTCAGAAGTATGGATCCCCCTTGGCTACAGGCTGCCTGCATGGGAAAAACCCTAAAAAATGAGGCTTTTGACCCTTAAAATGGGACTTCACACCCTAAAAATGTCTCTTTGGATGTCCAAAATTACTGCTGAGCTAGATAAATATATAGCACCTTTTTCTTGATTTCCACAGTGGGCTGTTATTCCTGGGATGTTATACAAACCAAGGTAGTGTACAATACACTGTCCATACACCTGACTCACCAAAAATTTTTTGTAGCACAGAAATAATGTCTCTCAAAGGGTGAACAAAAAGCTGAACTTACAAACACCTGCCTACTGCTGCTGCTCCACCTGTCACACTTTCTTCTCTCAAAGTATCACAGGTTTGCAGCTATTGAAAGGCTGAAATGCCTCATCAACAGGAATGGGAATGCTGGGGAGTGTACAGCACATAAATGGGGGGTTTGCTGCCCTAAGTATTGGGGCAGAAGTGCCATTGTCTGGGAAGGAATGTCCCTTCTGTTGGCATGGCTGCTGTCACTTTGTTCTTTAGGGACTGACAGCCAGGGAGTTACCTGATCCTTCCCAAACCCACTAAGTGGCTCTTTTGCCAGGCTCTCCCTCTGTAAGTGCCACAGGGAATCATTTCACCTCTGTGAGCAGACTCTGGGACTTGGTGTTGCTCCTGCAGAGCGCAGGTGTTGGCAGCGTGAAGGAGCTGGTGCTCCGGGTGATGTTTCTCAGTTTGGGGGCTGTTTGCCAAGTTGCCATTTTTTTCTTTTCCCCAGGGACAGATATTCAAGGAATATGTGTTGCAAGCTTGGGTTTGTCGAAATACTGGTTTCATTCCTGTTTCCACAGACATTCAGGAAGACAAAGAGGTGCCACAGAGGAATCAAGTAACACCAAGATCAGATAGAGAGAGAGAGATTTGGGTTTTTCAAAGCCTGGTCTAACCCTGGCCTGCTGACATGGAGCTTGGGCAATGCTTTAACACAGGCAGGTGCTCTTAGCCAGAATGTGCAGTTTTGTAGACCACTAGCAATTTTCCTTGTTTATATTAATGCCAGACTTGCCTGACTGCAAGGTAAAGGTTTTCTTCCTTAAAGGGAGAAATGTCTGGGATTTGAAGAAAAACTAGGCTGTAAAGGAATATCTACCTGTGTTTGAAAGAAACCACTGGCAGACACAAGTAGATATTCCTTTACAGCCTAGTTAAAGCAATTTGACAGTACCCTTAAAACCACCTCACACATAAAGGAGCACGTGGGAAGGACTCAGACAGAAAGAAGGGTTTGTGGATGTTGTTAATCTCTACCTGCATGCTGGACTGCTGCAGAAGGGGATGTGGGTATTACTACCCACTTTTCTTTCCATAGGGAGGTGAGATGGTACAGGGATGGGGCCAGTGGAATGTTGTGGCCTTATTACTGACTCCTTCCCAGCAAGGTGCACAGTGAGTGCCCACCTGATGCTGGGCAAAGCCCCCATGCACACCTCTTCAGAGCAGGGGGCTGCTGCCTCCAGGGCTTGTCTGTACTGACAGTGCCAAGTATGAACTTAGAGTTGCATAAATCGCACTCATGGGAAACCTGCTTCCCACCACACAGCCTTTCTGGTTTCGTTTAGGTTTTTATAGTTCATTTATACAGGCTAGTAAATAGGAGGGTCTGGACTAAAAAAGGTTTCTTTTTTCATATAGCTGAAGCCCCCTCCACATTCCACACTGCTGTGATAAAACACGTCTGTGTGCTGGGCAGCTTCCTATCCTTTTGGAGGGCAAAGCAGACCCTCTCTGGATGTGGCTGCCCTTGTGTTTGGTGGCAGGTACCACTGCCGAAAGAAGGACTTGGTATCATTTGCCCTCAGGATTAAACCTGCACCTGTGGCTTTATGCACACATATGTGGTGTGAGTTTGTGTCTGGGACCCAGCCAAGCCAAACTGGGATGCAGCAACTTTGGACTCCATCTCTCATCTCCTTGCTTCATTTCCAGTGCTCGGCTCAGCTGGTGGATAGGTCCTGCCTCTCTCCTCAGCGATGGGGTGCAGACATGCCACACCGTGTGTTTTATTTGCTTTATTTTTACAGTCGGCTGAGAAGCACGGGCTAGACTTTGACGACCGATGAACGATATACACCAGAAGGAGCTGTGCCTCGAAACGGAACCCTAACAAAGCCATGGCGATGCGGTCACTTGGTGTCCGTTTGCCTCCGCTGCCCAGCCGGGCTCGGCGCGGTGAGCTCCGGCAGCCTCGAC
>WEIU01018222.1:448015-467126 GCA_013389925.1 Aegithalos caudatus
GGCGCTCGCACAAGATGGCGGTGGGGCGGCGGGAGAGCGCGGTCCCCTCGTAGATGCGGCCGCGGCGGCCCCTGCTCCCGGCGCCCGGCGGGGCTTACATGGCGCTGGAGGACCTGCTGCTTTGTCTCTGCTTCTCCGCCCTCGCCGTCCTGGCCGTGCAAGGTGGGTGAGGAGGGAGAGAAGGGAGGGAAGGGGTCGGTGCCCCCCAGCCCGCGGGCGGCCGCGATGCCACCTGCCCTCACATGGGCAGCGGGGGGCTCCGCGGGGATGCGCTCCCTGGCCGGTCGCCCTCTGTACCAGCCCTCCTTCCCCTTTCGTGGCCATTTACCCCAGTCGTCCTTTCTCCCCTTAGTGGCCGTCCCGTCCCTCCGTGGACATTCCCCCCCTCTCCCCATCCCCTTCTTTTCTCCAAGTCGGACGATAGCTGTGCTCATGGCTCATGCCTAGATAGTGCTTGCTTTGGAATAATCATTTGAGGGGTGACATTGGGGGTGACACCCTCACACTTTGAGGGTGACACTCCCCACAGGACCTCCTGTCAGCGTATGGGCTGGGGGGGGGACAGCAGACCAGCAGCAGCAGCATTCCATGGCCTCTGCCTGGACAGTGGCAAGTTTCTGCCTGAGCGACAGTGGCAGTGCCAGGGTGGTGGAGAATGAAGCCCTTGTCCAGCACAGGGTGTCCCACAGCAGGCCCAAGTGTCCAGCAAGGCCGTGGAGGGGCCCCTTGCCTCCTTGCCCTGCTCCCACCGGCATGGGACACACGGCTAGGCAGGTGTCCCGTTGGTCAAGGAAGTGACCCAGGAATAGCCACGCTCCTCGCGCTCGTGTTTTGCAATGGTTACGCAAACGGCGCCGTGCGAGGGCACACGTACACGGCCGCCGGGCGTGTTGGTGGCTTTCTGTGGTCACCATCGAAGTTTGCACGGACGGTCAGCTGAACTGTCCGACCTTGGGGTGTGGGGTTCCTTCTCTGTGTGTGCACAACCAGCAAAAGGTTTTGTTCTCATCCCTGAGAAGGGTTTGGAAAGGTATAGGCTGGCAGAAACGCACCAAAAAATGTGAGTGTGTGCCAGGGACTTGCTCTCGTTTAAAATCCCTCCTAAACAGGGTATTGTGGTGGAGGAGCCATCCCTATGTCATTGTACATTTTTATTCCTTTTATGATGCATTCAGGTTCAGCAGAGCATAATAACAGCACGTGGACGGCTGCAGGGTTGTTTTTCTTTTCTTTCTTTTTTCTCAGAACCTTGTGAGCTCCTGTTAGGGGCTGGTTTATGATTCAACATAGGTGCAGCTTTATGGTGGCTGTTGTGGAAGTGAATAACGGTCTGTGTAAATGGCCCATTGTCACCAGTGAGCATGGGTTTGCCTGGATGGGTGGCAGGCTGTGACCCCAGCAGCAGCTGAGCAGGTAGGCTGAACTGAGTGGGAGCTGTGTCTCCTGTGTGTTTGAGCAAACAGCTAAGTGGATCCCAAGGCTTCTAATAGAGAACAATGATTTAAAAAGAAAAAAACCGAAACAAAACCCAGAAAAAATGGGGGTGGTGGAGTGGATGTTGTTTTTCCAAACCCACTTCAACAAGAAAACTTCAGATTCTTTGTGAGAATTTGCAGTTGTGGCTTTTTGGTGTTTCTTGCAAGCAATTAGGCAACTAGTGAAAATTGTTGCTGTTTGTTTTCAAACGGTGGGCCACATCTTGTACAGGGAGGCAGTGAGTGAGTCTGCACAGTGCCTGGATGTGCCTCTGGGTACGTGTGGATGTGCTTTCCAACAGGTGGGTTTGATTCTGAAAAGAAAAACATGGACTTGTTTCAATCTGAAATTAATTTGGCAGAGGGTTGAAATGGTTTTGGGAAAGTCTGTGTTTGATCCCAAAACCGCATGTGTTTTGATCCAAAGTTCAAGCCTCGCCGGGTATGGAGTACCTAGGAGAGAAGTAGTGTGGAAAACCTTCCCTCCTCTGGACTTGATGGAAGCAGTGCCAGTGTACACTTGCTGGGGATGTGATCCAGTGTTTTTGGAAGCCTTTTGCTGACTTTGAGCCTGTTTTCACTGCAGTAGCAGGAAAGAGGTTTAAGGAAAAAAAACAAGCACTAAACAACCCCGTTTCAATCGACTCCAACAAGGGGGCTGTCGTGATTGCTTTCCTTAGGGCTCTCTACAGGGGACGTGTTGGTGGGAAGCGCGCTGAGCTTTCCATCCGAGGGATCAGCTGAAATCCATCTGGGTTTGTGTAGTTTGGTTTTGTGGTTGACTTCTCCTGCTATAGAACAGATTTCCTTTTTCGACATCACCTCGCTCGAGTTGCGATTTGTTTTATCCTTCCTGTCGCGTTCCCCTCGGCGGCGTGACCCCGCTGCCTGCCGTGAGAGCCCGTGCCGGGGCAGTCGGCGTTCCCGTTGTTAGGAATGTCCCTGCTGCTCGCAGGATGTCACCTGGGACCGTGGCGTTGCGGTGTCACCGAGATGGGCGGTGCAGGGAAGGGGGGTTCCCTACAGCCCGCAGGAAACGGGGGGCACTGACAGCGCCAAACGTCGCGCACGCAGCGCTGGCGAGGCTTCACCTGTGTCCCGTTTCCAAGGGGCAGCGTTCCCGTGCCGCAGCTCGGAGCTCGCTGTCCTTGTGCCGTGCCTGTTGTGACAGCCGGTCTCCAAGCCAGGCAGGGGCTGCTCTAGCTTGCAGAACGCTTTTGCTGGCATTTCTGTGTTTCTCTTCTGGTGTATGAAGCTGAAGGAGAAACTGCTCAGGCTTGGTTCTGGTTTTGTGTCTCCAGTTTTCCCTAATGCTTTTTTTTTTTTTTTTTTAATGCCTTCATGGCTTGAAGTCTGAAGTGAAGCAGGATGGGCCCCATTTTGGGCATATCCCCCTCTTTTGCTGCAGACTTTCTCCTGGCAGCTGTGATCTGCTGTGGGGGTCTCATGGGGGTGGGTGACTGCCAGTGGTACATGAGACACTTCAGAATGGCACCAGTAAGAATTGGAAAAGGAAGTATTTGGCAGTCTGCCTTTCCCTGGGGATGAAGGGAGATGATTTTCCCTGCATGCAGCCTGATCTGGAGATGGAGGCAGCTTCTGTGGGACAACACAGGTGTCTCTGCACTGGGGACACCAGGGCCCCCTGAGTTTGGGAAGTGCTGGGCTGTGGCATACAGGGCCCACTGAGTGCCCACTGTTACCCTGGGCCAATTACTTCATGGGCTCTGGCATCCTCATGGCCCATCCTTAGCCAAACATGGAGATGCTTCTCTCTGTCAAAGGTGAGGATGAAATCCATCAATAAGTATTCAACACATATATGATCTTTCTCACTCTAGTGCACAGCTATCCTGAGGGCAGAGTGTTGTGTTGTGCCACGGGTCTGTGACTCCTGATACCATATTGCTTGCCAGATGATTTGAATTCTTACCTCCCTCGGAGCTGCTTTTCCAAAGGCTGGCTGTTCTCCCAGGGAAAAAATCCAGGTGCTTGTGAACCAGTCTGGGCATTTGCAGTGTAAGAGATGCTGCTTGCATGATTTGTACTCTCCTCTCCTGGTTAAATGGCTTCAAGGCCATTAAGCCTAGTCATGGTTATATAATTAAGATGGGAATTAATATTTAATCTGATTGTAATTTGTTGCTGGAATCCATCCCAAACTGTATCTGTGTGAGGTGAGTGGGTACCTGAGGGAAAACTGAGGCCAGTGTTACATGCAGGGTATTTTTTGCATGGACACTGGAAATTACAAGTCTGCCTTGGGTGACAGAGAAGCCCTAACCTTTACAAACCCTGAGTGATCATAGTCATTTTGTTATCAGTAGGAAGCAAATGTTTGTTTTATAGTCAGCTGTAATACTAGAGGGGATATGGTAAATCCTTGTTATCAGTATTTGCCAAGTGCACCTTGGGCCAAAATCAACTCCAGTGCAATTTTGTTACTTTCTGGAGAAGAACTGGATCTACTTGGCTACAGTATTTTTTAGCTGGTTTTTGAAGGTGAAGAGCTGTAATTATCCCATTCAGTTGTCTGTCCATCTCCCTTGTCTTTTTCCCAACAATTCCTAGGCCTGTTGGTCGGTCATAACTAGTTTGGACATGGAGAATTCAGAGTGTTTGAAAATTAGTGACCAAGTACAGGAGGGAGATGCAGTTTCTTCACAGACAGAAGGAGAGGCACTGAAAACCCACCTGTGGAGGAACCTGAGGTGCCTCAATGGCAGGCAGAACTTTGAGCAGATGATGAACCTTGTTTGGGCAGGACTGGGCAATCCACTCACAAGACGCAAAACTGTAGGAAATCACAATCTCAAGTCCTTGTATTCACTTGTCTAGTTTTGAAGTCTTTTCTGCTGTAAAACATGACTTATGATTACACTATCATTCACGTTATGGGGTTTAGTGTCTGTTTTGCTTCCCTCTCTTTTTGGGAAAGCATTTCCCAACACAGGATTTGGAACTGCTATGACTTTGGCTCTTATCATTGTCTTTGTGTTGGTCATTTGCTGTCTCTGCCTCAGTTTCCCCACTTGTTCCCACTGAGCAGAGGATGCTGTTAGACACTGTAAATATGAAGAACACCATCACTCTAAGTACCCTTCTTTCATTTATTAAATCCCTGGAGTAAGTGACCTCCTAGTGCTGCTTGTGCTTTTCTGACTTAACAGCTTGTTGGTGAGAGGATCCACAGTTGCTAAAACTGAATCTGCCACCTTCATAGAAAGCAGCACTGAGCTGTGTTTTCACAAGCCCTTCTAGAGCTGCCAAACCTTCCCCCAGACATGGGGGGAAGTCTGAAGAGCTTCTAATTTGTCTGACTATCACTAGTATTTCATCCTTGAAACACTGTTGAATTTCCTAATTCTGAAGGGTAATGGAAGCTTCAAAGAAGAGGAAGAGCTGGTCAGTGTTTCCTTGCAGGAAGGTAAAAATCTGCTGGAGTTGCAGCTGCTGAGAAGGGAAATTCCATGGGAGAGGCAAAGCAGGTGTGTGAGTCTGACACTGTCCTGTTTGCAGGTGTCAGGACACGCTGTGAGTGTGTAGGTCACGGAGCTTCTCCCTTGGACGTGTTTTTGTTCATGTCACTGCTGCCCTTTGGTGTCTCTGTTTGAGTCAGATCCTCTCCTGCTCCTAATCCATGTGATCCTGCTGTTGTGATATGGGCTTGCTTTAGCTGAGAAGTCCAGCAGCTGCCATGTCTTATCTCCGTGGGTAATAAACATACTTTGTTGTGGTTATGATAAGCAATTACTGTGTTCCAGGGAAACTTACATATCAGATGTTCTCAAATTATTTAAAAATCTTTATCAGCACTTTAAACACCGTTGCCTGTTATTGCCATATGAAATTCAGCTGAGCTATGGAATAACCTGGTTTATTCTACCTTTTCTTGTTTTTTCGTGTTTTAATTTTTTTCCAGATCTTTCATGGAGTTTGTGAGGACAGGTTGTTAATATCAAGGGTGTGTTAATGAAATGTGAGCATCCCCAAGGTTTGCTCTCAGCCCAGATTGGTGGGACAATTAAAATCCAGCATATGAAGTACTGCATTTGTGCTCAGTCTGCTGTGGCTCTTTCCCTTGTTCTGAGGAACCTCCCTGGTCTCATTTCCTGCTCAGGTCTTTGAATCACCTTCCTGTTGGATTTGGGATGGCTTAGCACCTTGTTAAATGAAAGGCTTTGGGAAATTAAGCAGTTAAAGTGGTGCTGGGATGGCAGAACTTGGTGGAGCAAACCTGGGCTGCAGAAGCGATGCCAGGCTGGCAGCAGGGATGTGATGAAGTCCTTGTCTGTTTCACTGTGCTGGGAAATGTGCAGCCTTGATCGTTTTTAAATTGACTGTCGATAGATGATCAAGTTAATTGGTGTGAACAAAAGGTCATTACTTAATGAAATGGATTTCCCATGCCCTGTCAATACACTGAGAGTTTTGGCAAAATCTGACTGTTCATGCACACAGGGCTTTGATAAATCTTCTTTTTTCAGAAGTATCATCAGAGCTTACCGGTTCCAAAATTATCTCAGGTTTTGCACTTAAGGCAGGACTCTCCTCTCTGTGGCTCTTGGCTGGCTCTTGGATACAGCTGCAGAATGGGTGTATGTATTTTCCAGACAAAAGTGGAATTTTCCCTGATATTCAAACTAGTCAAGAGTTCACTGATTGTTCTTTTCTGTGCATATGAGAAGGCTTTTATGCTTTTATGTTTTTTTGGAAATCTTTGTCTCTTTTTTTAGCTGATGGTCTAGTGAAAATGTGCTCTTACCTTTCTGGGGTTATCTGTTCTGCTTTAAAGGAATGGTGAGCATATAGACCCAGAGGGACTGAGCCAGTTTGAGGCCATTTCTATGCCCTGGCAGTCCCACCTGTCTGTCTGTCTGTGGCAAAGCCTTGAAAGAGCTTGTAACAAAGGGATAGGGAGCTTTTCATGGAAAGAAAAACCAAACCAAACCAAGGACTGGGGAGGACAGAGAATTAGCAGGTGTTCAGGCTGATGTCTGGGGTCAGCACATGGTTTGGGGATGGGACCTGCCCCTGTGTGGGAGATAAGGGGCTCCTTGGAGGTTATCTTCAGCAGGGGGGTACAGAGTGTGGCATGGCATAGAGGAGCTTGGCTCCATTGTTTTTCTGCTTGATAGGTATTTCCTCTTGGCACAGAGGCTAGAGCAGCCCTGCTGTTGGAGGATTCAGGCTGTGACAGGAGGGTGATCCTATCCTCCATGGGTCTGTGTGGCCTGCAGTGATGATTCTGAAGGCACTTTGTGTTGTTCCATAGCAAGGCATCTTGGCAAAATACCCTCAGATAAGATAAAAGGGGAAAAAGCATCCCAGGATCCGATCCAACACCAGCTCCTTTGCTGGGTTGGCAAAAATTGTTTAGATTTTCCCTCCCAAGAATAGTTTTGTAAACATAATACTGCCCATTATCCATGCAAATTACTGTCATTGGTAGCAGTTGTTGTGATGGAAAGATAAATATCTTGAAACTCTGGTTTGATTTACCCCTCCTGCCCCCCCCCAGCTTGCTAACCAGTTGTTTGTGTCAGTGCTGATTGCAGCTTTTGTCAGAGAAATCAAAATATTGATCACATTTATTTAGCTCTGTGTTCCCTAGGTCACTCTAAATGCAACTTTTCTTTCTTTTCCTTTGTACTCTTTTTCTCTGTACTGAAAACAAAAGGAACTGTTCCTCAAGAAGATGAACCGTACGTTCCCAAAGTCAAAAGTCATCCACTTGAAGAGGGTCCTCAGGAGCAGACTTCCTAGCTGGAGGCTTTCCTCAAGAGTCTGTCAGTGGAAAATCTGGCGAGCAGCATTACCACAAGTACTATTGTGGAGTTTTCTTTACATGCAGAGTGGGGGGAGATGGAAGTTTATCCCAGCTGCTGGCAGAGAAGAGCTTCCCATTTACTCCATGCTTGTGGCTGCTGCCAGATTTGTTGTTTAGCAGCAGAGGAGTTAAGTGAGGGGTGAAAGGTTTCAGCAACACTTCAGCATCTGGGCATGAGGCTGAGCTGTCAGATCATTCTTTGTTTTTTACACCAGTAAAGGCACTTGGGATAGTTCAATATATTTAAGGCAATCAGTATATTGTGCTGCCTTCTTGTGTATTGTGTGAAGTTGAGACATCTCTTCTTGCAGATTTAATGGTTGTGCTTGAAAAGGAGCATCTCTTAAAAAGCAACTTAAACATTTGCTGTGGGTGCTTGTCCCTCATAGCCCCTCGGGAGGCTGGTTTGATGTCCTTGCTCAGTGATGTGCACCTTCAGTTTGGGTTCACCCAGCTGGGGTTTGTAGGGCTGTGTGAAGACAGGTTCTGGTATGAAGAGCCTCCCTGTGAGGATGTGTACACTCATTGAATTTCCTGATAACCTGCTCTTTACTGAGCTGAGTACATGAAGGTCCTTGAGTCTTTCACCTGTTTTCCATCCATAATCTCAGCCTTCTGTAGTAACAGTAGTAAGTAAGCCCTGCTTTTCTCAGCAGTCAGGTGTTTGCTCAGCTGGGAAAATCTTTTACTGCTTCACTTCAGAGCCTGACTTCTTGGATCTGGACCGTGCAGATCCCTAGGGCACCAGTTCCCCCCAGCTGAGTGCAGAGCTGCCTTTCAGTGCTGGATGTGGCTTTCCAGATGTGCTGGGATCAGAGCCAGCTAAGGAAAAGTAAAGAAACCTTCAGCTCCAAGAGCATCTCTTTGCAGAGCAGCCGAGCTCTTGCTGAGGCAGATTTGGGGTGTTGCAGCAGGATGCTCACATACAGGAAACCAGAGGAAGCATCAGGATGGGGCACAGCTGTGTAACTTCTATTTAGATTTTAAACAGAAAGGCTAAGTTAGTATTTGGTATGTGGTATGTGCAGGCCTGTAAATAAAAAAATCCTGAATACTTTTTTGTGTATGTGAAAGTTTGTGAGGTTTTAAAAAATGGTGTCCTCATAAGGGAGTATTTTCTTCTTGCCAAAAACTTGTTAGACTGCAAATTTGACAGAAATAATTTTTATACCATTTTCTAAGTTGAACTAATTGTGTATTTTGGAAGGAGGAAGACAACAATGTGGATGTATGTTTTTATAAAGATTTCATTTAAAAGGTGACTTGGATTATCCTGAAAGTTATCTGAGCGATGTAAAGGTTTCTGCTGGAAAATGCAAGTGGTTATAGGCTTGTGATTAACAAATAATCCTTGGCTAATATGGGTTGGGCTCAATTAATGTTAATCCCTGCTCAACAGTAGTAAAAGTTGGATAAAGGAGATTTTGCAAGGCTGTTGTTGACCTGAATGTGAGAATGATCACACAGCATTCCCTGAAATAAAATTTGCTCTCTGGAAGAGACATCATTCTCATCATTTGTTTCTAACTGTAGAGAAGGATCTATTCAAAGTGGCTGAAAATTGCCTGGTTATGAAGATGAGGATTTCTCATCTTCATGGTGTTATGTGCTGAGGCACAACAGACCTCATTAAAGGAGGAGCATCAGTAATTAGTCTAGATTAATAGGAATAAATCTGGTTTTAGTAATAGATAAAGCTGTATTCCTTGGTGCACAGCAGCCACTATCTATAGTGCTCATCTAGAAGTCAGATGTACAGACACAAAACTCTCCTCACTGTTGAGAAAGTTTTTGTTGAAATCTCAATGTAAGCCCAGGTGTTGTTTTTAGATGTGTTTTGGTGAGATAAGCAGAAACCCAGGGACAGCCAGGGAGAAGCATCACATCCAAGCCTGTACCCCTGTTGATCCAGAGGACCCCAAAGTGGTGTGACAGTCCCCCAGGAACTCTGCTGCTCTCACACTGTGTGTAGAAAGCACATCCTTCACCATTTGGAAGCAGACCCAGGCCTTTTACTGCTCTGTCCTCAAACTGTCAGGTTTCAGCTGGCTGCAGCTTTGGAAAACAGAAAGATTTATGTGCTCTGAAGAGAAACTTGTGCTGACAGTGGGTAAATGCACTGTAGATGCTGGAAAGTTAAACAGCCAAGTAGGTGTGAAGCATTTTTGAAAATAGGTTATGAAATATATTTTCCTCCTGTTGTTATGATAGATGTAAGTTTAAGTTAGGAAATGTGAGGGCAAATTTTCACCCATCCTGACCCTCAATCCTAACCATGTTCAAAGTCTGTACTGCTCCTTGTTTTCCTCCACCTTCACATGCATCCCTGTAGCCACAGATATGGCTGCTATGTTATTTTTTCTAACACAATCCCTGAGCTGTAAGAGGTCACTTTGCTCTTTCAATGATAACTGAGTTTCCAGATCACAGCCAGATACTGTCTTTTCAAACAGGACTAAGTGAGAAGTTAAGCCAGGAGGATTAAAGTCCCAAGGTGGTCAAGCCCTTGGTAAGATCATGCATGTCTAGTTGTGAGCACCCCTTTTTGACTTACCAGTTTATCATCTCCCATTTTATTATTTTCTCTGTCAAACCTGCCCTTCTATCTGCTATTGTCCCAGCAAGGCTGGCTGGCTGCATTGATAACATACCTGTGGGGTAAGGTGATAACAGAAAGGAGCAGAGCAGGTCTAGATAAAGCAGGGGTGGTCCACACCCAGGGAGGGAGCTGGTGTCAGACACTGCAGCTGGAGCCAGGCAGTGAAGTCCAGATGGGTTTTGTGCCTTCCCGAAGGACACGTGGTGGGCGGGGACAAGGCTGTCCCTGGACAGGCTGGTGCTTTGTCAGGACTGCCCACGCTGTCTGTTCTCTGCAAAATTAACTCCTGCCCTAAGCCCCCCTCACCTTTGCCTTGTGTTCCTGTGCTGTGTGGGTGGCTTGTGTGTCCTTGTGTCCTCCCAGGCAAGTGACACCTCTCCTGGGGCAGTACGGGCTTGCAGTGACAGTTGTCTGCACTGAGCAATTAAAATGTACTTTTCCATTAGTTCTCTTCGTTGCTGTTCTGAATTGTCTTCTCTTCCCCTGTGTGCTGGCTCATTATTTCTTATTAATTCATGGTTTGTGCAATTACCTGGGAAATGCAGTAGAGTTGGCAGGAATTTGATGAGCCTGACTTCTCTTCTTGGGAGTAGATGACTTTCTTCTGATGCATGGGAGGGTTGGTTCTTGTCCTCTCTGAGTGACAGTCTGCATATCCAGGCCTCTCTGCAGGGGCTCTGCAGGCCAGGCTGGCTGTTTGGAGAGAGCTGGAAAGCACAAGGAGCAGGGAGCAGGTCTGTATTTGTATTTCCTTGTGTACCTGGTAGGATTGAAACCAGGGCTGTTCTTTGACATTCTGTAGCTGCTCTGCATTGTGGCACTTTACACCCTGCCCTGAAGACAAGCTCCAGACTTGAACCCCAGCCTATCAAGGGCAAACAAGAGAGGCTCTTTGCTTAACTTTAGAAGACAGAATTGTACAATAAGTAGTTCTGAATACATGCCAGGGGGTTTTGTTTGTTGTGAAAGCTTTCAGCTCTCTGAGGAGTGTGTGTGTCTTGGGTTGTCACCAAAGTGACACCCCTGCAGAAGGGTTCTTTGCCCCTTTTTTTTGAGGACAGTATTTCAGATAAGAACAGAGATGTGATCTGGTCTCTTTCTGCAAGGAGAAAGCACACAGCAAGATAAGAGGGCTTCACTGATTAAAATGTGGCAATTTGGCTGCTTGTACCTTGTGTTTTATTGGCAAATCTGTTGTGTCCTTGGTTTTCCCATAGGAGAGCTCCTCTTTTTTTAAGGGTTATATTCCTGCATTGACTTCCCAGCTGCCAGGAAGGACCTCTTCTTGTAGGAAGCTGGACTAAGCTGTTTCCTGGATGGCTTCACAGCTAAACTTCAGGCTGTTGGTAGAGAAGGAGCTTTACCTGCCCTTCTCCTTCCATTTTTATTTTCAGGTGAGCTGCAGAATCTCATTACCCACAGCAGTGGCAGGGCTTTGAAGATTTCTGACCTAATTATCTCATTTGCACTGTCAGTAGCAGTAAAATCCAGGTACTGTCAGGGAGACTTTGCTGTTGTGGGAGGAACAGGCCTTGTGAAAGGACTGGTGCAGAGGGTTTGCTTCCCACAGTGCAGGCTGGCTCAGGCTGCCTGCACAGTCCCAGCTGAACAGGTGCTTTCCTGCAAGACCTGGATGGGGTGAATGAGGTAAAAGTGAGAAGTTACCACATTTTGGACTCCATCTGAGGCCCTTCAGATGCCTTTTTTGGGTAATGTTCCTTCATCTATAAAGGGGCTGCTCAGTTGTAGCATGATGTGCCATTAAGAAAGTGGTGGATTAAATATAGCAAGTTTCAGTGGTGATTGTGAGCTGTGATAGAGCCAGGTATTTGCACATCATTTCTGAGACACTCTTAGAGTCATGTCTCTGTATTTATGCCTGGATATAAGGAATCTTCTGCTGTTTGAGTGAAAGGGATCAAAATGTTAAGTCTAGCTATTCCCACCCTGCAACTTTAGTAAAGTGTTGCTACATCTCTTGTGGGCAAGGAACTTGTGAGGTAGATGTGGTCTAAGTAACACTAAACTGTGTAGCAAGGAGGCAAGAAAAAAGAGTGTGGGAATATTTGGTGCCTTGATCATCAGTTGAAGGCCGAGGGATGAGAAAGATCTTTGATGATTAATGTCTTTGATCTTGAAGATGATGAAAAATTCAGAAACATTAGAGTGTCCTCCATCCTGGTATAATTTCTTGGGCCTTCTTGGGTCAGAATCTCTGTGCTTCCTGTAACTTATGGAAACAGTAAAAACCATGGCTAAAAAGGACCAGGGTGATAGTTTGCTTTCAGATGCTACAGGTAGCTGTCCCTGAGGGGTCTTTAGGAGCTCTTTTCTGTGACATCCTCTCTATCTAAGCTTTTGTTCAGAGTCATCTTCCAAGTTTCTGTGCTGTTTTGGATCAGTGGAAGGCAGCAGATCAGTTCCTGTGGCAAAATTGGGACCTGTCACAAAAACTTGGCAAAGTCCTGGTGCCTCCTGGCATAGCATGAGGGTCTGAGTGAACCCTCCCAGGACTGATCTGTGGTGAAGCCAACCAGGCTCCAAGGCTGCTGCTTATTCCTAGCAGCTCTCCCTGTGACTTGTGTAGCCAGAGTACTGATTGCTGAGTGAAACAAGTGTGCAAAGTCAAGTAATCTTGTACATCTTGAGTATTGTTTTCCCTTTCTGTGGTTCCAGATAGCAGCTGGGAGAAAGTTGGTTTGGAAAACAAAGCTGTTAGGAACTGTTTGTTTAGACACAAGGCAAAATGAAAGTGAAAAACATAATCTGTCTGTCCCCCTCTGCCTCCCACCTTCTTTTTGTTTAAAATGTCCACATGCTATTTACTTTCAATAAACAAAAGATGTTTCTTATAAGCTGGTGTTTACTAGTAGTGTATGTCATTTATTAGGAAACAGAAATCCCTGCTCATGCCTATGCTTTCAAACTGGAGGAAGAGTTCATAATTTTATAGACCTTTCAAGAATAGATTTTCTAAAGCAAACAGTGGGGAACTGTTAAATTATAGCCATGTAAAACAACAGTGTAATAGTGTGATTGCTCAGTAGTAATGGCTTTATTATTCTGTAACAAATAGGAGTGGTTTGGGCTGCTGGGAGATAACGTGGCTCTTCTGAGATAGATTTGGAGCTGATTCAGAAGACCATTTTAGATTCTTCTTTTCCTCACACTAAGGAGATAAGGAGTGTATGGGTATTCCCTTACCCCAGCTTTCTTCCAGGATCATGGAAGGTGCAGCTTGCAGAAAAGTAATCCAGAGTTTCTCTCTAGAGCCTTGTCCCTCTGAGTTAGACAGGGTGTCACTGCACCAGCAGTTGCCTGGGGTGTCTTTGTGACTTGGTTTTCCTTTAGGGGGAGTGGGAGAGTGATCATTGTCCCAGAACCATGGGTGATGGGGGCTGTGTCCGTGCTCTCCTCAGCCCTGTCTGAGGTCACAAGCCCTGCAGGACTCCCAGGCAGTGCAGTGTTCAGGCCAGGGGCTTTGGGAATGAGCTGCTGTGGCTGCTGCTGAATTCTTCAAACCCCTGGGTGTGAGCAGAAATGTCCTTGGAGTGCCTGGCATTGTCATGTCTGGATCCTGTTTGTACTTCATCTACTCCTTGCTTCTCACATGGAGCTTGAGCAAGTTGGGGTGCCAGATGCCTGGCCTTGCCTCTGTCTTCCACGTGTCTGTCACCTCTGGATGTTGATGATGGTGCAAGTGGCTGTTGAGGATGCTCTGTGCTCCCTCGTGCAGCTGTGCCAGCTGTGGCTGTGTCAGTCACTTTGGCAGTGCAGGTAGTGAGCGTGAGGCACGAGAGGCTGGGTGGTCTCAGCTGCAGCTCCTGCTTTCTCCAGCCCTGCAGTGTGTGTGAGGATGCCTGCCTGGAGCTGGGTGGGATCCCTGACAGATGCATGCATGGTGCCCTGGCCCTCCTCCAGCTCCCAGTCATTGCAGTGACCTCTGCTGAGACACGTGTGTTGAAAGGGACCCATCTCCTGTGTTTATTCCTTTCTTTCTCCTGGTTCTCAACTGTTGCCTGGTATATTAGGCTTATTTCTGCCTGCTCTACACATGTGCCTGCTGGAAAACCTTGTAACAGCTTAGTTGGGCTCTTGGAAGAAATTACCTGTGCAAAGAGAGCCATGGCTTGTAATGAAATAGCTTTACAGTGACATTGTTTTAGAGCTGCAGTGTGTCTCTGCTGGTTTTCAGATTATTCCTGGGCTAAAAATATGGCTCATTAAGACTTCTGGAACAGGATGTAACCATATTTTAAAGATATTCCTGTGTGTTACTACAAAGTGATTTAACTGCATTCAGAGACCTACTTTGTAGGATCCTTTATCTGAAGAGGAAGCTGAGGAGAGAATTAAGAGTGTTTGTGTTTCTGATAGTGAGGATGTGGTGCTGGTGTGGAAGGCTGGGAGGGCTTGGGAGCTGCACTGGTGCCTGGTGCTGACTGATCAAAGCCACTGGACCAGCTACTTCCATTTCTGCTCTTCCCTGTGCCCAGACAAGAAGAGAATCAGAACTGCACGGGAAAGAGTTTTACCACCTATTTCATTTGAAGCTGGATGCACTCGAGATGCGTTGAACAAATGGACAGTAGCCTTTCTTCTCCCTGGGGACAGCTTTTACGTGGATGGGAAGCTACAGATGGGGCCCAAGGCAGAAATGCAAATAGGCAGGGCTGTGATACGAAGCGTTTGGCAGCATCACAGGCTTAAAAGCTTCGTCCCCACGGCTGCTTGATCCTGCTTGCTCAGTTGTGCTGACACAGCTGGTTGTGGGCTGTACTGTGAACTGTGTGAGCAGAGCTTTGACCTCAAAACTGTGGGATTAGGGCCTTTGCTGCTGGCACCGTGAAGCTGGCCCAGCCCGGGCCATCCCAGAGCTGCTGTTGAGAAGCCCTCAGAGATGTACTCGCTGTGGTTACAGCTTTGCAGAGAAGAGCAGCAGTGAGCACAAACAGCTAATTAGTTTTTATAACCCTCTTTTGTTTGCTTTTCGAGACACGAGTCCTTGGTTTGCTTGCTTGGCTCCCGTTCAGTGTGGTGACAATGTCAGCGCGGGCGTGTGAAGCTCAGGTTACGCGGGGAGAGTTCAGACAGGTTTGGTTTCAGTACAGGTCTTGTCCCTGAGCTGTTCCAGCACTTTCCTGACAGGAGGCAATCGGTGTCAGAACAGGTTTGGCCCTGAGACTGTGAAAAAAAAACTGGGTTTGAGGGGAAGATCTCCCCCAGTAACGAGTTCAGTGGTGGGCTGACTGGTTTTTGTAGATGAAAAGGTCAGATTTGTTGCCTGGGTTAGTAGAAGGTTTTGTTCTGGAACAGCCTGCTCCTGATGAGATCCCATCTCTGCTCAGCTGCCAGGCACTGCTCTAAACTATGTTATTCCTACATTTTCCTCAACAGTGAATGTTGGAAAGGTCTCTTTTTCCTAAATATTCCATTGTTGGGTGTTGAAGAATTTACTTTTTAAATGTGCTCGTTTGAGGCTGTGAAGTTTTGAGTTCATATCAGCAACTTGGACAGCTTTAAACCCCCCCCTGGTTTTTGAGCCTGCCCTACTTGGAGTTTGGTTTTAATCACAAGTTTTAACAAATTGAGTCTATTGAAAATATTCTCAGTGAAACACGCTCATTTTTTTTTCTCAGAAGCCGTTAGCTGTCTTCGAGAAACAATATTTTAATTGAAGCCATGATAAAAGCAGAGTGGCAGTGGTTGTTGTAAAGCTTAATTTATTAAACAGCCTTGTTTTTAATGCAAAAAAAATCTGTGGAGAAAAAAAAAAGCTATGTGCTTTAAAACTGTCAAAATAAAACCTACAACTTTGAAGTCTTAAAATACTTTGGGAAATGCCGAATGTTTTTGACTGGTTATATAGAACAGCTGAACTGACTTAACTGGAACAAAATTAGAGGAACAAAGGGGTTTTGTTTCCAGAGTGTATTCTTTGCCCTTTGACAGCGCTGTCTGGCTCACTCTCTGAGTTGGATACATGGAGCAGGTCACTGTCAGCTTCCCCCCGCTTTGGTTAGACTTTCCACACAGCCAACCCCACTGGAACAACAAAATTTTGCTTAAAAAAGTGCAAAAATTACAGGAAGATTCAGGGGCAAGAGCAGTATATGAACACAAGTAACTATTGTGCTGGTTTTTTTGAAGGAGTCTGAGTCTGATATTGATATGCCACATGTCAGTGCTGACTTTGGGGGTACCTCAGGCTAGCAGGGCTTTTCCTGGCTGGTGATTGATGTTGCATCCCACACAACTGGGCCTTCTCAGCATGCTATTGAAGTAAGAGTCTTATTTTCCACGGAAGATGCTCTGAAAGTCTCCCAGTGAACTCCTCCCATGTACCCAGCAGCTTTCATCACCAAAAGGGTGAGAAGCTGTTTGTGCTCAGGGGGTGTCCCTGGCTTGGTACTGGCATTCTGGCTCTGGGAGGTGCTCATGTGCTCTGCTCTTCTGTCATTCCAGGCTATTTGCCTGAAAACAGCCTCTCTGAAAAGTCTGTCTTCTGTTAAAGAAGGGCAGACAGCAGGATGAGATGAGCATCTGAGAAACAGGGCTCTTGTTTCCATGCAAATATCCTATAAAGAACAAAAGAGTGGAAGAAGAGTGTTCAGAGATGGGGTCTGCCAGCAGAAAGGCTCCAGAGTTGTTTTCCATGAGTAGCATCAAGTCCATGTGAATGTAATTTTTACACTGTTGTTGCTGTGGGTCTCATGGGTGAGTCACAGATGCTCCTTTTGTTTTGGAACTCTGGAGGGCTAAATCTTCCTCTTTGTGGGAATTTTGCTGCTGAATTCACTACCATAGAATTAGGGCTTTTTAGGTCTGGCACTGGAATGAGTTGCTTCTTATTCCCAAATCTCAGCTTGTACAGGAGGTAGGATGCAAATGAGCTCAAGAGGTGCCTTGTGTGTCCCTGGGTGTGCCACTGTGCCTGGCTCTGAAGATGCTGAGGGCACATTTCACTGCTCTAGGACTGCACTGTGGTTTTTTTCCCAGTGCATGGGAGAGTGCTTGCTTCCCTTTCTGTGGCACCTGAGCCTGCTGGGAAGGTGTCAGAGGGTGGAAAGCCCTGCATGCCAGCTAAGACCTCTAGGAAAACAGTGTTGTGAGCAGCAGCCTTGCTGGAGTTGACTTTGAAGGTCTTGGGAAGGAGTTGGGCCTGGAGATAGAGACTGCCCAGTGATGTGCTTGAATTGATGTCAGTGGCAAAGAGCTCTTGGGAATTGCTGCCATTCACTGCAGCAGGAGCTGGGGTGGTTTAAGACCTGGCTGCTCAGAGCTGCCTGTAATAGAGGGAACCAGATTGATAATAAAGGCAACAGGAGTAAATGTACATCTGCCTCTTCCATCACTGGCCCCAGCAAGGCAGAAACCTCCCTTCATCAGCATTCATGTCCTTTTCACCTATGGCATCGAGTTGAGTTGCAAGCCAGTTCAATGCTGGAGCAGATGCACACTGAATTTAGTAGCTTGCTTAGAAATAAGTATCAGCAAGATGTCAGAGAGGTTAGGCTCATTATGAGATCTCATTAATTCTGTGAAATACCCTGTAGAGAATATATTAATATTCTTATTCTGTTGACATATATTAACATATATAATAGTTGTATAATTGTTACTAATAATTATGATAATAATAAGCTTCTACTTGTAGACAAGTCAAAATGGATACTCAGAAGTCCCTGTAGGTATTTCTAACCCACAGTTGATGGACAGAGGTGCCTACACTGTGGTGAGAAGTACCTGTTCCTCTGCCTGCTCCTGTGTGGGAATAATGTGAGCCTAGGCCAGATTTCACAGGTACAGTTGCTGTCTGTGCTGCTTGGTTGGGTCAGGAAATTCCTGTGTTCTGGGCTGGAAATTACCATTCCCTACCCTGGCATTTGCTGCTGTTCAGCAGGAGCACCTGAATTTGATGTGCCTGCTCTTGTGGCATTGCAGTGGTGCAAAAGTAAAAGTCACTGGCCTAAAACATTGGTTTGCTGATGCCCATTCTGCTTTGCCTTGCAGAGAGATCACTGTCAGTAACAGTCTCATCTGGGGGTCTCCTTTCTTACCAACTCCGGGCTTTTCAAATCCCTACCCTAGATGAGATAAAGGTCTTGGTTATGTGTGTTATGTGTGCATAGTTGCCACCCTACTAGGCCAAATCTTGCCATTAGTTCTAACAGAAAACCAGAGGGTGCCCTGATTTTTAAATCATTAAAAGAACTTAAAGACACATGGATCTTGAAAGGTTCTGGATTCAAATGTGTTCTTCTGTTTTCTTAAGTATAAGACCTGCTAACAAGCACACAGAGACCCACAGTGATTACAGTTCAAAGCTTGGTTCAAAGGGTAAAACTCTTCTTGATTTGTTGGAGAACATTACTCTGTGGCATATCTGCAAGCCAGATACAGGGTGACAAACCAGCAGGATTATGGCACAGCAGTAATATTCAGGATTGTCCAAAGAAAGATTAACTTTTCCAGCCAGCTTTTACTGATGCAAATTGCCACCCGCTGTGTTGCAATAAAGAGCAGAAATAACTAAATATGAAATGCTGACTCGTAAAAGGGAGTCATCTAAAGTGCTTTGTGTTGCAAGATTTCATGAAAATGGTTTTGAAATGTTCTGCTGCATTTACCTTAGAGAGAGGCCAGTTGTGCCAGCTGGCAGGTGCTCTCAGCATGCATCATCCTGGAGCTGTTTGGGGTGGAGCCTGAGCCTGGAACATCCTGTCCAGCTTGCAGGGGTCAAAACAGGATTGTTCCCACTAGTGCCTTTATTTTTTCTACTTTAAAAAAAAAAAATTAATAAATAAAATTTAAAAGGTTTCGTCCAGTGCATCTATAAAAGTCTCCAGCTTGGTTTCAGTCTCTTTTTTCTGGGCAACAGTTCCAAATCACTCCCTTCCCTGGCAGGGGGATGGCTCTCTAAAGTACATCTTAGGGTTCCTGGTCTTTAGGATCAATGCAAGTTGTGTTCAGTGAAGGTCTCTTTCATTAAGTTCATATTATACAATATAAAGGACATTCTTCTTCCTAGTGTGACCCCATTGCTCTGTGTTGTAGGTAACTTGCATCCTGGTGCCCAGTGTTACAGTCCCTGTTTCCTTTATGAATTGCTCTTTCCACTGCTCCCATTGTTAATCCTTACCTGCTCTGGGTTTTTGTGGTATGTTGGATCTTTCTTTTTTTTTTAGCTTTTTTTTTTTTCCAGTA
>WEIU01018222.1:467209-539287 GCA_013389925.1 Aegithalos caudatus
TGTGTGTGTTTCTGAAGCATCCAGTGCAGTTTTGCCAGACCACCCCAAGTTAAAGACTACAACCTGTAGACCTTGTCCTGCTAAAGCTTAAAGGTTATGATTTCCATGATTTTTGCCAAGACCTTGCTGGGCTGGGTCCAAAAGGTGAATTCAGACACCACCCAGCTTCTCTAGAACTTTGTTTCCAGCTTCAATCCTTGCATTCTCTCCCCTCAGTCTAATTAAACCCCGCTGTAACGAATGCTGTGAAGCCAGCTGCCATGCTTTGGCAGGTAGCAAGCACAGGGCAGCGAAACCTCCAGCTAATCCATCCATGCTATGAAGTCATAAGAATCTTGTTAATTTTTAAAAAGCCCTTGATGCCCACTAATCCAAATCAATTTTAATTTTTTTCTTAAAGTCGTGCTTCCATTTAAGCTTCAGCTAAGAATTACAGCTAATTTGTTCGATTTTATAACAGTATAATTGAAAAAGTGATTTTAATGTCCTGGCAACCATATTCCCTTTCTTTGGTTGTTAATGAAAGAATCCATTAAAGTTAAATGATTTGGGCACAGATTCAAGTTGAATCGCCTGAATATTCTAGGGGAGTGTTTCTGACCATCTGCTGCTCTGTCATTGGCGTTTGTGTTGTAAATGGGACCGAGAGAAGGACTTCACAGGTCTTGTTCAAACCATTAAGCGTAAAATATCATTTTAATTTTCTGATCTCAGCATAAATAGTGGAAATACTCAGGAGACTTGGGGCTGCTCTGGTCTGTGGGATCCAGCACTCATAAATATCACTGCTGAGCAGTGCTCCCACATCCTTTGTAGGGGATCTTGTGGCTGTTTGTATTGATTACAGTACATCATTCAGCAGCAGGTTGTAAGTTCCTTTTAATGACAGGCAAGACAACTGGAAGGGGAGCCTGTGAAGGGAAGGCACACGTGATGGAGAAGTGTTTTTCCCGCTGCCTCGAGTCACAGTCGCCGTTTCCGTCTGGCTGTGATCGGAGAGTGCGTCCTGGGGAGGCTTGGTGAGAGTGAACAGACACAACTAATAAATGACAGCAGCTGTTGTCACTCCTGCCTCCTTTGCAGAGAGCCAGGGTGGGTGAGTTGGGGCTCTGGGGCCGAGCTGGCACTCCAAGCACAAGCCTTGTACACCCAAGCAGAGGCAGAATCAAGGGGCTTGTGTCCTTCTCTGTAACACACTCTTCCTCTTGCCTTTGCTGTCGAGCTTTCTTGCTGTCCTTGGTGACTTGCAACACACCTGACATGCTGGGAAGCAAGGTAGACAGTGAACCAGGCTGTGAAATTCACTGAAGGTGCCTCTGACTCTCACTGGAGGTGGATCAGTCTTTAGGTGCACCATTAAAGCTGGAAGTGTGTGTGTCATGCATAAAAAAAAGAAAATAAGATTACAGGTGTGTTTCTTTTGAAATTAGAAAGTATAGCCCAAGTTTCTAGAGGTCTTTAAAATGACAGAGAAGCACGATGGGCTCTGTCTGCTTGCTGCACAGCTTTACACTGCACTTTGTGTGTAAATTTTTTGAGTTACAAAGGCTAAAGAAATGTCTGGTAGAGAGGACAGGATGTATTAGCTGGGAAGTTTGGCTGCTGAATTCAGACTTGGAGTGGGGACACTTTCATTCCTCTGACTTTTCCCAAAGTTTAGCATTGGGTATGCTGCCTTTTTTTTTTTTTTTTTTAATACTGTAGGGTGGTGAGAACTTGACTGATAAAATATTCACTGTCAGAACTGAACATTTTTCAGTTGAACGTATTTATATTTGCATCTTTGGAATATGCAAAGCCATTAACCCAGGGGGAAAGAGCTACAAAATACTCTTAAACTGTAGCCCACAGGTGAAGCATTTTTGTGTATTTATTTGGCAGTATTAGTTTCTGGTTAAGTGACTATTCTCAAGAGGGATGATACTGAAGCTTGTATCATACTGCATACTTGTAGCTTTCTCAGGCATGAAGAAATGAAAGTATATCCTAGAAGTATGCTAAACTGAAACAGTTGAGGTATAAAAATAGGTAATGTTGTAACAGGAGATCTTCTTTCAGACTCCTCTGTGTCCTTTGCAGATAAAGTATGTGTATGATGAAGTAAAATCAGGAACTTGTGCATTGCACAAAAGCAAAATAACTGGGTTTCCTTTCCAACATCAGTGGAAAATACAGGAAGTCATTATGTGTTCAAACGGGTGTCGGTGAGCTCATGCAAATCTCAGGCTCATTCAGCCCGGACCCTCGGCAGCACAATTACAGTCACTGCAGCAAATGGGCCTTCTGATGTTAACACCAGCAGATAACAAAAATAGCATTTAATAACTTTCATTAGAGTTAGTGTTTCTAGGGCTTTGGGGCTTTGCTCTTTCAAATAATTTACATAATTTGCAGGTACAAGCTGCTGTGCCAGACTGTCCCATCTGATTCTCTCTCTGATCAGAGCATATTAATGCACTTGTTTGATGGTCTGTTACCAATAATTACCTTGGATTGCATTAGGAGCATTTCCAGCATTGCAGCTGGTCTGTATTTTTCTCTAAGTGTATTTCAGGGCCCAATTACAGGACTCTGATGTGTTATTGTTCCAGTGTGCTTGTTCAAGCTTGTAATTTTAATGTGCCTCCACACTGTAAATTTTTGAATGCAAACCTAGGGCTCTGTCCTGAGTTCCCCATGCATCCCATGCTTGCAGCAGCTTCTTTCTGCAGGGATTGTCTCAACTGTTCCTCATTGGCTTTTTAAGAAGGGAAAGATGAGGGCCAGGAGATGCCTTGGAGATGTTTGTAGAGCGAAGCCTGAGTTTTGGTGCTCTGTGTTCTGGGCGTGGAGTGGCTGAGAAAGGTGCAGGAGCAGCTCAGACCCCTCTGGATCAGGCAGTGTGGGGATTGTGGAGAGGCTTTCAGGGATTTAATGTTTAAGTCACTTCAGCCCTTAGAGCATCCTTCAGTGCAAGGGAGGCTCACATTTTTGTTGCTCTACATGGGGACATCTCTCCCTGTTCCACTGTGAGACACCTTGGGGAGAAGACCTGAAAAAGGCCGAGTTTAACAAATGTGGATTTTGAAATTCTAGGCTTCCTCTGCCTTCAGAAACCTTTCTGGGGTCAGAGGGGGGAAATACAAATGCTTAACCTTTGTGAAAGTCAAGCACTTTACTGTTATAATTGCCATTGACAATTCAACACAATGAATAAATTATTACTGTTATTGATTTGTTTCATCTTTCTGGACCATTTGTTGCAGGGGATACATCAGAATAACAATCTCAATGAGAAGGAGCTCTATCTTGAGAGCTGGTGTGGTGTTTGTTCCTATCTGTTAGGCATCATCTGTAGACAGAGTTATTTGGGCAAATCTGATCCTTCTGTGGAAGCAGGAGAACACTTAGTCCTTTCTAGAAATCAGTTGGCATTTTACGAGGTTGGAGTTTCGAGGGCTGTGTGGGTTGGTGGCTTTCATGGTCTTGGGTGGCTGAAATGAGCAGCTTCAGCTGACTGCAGCATTAGGAGCATCTTCAAAAATACTTCCATGGAGACCTTTTCAGCTGTTCTATTTCTTTGATGTTTTCCTTGGTGTATGTTACATTTATACACAAAGGTATTCACTTCCCCATGTGAAGAAAATTAATGCAATCCCAGCCCAAGCCAGCACATCTATTTACTGTAATTACAGCTTTAGATGATATCATTCTTTCCAGGTATGGCCCCTTAAACAGCAATGGCTGTGTTTTGGATGTTTTTTTCATGCCATCCCTTCTGCTCTTTTGTTTTGAGCTGGGGATTTGAACAGGACAAAGGCCAGAGACTCGTGTCCAGCATTGTTCTTTGGGGAAAGTTGCATGCCCCCACGTTCCCTGCCAGCGCTCATCTGGGGTCCAGATGTGTGCCAGCACTTGAGGAGCACCAACGTGCAGCCAGGCCCGAGCTGGGGAGCGAGCAGGATGCTGTACATACACCATGGCTGCAGCTGGATCTGTGCAGGGGGTGAGGGGATTGCTCCTGGCACGGCCTCACACTCGGCCCCTTGACGTGGGGACAATGTGACACTCTCTGTGTGTCACCCCCCTGCCTGCAGTGCCAGCCTGGCACCCAGCTGCTCATGAAAGGCTGGGATCAGCTTAGTGACAGGGGATGATCTGAGAGTCCCTTGCTGCCAGCTGGATAAATACTCCTGCAGCAGTGGGAGATGCTGCATTATTAAATAAACCATCCAGGTTGCTTATATGCAGAATTAGGATAAGGTTGGCTTCCCACTGGTGAGCACTGCTCAGCACTGGAACCGTTCTGCTGTGCCTGGATATCAAGTGTTAATAAAATGGTCTTTTCAGCAGCTCTGGAGATTAGTTTTAGGAGCCTTCAGTTCCAGGGAGGCTTAATGGGTGTTGAAGGTGTAACTTTCTTATTCCTGTTACTGTTACAAGGTGGAAAGTTCCAGTAACATCTGGTAACTACGTAGGGAATGTAGGGATCTTGACCCTTCTGTCTCACAGGCCTCCTTTCGGTTTAGTGGAAGAATGTTTTCTATTTTATTGTGCCGTGGGGAGGCTGAACAAGTGATGCACAAGGGGATTTAGGTGTCCAGCTCCTCTTTCAGCCTCCCATTCTGTAGAGATCATGGGAGTGGGGTGCTCCAAGCCCAGAGCTCCTCGGGTTCTGCTTTCAGTGCTGGTGTTGCCGAGCACCCAGCATGCAGACTGTCGGAGACCTTCGTCCAGATTTCTTTCTGGGTCACCACTTGCCAAGTGCAATTGCCCTAAAAACAGACTGAGACCAAGCTATTGACTTGTAATTGTCAATGCATAAAGTTTCCAAGAAGAAAGAGAGCTTTGTGTTGCTTTAATGGGGACACACTGAAGTACAGTCACTCTTTGAATTAGACAATGGGAACGTAAAGATTTTCTACAGCTCTAAGAGCCTCCGAAGAGCATCGGCAGAAGGTTACATTAAGGAGAACAATGGCACAGTAGTTGGCTTGCTGAGAGGTAGGAAAACCCTTTGGAAGGAGTAACTTCACTTTTCTTCAGTGCTGTTCACTCCCAATTAAATAAGATTAATTGTGCTGTTGAGTTGCACGAGTTCAACATCCAAAATAAATACATAAATTAAGGCAGGCGACAGTGCAGAGGCTCAAATGCAGTTTGAATTCCTGCCACCTCCTGTGGGATGTGGAGGGGAGAGAGGAGCCCTTTCCTCTTACTGCCTGATATCCCACAGAACACACACGACGACCGAGCGCTCTGCTCTCCTTGCCTGAGCCACTTTCTTGCTCCTGGGAAGGTTTTCTTTGGCTGGATCTCTGCAAGGTGCACAAGCCAGTTTCAAAGTGCCAGATGTGTGTGGAATAGGAAACGTGCTGGCCAGGCTCCAGGCTGTGGGACCTGCAGCACAACAGCGGCTCCCCAGGAAAATCTCTGGCTGCCAAGAACTAGAAGTGATGTCAGCTCTGGAAGTGTGTCAGATTAGAAACCCTTGTACTTTGCTCCCTGTGAAGTATTAATCTCCCAAGGCCTGTGCTGTAATGGGTCCTGTCTGGCTTGGCTCAGCTCTTCGTTTTGGGCTGGGAGTGTTGGAGGGGTTTTGCAGGAAGGCACTGGAGGCTGTCAGTGGTTTTTGGCTGCTTTGGGCCGGGTGTCCTTGGGCTGCTCCCAGGGCCTCACTCAGCTATGCTAAAGATGGGCCTCCCCTGCCTTGAAGTGAAGGTTTGAGCCTTGGAATTGTTGAGTGGGCTGGGGGTTGTAGGAGTGGTTGTGCCTTGGGATCTTGTGTGTGCCTAAAATGTCTTTGGCTTTCCCCAGCTGAATGAGTTTTATGAAGAGGCAATAGAATTGATGGAGATGTTGTCAGTCTTATGGGCCTTACTCTGGGGTTGTGGATCAGATGATTTCAGCTGTGCTAGAAAAGAAACAGAGATATGCCAGTGCACTGAATCCTTTTCAGTTTATGCCTGAATGTTTTGTTTTCACAGTAATTACTAAACCACAACTTGTTCTCTGCACAAAGCCATTTGTCTCCTGTTGAACAGTAACCTTTTATTTGCTTGTGCTGTGTAGCAGAGCTCAAGGACGTGTTTACTGCTGATAGCCAAAATTTCACCAGAACAAGCATGTCCCTTGTCTAGGTTTTTCCACCTTGATTTAAGTGGTTAAACCTCAGGAAAGGGATGGGAAATAACCCTGTGTGCAAGGATACAAGTGGGGGTTTGTGCTGTTCTTAGTCACGGAGTGAAAGGTTCATGGGCTTCATGGGCTTGAAGTATTGTGTGTCCTGGATATAAAAACTCTGCTGTGAGGGTCTCACCTCTGCCCAAATAATTGTATTGTCAGGAATCTGTCAAACCTTGCTGTGTTGCTCACTCACACTTCACCTGCTTAGTTATAGATTTGAAATTAAAACCCAACAGAATCTGTTCTTTTTCCCCTTTACTCAGTGGTACATTGGGCTATTCCTGCCTCCCTTTGATGTCGGGGAGAGGAGATGATAGGAGTGGGGTTTGGCTGGATGCTGAGATGTGTGACTGGGGAAGGGCTCTTGGCTGGTTTAATGTGGATTTCAGATGCCTGCCTTGGATGTGAACTCAGGCTGGCAGGGGCTGTGCTCCCGTGGAGGGCAGAGGACAGCTTTGTGCCTTGAAGATTTGACGACCTTTGTTCGTTTGAAACGCCCTGTTTTTTTACGCCACTCAACAGGAGACTTTTTAATTTACTTCACTGGGCCTGGATGCCGGAGGTGAATGGATGGCTGATGGAAGTGAGGAAATAGATGGGAGAAAAAGAACATTTTCTCCTGGGCTGTTTTTATGCACAATATAGCCTAGGGGTTAGCAACATGGGGGAAAGTGAAAAAACCCTGCAGAGCCTGGGTCAGAAAATATAATTTTCATGGGAACAAAATGCTTTTAACTTGCTACATCAAAGACCTCCCATTCCAGGGCATGCTCTGCGTTTGAATACATCTGCATTTCCCCAGAACTCTGTGTATGTGAATGCACAAGTATGTTGTGTGTATCTACATATGAGTGTGTACTTGCACATACATCTATGATCTGAAAGCCATTACTGCCCACCTTGGAATAGCTCAGCAGCTGAAACTACTTCCAGGAGGAGTGAAAAGTAAAAAGCTGTTCTGCTCCAAAGCACAGGTCTGTAGCTGGAACACCTGCCTAGGACTGATATGTAAAAAGCCCTTCTGGCTCCTGTCTTAGAAGCCCACCTTGACTACATTGATTACAGCATCACCTCTGGCAGGTAAGAGGGTGGAGGTGAGCAGGAGGCTGCAGGAGCACGTGGCTCTGTGCTTAACCAGGGTCCTATCCATTTCTGTCACTACAGGATGAAGAATGGAGGTTGAAAATAGTCAGCAGCTTCTGTAAGCACTTAACATTCCTGATTTCATTTGTCTTTGATCTCACTTGGACTAATTTTACTCTCTTCTGATCCCTTCCCTTGAAGGGGCTTTTATCTTATTGTCAGGCTTGCTAATTTAGTGCGGTGTTTTGAACCAGACCTCCTCCTCCGTTTCCAGAGCCTGGAAGGTATTTTTTCCTTAATCAGGGAGTGTTTATGCAGTTCTTTGAACATCTTGGGACAAAAGTCATACTGGGGCTTTTTGCAATGCCAAGTCTGCACTCTGGACCCTGCTGCTCAACCTCTGTATGTGCAAACGGCTCGTCACCAAAAACTTGGAGTATTTTGGGGCCAAAAGGGCAGGAAGGACGGCTGGATGATTCGGGACAGGTCAGAGTAGTCTGGTGTTGGGTGGGAACTTCATTTGCCCAGCTGGAGGCCTTCCCAGCAGGCTGTGTTAAATAACAAACAAGGAGGGGTGGGTCACACATGTTTGACCAACCAAGTAGAAGCTTGGATGCAGGTAGGTTTTGACTTTGGGGAAAAGAGCCAGGTGATTTAGGGATATAGAAACATCACCACGTATTTTCTGAAAAGCAAATACTTCTTTCTCTGTGATGGAAAGTATGTTCTTATTCTGCTACAAGCAGGTTGAGTTGACTTTTTAAGGAATTGAATTTTGAGAGGCTGATAATTGCATCTTACTGTGGGAAGCTCCACTGCAGATCCCTTCTCTATTCCTGGCTGTCCCCTCACACTTCACCTTTGGAAGAGGAAGAATATTCTCAGCAAAATGCCATTCTAATTGCTGGCTGAAGAAACTAGAAAATAGGACAGATACACAGGCTGTTTCCCCAAGTGATGAACAGGAGCTTCTAAAGATGACAAATGTAAGGAAAGGCAAAGAATGAAGACTTTACCCAACAAAGTTTCAAGTCTTTTGGAATAAGCTCTGTGTCACACACCTCAGCCTTTGCCATAGCATTCGTGCCTCCACAGAGGTGGTGTGTACACACAGGCTGCCTGAGCCCTGGTGACAGACTGCCAGCAGCAGCTGCTTCAGGGGCATCCCTTTGGAGAAGTGTCTGTGTCACTGCTCCTCCATGGATGAGGATTCTCACTGGGATGGGGATTCTCATGACAGCATATGAATGTGCCTCCTGTCCTGAGCTCAGCCAAGTTTTCTCTGGCTGTTAACCCTCTCCTGTGCTTGTCCATGTCACCTGCACAGGAGTTTGGCATGCTAAATTTTTCCCTACTTCATACAGGTTTTTTTGCACCAGCTGTCTTGCATGAAAAGCTTCCAGAGGCAGTGTCTTTCCAGTACATCTGGGGCAGCCTTTCAGCTTCTTGTTCCCCTGCTTCTATCTTCCTGGGGAGCCACTGAGTTCTGTAGCTTGCTGTGATCCTCAAAGGACCAATCTGCCCTAGGAGACATGAATGGGCAGAATTGCCCTTCAGGAGGGCACTTGGTAACGTTTGCCTGATCTGGACCTGCCAGGGCTCTGCTGGCTGACAAATCCAGGAATTCCATTGTGGTGTGTACGTACTGGGAGCTCAGGGATGTCTGCTGCTTCTGCCTGTGCCTTCTCCCTGCAGAGTGTGAGATAGCAGCGTGGCAGAAGCATTCCCTCAACCCAGGGACTTGCAGGTAGCTCTCTGTTAGCAGTGGCTGCCCCTTTGTCAGGGGTTACAGTGTCTGGTGTTCTGCTGACTGTGACATGGACTTCTCTGTATCCTGCTGGAATTTATCATTGAGGACTGGGAGATTGCCCCCTGGATGTCCCAGTGAAGGTGATAGAAGAGGATCTGTTCTGTCCCATAACAATGCCATTCAACAGGCAGGGTTCTTGTGTGGACTCCTCATCACTGAAGGGACAGAACTGGCCAACACCAAGTTCTCAGTGGCTGTTGTACAACCCAGCAGTGGTGACAAACCTGACAAGTTCCCTTCCCCATGGGCACCAAATTGGCCACGTGTGAGGACAGGGTTAGGCCCTTCCTTCCAGGGGCACCTGTGGTTTCCAGCACACTCCTTGAAATAATTCCATCTCCCTGCATATGTAATTTTGCGTGTCATTGCCCCTAATTGCATGCTTAACACACACTCTTTTAAAGTGCAGCCCTTTTATCAGCAGTAGGTAGTAGCAGGTTTAATAGGGTGTTTGAATTCCTATAAAATTAATCTGTAGCCTTCTGCGATAGGAGACGGGCAGGGAGCCATGTGGTTCATATCCAGTGTTGATAAACTTGTTATAGAGGCAGGAAACATTTCTGATTGGAGCAGTGACAAAATAATTTGGAGCAGAGCCATAAAAAGAGTGGATGGTGATGGTTTGAGCACAGCAGAGATTGAAATTGCTGGTGTGTGGAAGCAGCGCTGCCAGCTAACATTGACTTAGTGTCTCTGGAGAACTCTAACGGCAAATGCATTTTATTAATGGCAATATTCTTTTAGGAAATGCTGAGCATTGTTTCAGAGGTGGAGCCCCCTCGAGTACGTGGGTTTGGAAGTGGGCCAGACCAAGATCTGTTCAGCTGAGCTCGTTGCTGGTCACTGCTCTGGCCTCTGGCTGCAGCAGGAAGGTTGCCTAAGGGCATGTGCTGGGTACTGTCTGCTAACAATTTCCCTCTTCTAGTGGGGAAAATGCATTCATCCATTCTCACTCTAGATTCACCTAGATGGGATAAAATGCTCAGAGACAGCAGGTCATGTTTTTAACTGTTTTTTAATCTTTCCTTTGAAATGTGTTTCCCAGAACATGAACATCAGTGGAAGTTGCTGCTTTCCCAGGTGGACTTGAGCTCTTACTGCCAGTAAGAGGGGGAGCTGCTCTAATTAGGTTGTGGTCATTGGCATTGGAGTGCCACATGGGGCTTGGATATTTTTCCTTGCACTTAATTGTCTTGTAGGGGTTGATCAGCCTCGGAGGAGGCTCTGATGTGCAGGTGAGAGGGGAGACTGCCACAGGCAGCCATGGAAGGTTGGGGCCCTTACTGCATCTTCTGTGCTTGCTCTTACTGTTACCTCCTCTTCACCTTCTTCCAGCTGCTTCCTGCTTGAATCCAGCATGGAAACAAGTGTGGACACCAGGGGTGGCTGCTGGGCCCATTGAGAATGGCAGAAATGGTTGTACAGCCATAGGGCTGGGGGATGCATCCCCCACAGGAATGCAGTGCACAGGAGTCATGGGCTGTGCTGGTCACCCAACAGGGCTGAATTTCACCTGGTACCTCCAGCTGTGGTTCTTTGCTGTGTAAAACTGGGATGTGATTAAACCAAGGGAAGTAACCCCTACTGCAACACATCTTTTCTTTGCAGGGAGGCTGTCAGAAGGGGATTCTCTGGAGTTGAGCTGCAGTGCTGGTCCTGCAAAGGTGATACTGGAGCCAAACCAAGTGGTGATTTTGGACTGTAACCTGACCCCTGTTGAGCAAGTGATCAATATCACATGGAAGAAGAATGGGTTTCCATTAGTGGAGCAGGAACATCTCCATGTGCTTCCAAATGGATCACTCTTCATCTCATCGCAGGCTGTGGCAAAGGACAGTAAATATCCTGAGAGGGCTGGTGCTGAGGGTAATTATTCCTGCGTGTCTCACACCTCCCTAGGGACTGTCACCAGTCAAACAGCTGCAGTTAAATTTTCAAGTAAGTGTTCTGGGGGTTTTCTTGATTTTCTTTCCTTCCCCTCCTGGTATTTATACAGAAATCTGCTTCCCTGGGAGCTTGAGATAAAATATCTGTGAAATAAAATTGTAATAATGATGTATAGGTGGGATTGGGGATAGTTCACAAATAAGCAGTGGTGTTTTCCTGTTATCCCACTGTTAACATCCTGTGTAACTCTCCCAGGTAAGTGCCATCAGCTGGGGACTAAAAATAGGACCCTCCTCTCTCCAAAAGACAGTGCTTGTTTTTGCAGAGAACTTCAGAGCCCTGGGTGCAGCACCCTGTGCTTGGAGAGGTGGCTGTGGGGGGGTCTGGCTGTGGCAGCTTGTGAGGTATCTCTTTGTATGGGAGAGAGGACAGAAACAGCTCTTTGGGGCAGTTTTTGTTTGGATGGAGAAGGACACTCCAAGATCTGAACTGCTGAATCTCTGCACAGAGTTCAAGAATAAAATTCCTTTCTATTCAGGCTTGGCTCCTGGGGCTATTTTAAGTGACTGTAAATAAATGATTCCTTGACCTGCCCAATAGGTGAGGCCAGAAAATAATGCAAATACAGTAACACTTCTCTCTAGTACAGTGATTTGTGTAAAGGTTGCTGAAAACAGCTGCACACCATGAGAGTTGTGGGGGGTGAAGGTGCAGAGAGAATGTCCTGACACCCCTTTTACACTGGGATGTTTTTAAGCTCTGGTACCCCAGACAGGGCCATTGAGGTTTGCCCAACTGAGTGTTTCAGTCTGTGAGCACTGTGCTGTAGAAACCAGAACTGCTGGTGAAGCTTTGCCAGATGAGGGAAAAATCTTTAATGTTTGCAACGTGTCCTCCATTTCTGCTCAGAAAATGTTCAGCATGCAGTCAGGGATCCTGCACACAGGTATTGTTTGGGAGGAGGTGGAAGTCCTGGAGTAAAAAAGCTGTCATTAGTCCAGCTGGATTTATTTAGCTGCTCCTGCCTCAGTCCCTGTCTCAGTCTTAAATAGCCTGTGTTAAGATATATTTATCCCCTTTTAGGGGTGACATGTTGAAGTGTGCTGTGTCTCTTGCCCAGTGGCAATGGGCTGTGTCTCTTTTATGGTCCTGGGTTTATTGTTTGGTGTCTTACGAGTTAGAACAGTGGAGACATCTCAAAATGGGGAGACTGACTTAAATTGCCCTTTTCTCCTCCTGAATTTTTCCAGAGGAGCATACATGGGTGATGCCTCTCTCCATCCCCTTCTGTGTTTCTCCCAGAAATGGGAAATTTCAGGTGAACTCTTTCCTTATGTGTAATCATATGTCTCCTTTTATTACCATCTGCAGAGGGAAAATGCTGCTTCCATGGCACACACATGCACCTGACATAACATATCCATTTCTGAGCAGGGAGAAGCGAGAGAATTGATTAATGAAATGCATCTCTCTCTTCGATTTGTTCCGAGGGGTGGGCAAAAGCACTTGCTCCATTAGCATTCAGCTGGAGCAAGTGAGGATTGTAAAGGTTTTTTCATTTTTTCCCCTGCCACTGAACACAGTCCATCCAAAACTGGATGGAGTGGATGGACTTATCTTTGTGCTGATTGCCTTGGGGACTGCTAATCAGGATGGGGCAGTAGAAGAAAACCTGTTCAGCAGGTGGGATGTGTTATTCCTGCCCTGAGCTTGTCCTTCTGACCTGCAGGTCCATTCCTTCCCTGGAATGGGGTTCCCATGTGGGACTGTGGGGCTCTCTGGGCCACTGAATCTTGCAGTAACAAGTAGGAGCATTGGGTATTGATGGCATCTGCCTTGCTCAGCACTGGTTTGGTGCTGTTGGTGTCATCTGCTGTGTTTCAGGCTTGTGGGAGTCTGCTTCTCCCCCTGACAGCCCCAAGAGCAGCTCTGGCACCTCTGTGTAAGGGCTGCCAGCTTCCCAGTGGAGGGAGGGGATTGTCCAGGCAGCTGTGAGCCCAAAGGCTGGAGGAGGCCTTTCAGAGCATTCAGGCTAGATGGTGGAGGTTGAATGGTGTGTGAAGGCTGTGACTGTGATGACTTCCATCCCTCCACTGTGGTCCAGGAGTTCAGCTTGCTGGCATTTTGCTGGATGAACATATGGCTCACTGCCCAATGTTCCCTCTGTGCCACCAAGGGACCCATGCCATAGTCCCCATCCACACTCGTGGCAGTGGTGGCCGTGGGAAATGGGGAGGAGCAAGGCTGTGAGGGCTCGTGTGTGAGGGTGCCTGTTAAATGAGCAGCTGCTCAGGCTGATAAATTGGGTTTGCAGGTTTCCCTGAGCCCCACGTGCTCCCACATGGAAGTACCAGGGGCGTTATTGTAGTTGTGGGAAGGTGTAACTTTCTACCTGTTAATAACTACATTGATGAAGATTTGTTAAAGCTTTTAATTTAGCTTAAACATTTTGTGCAAGGGAGGTTGTAGAAAATTACAGTAATTGTGGCTGTCAGATGAAGACGTTTGCTGTGCCTGGAGGGAATGGGCCAGCATCACGTGGCTGCTGGCAGGGAACACGGAGAGGTTTGGAGTGTTCCTGCACCTGGAGGGACAGGCCACAGCAGGAATCAACACAGCATCTCTCATCATCCTCTCTCCACACGGACACTGTGTCTTCTCTGTGGTGCCCTGCATGTCTGGGATTTGAGGAACGGCAGACTCGGATTTGTTCTTACTTTAAGGATTTATTTTATAGATTTTATCCTATTTATTTTGTGAATTAGGGGCATAGGTGAGCGAAGGCCGGGGACCGTAGGCAGAGCCACTCTGGGCAGAAAAACTTCCTGCAGATGAATGCACAAGCTCTGAAGCATCCATGACTTTCGAGATGGCTTTAGATGCTGTTTGGGGTAGGTGGGGAGCTGGCTCCTGTGGAGAGCAGGAGCAATCCCGTGCTGCCATATGGCCCTGCAGACGGAGCTCTGTGCTGGCTGTGCCTGCGCCGTGCCGGGGCCGTGGCAAATTGCTCCCATGAGTTCCTTTGCGTGCTCCCCTTCCACCCCCAGCCTGTTCAGAGGTGAGTTGTTCAGAGAGGGGTGGCCTGGGTGGTGTATGTGATCTCAGTGGGGGCTGATGTTGCCTGCACCTTGGAAATACCTCCTAATAATTGTAGAAGGTACAAAGAGGACGAGCAGGCGGAGAGTCTGGGGGCAAAGCGCTGTGGGAGAGAGCAGCGAGCCCCTTTCAGAAGGCTGAATTCCTTGCATAGACTGCATTTTCTGCCTGGGGTGTAGTGTTGCTGGCTGGCAGCCTTTCCAAGCCCACAGACTCCTGCACAGATCACTCTGCTGGGAGAGGGGGAGGGTGCTGTGTTTCACCATCCTGCAGTCACCCCTGGGCTCAGGGCTAAAAGCCTTGGCACACACGGCTTGGCTCCAGCTGGGTTTAACATGTCAGCAGGGAGGGAGCTGCCTGCCCTACTCCTGGAGGTGCAGAGCCTGCTGCTTCAGCTGTCGCTGAGGGCAATTTGCTGTAATGCTCTTCACCTTCTCACCTGCAGTGGGTAATTTTTACTGAGTGGCCTATTAAGGTGTTCAGGATAATCAGTGAAACGGGGCTGGGAGGTGTTTTGTGGCTCAGGATGGCTTTGCAAGCTAAACCTTAGCTGAGGAGTTGAAAATAATGTTGAGTATGTGTCGTCTTTGTTTGCCTTTTCCCCTCAAGCATCTCCTTTCGCTGCCTCCCTGTGGAAAAACCTCTCACTTTGCAGCACTTCTGCAGCAGCCCAGAATGTGTTTGTGGGAGGAGAACAGCCTCTCCAAGGATCCTGTGGCCCCAGGGTGAGCAGTGAGTTGGAGCCTCTCCTGCACTGTCCATGCAGCATGTCCAAGTGGCAGGACCTGCTCTCCAGTCCTCTCCTCCCTTGCCTGATTATTTTTCTCCCAGCATCAGCTGTTTGCAGCACAGCTCTGAGTTGCACTAGAGGTGCTGTATGTGTCCTGCCTCATCCATTCCACCCTGGTACTCCTGGGGATGAGAGAGGAGGAGCACAAGGGACCACAGCATGCTCTGGGCTTGGCCCCAAGCTGGTGCAGATGCTTGTGGAGCAGTGATGAGCCCAGCCAGCAAATTTGTATCTGCCTGACCCTTTCAGGGCTGACATCCAGGGGTCTTGCTCAGTCCTGCATCAAAGGAACTTTTTCACTTCTCTTCCCTTGATTTTGTGTTACTTTCTGTGCTCAAAAGACCCCAGTTAAGTCCCCTGTCCTCTCCTTCACAGAGGAGGATGCATGCTGCTTCTTTCAGAGCCTGGAGAGATGATTTTTTCCCAGCCCATCCCTATCCCCCCTATCCCTAACCTCATGCTGTGAAAGGAATATTATGGAGCTGCTCAGCCTCTGAAACCCACCCCAAGAGTTCTGAGACAGCACTACCAGACAAACTGCTTTGCTGGGCATTGCCAGGGTTGAACCCCCAGCACCCATGGGGCTCTCAGCCTGTTGTCGCTTTGGCAGGAGCTGAGTCCCCTTGGGAAGGGTGGCTGTTCCTGTGTGCTGCTCCGAGCAAGAGGGACATGGTGCTCCCTAATCAGGGTCACTGTTTGGTCACACTCCTCTGCATCCTAATGAGGCTCTCTCAAGGGTGTTTTCTTGGCTTTTGAAGAGCCATTCCAGCACAGTGGGCAGATGGGGATGGGTGGAGGTAAAGGGCAGGATTTGGTTCTCAGCTGGGAATTTCAAGCTTGCAGGACCAGGTCTGGCAGGTGATAGCCAGGAGTAACCAGGACAGATTATTGCCTGGTAACCCAGGGAGCCCAGGAGGCTCTGTCACCTTTTGGACACCAAGGTGATACCACTTAATACTGAGCAGCAGAGATAGGTGACCCTGCGTGAAGTGGAGGAAACAGAAATGCCAAGAGATTTAATTTTTTTAGAAGGATTCCTGCCTCCCATCATGATCTTCCATCGTGATCTTCCCTCCAGAGCCTGCTAAAATATTCTTATTGACACCTGTAGGATGAGGAGAGAATAATGGGAAAGAGGATTAAGGGTATCTGCTGTCAGGAGAAGGTTGTTTTGATGGTTCCATCCTGAACATGCACTGGCATTTGGTGGCTTTTCTTTTAAACTCTTGGATTCAGCAAGTTTTATTAACATGAACTAAAAAGGTTTTGTAATTTGTAGAAATTACTCTGTGGTAAAATGGTCTGCAATGTATATTGGAGAATACTAAAGCAGTTGGCTGAATTAAGGCCTTACATATTAATGTATTTTTCAAACTTTTCCAGGAAAACATTTCTCATTCCGTTTGTATTGAATAGAAAAACTAAACGTGGCGGACAGCTGGTGGGAGAATTTGGTCTGTAGCTGCTGTGGAGAGCAATGAGTTGCTTGAAACATGTGATAACTATTTAAATTAAAGAAAAACACTAATGACAGCTGAGAATATGCCGAGGTTAAAATGGGTCATGCAAAAGCATTTCATTTTCCAAACTGTACATACTTTCTCAAGCTCACACTGCAATAAAGCATGTATGTGTGTGCATGGTTGTTTGTGTGTGAGAGAGATGCAAAGAAAAATTTCAAGTCTGGAGTCCTACAAAATCCAAGGCAATGATGGATGTTCTTGGAAAGCGGTGGTGGGACAAGCACATAATTGTGTCTGAGGGCCAGGAGGTCACTTCTGAGCACAGTGCTGTACTAGGCCCAGCATTCAAGTGAGGTTTTTGGCTGAAATTTATGTTTATTGTTCCATGTTTGGGGTTTCTGGCACTTGTATTAGAGCTTTGTTGGATGGATTTGTCCGGCAGGGTGGATTTCACAGCGGAGACACTTTAACAGAGATGGATAAAGCAGAAGCCAGTTCTTCTGGGGGAGAAGAACACAGGCTTTCTGCCCCCATCCAGGAGCCTCCAGGAATATTCAAAACTCCACCTGTGACTGAGATGCCTTCAGGTTGTGCTGTTGCTAGGACAGATGCTGACAGCCCTGGGGGAGGATTTCTGCTGCAGGGTTTTGCTGTGTGCGTGAAGGGTTGGAAGATGAGGCAGCTGTGGATTGTGGTCCAAGAACAATTCCAAACCTTAGTGCTTTGTCTCCAAAGCCTCTTTACTATGGAAAGACATATATAGAGAGAGGTAAGCCTTGGAGAGCAAACAAGTGTCCTGGCATGTATGAAATCCGTCCTCTTAGCAGGGTGTCTGGATCCCCTTGGCTGCCTCCCATCTGCTTGAATAGGATGAAGTTGGCTTTTGCAGGTAGGAGGAGGATCAAAACCTTTATGGGCTCTGCCTCTGGTCTCCAGCACTGCCAGCCTGTGGGCAGTTGTTTTGTGTAACTTGACATCTGGTTTGTTCTTCCTTTAGCCTTGTTATAATTTCCTGTGGCTGCAGGAATGCTACAAGGCAAGGGGAAAACTCTCATCTCCGGGGTTGTGGCATTTCCCCTCTGTTTCTCATTCTGTGTCCTTCCCAAATGGAGCAAGTGAACAGACAAGGAAGCAATTTAGGGAGGTAACTGCTAAAACTGCCAAATTGCCTTTCTCTCACACTGTTGCCTTAAGGGAGAAAATGAGGCAAGAAGCAAATTTACACATTGAAACCTTTCAGTTACTGCTGTTAGGGTTGCTGAGAGTCTGTAGGAGCACAGGAAAGGGAGGAATTACATTTCAGACTATCTTCAGGAAAGAAAAGCCTTTTTCCTAGCCCATACATCATAGCAGGTTTGCATTTCTCAGCAGAAACACTGAGTTATTAACTTTCCTTCCCTTCTTCTTTCCCCAGCATTATCACGCTTTTTCCAGCAGCCGGAGTCACAGACAGTGGAGGAAAATGGCATGGCCAGGTTCGAGTGCCGGATCGAGGGGCTGCCCTCCCCTGTCATCACCTGGGAGAAGGACTCTGAAGCTGTTCCAGCAGAACCCAGGTGACTCCCTGATTGCTTTCTCGGGTCAGCTAGAAAAAGAGCAAAGCAGAACCTGACCATTTAGGATATGGAAATCATCCTATAAAATGACAGAATGACAAGAGAGCTGTTAGAGCAGGTTTGGACCTGATAACTAAGTGGTATAAGGAGAGGTATTCAAGGACCTGAGAAAAAATGGCCATAAACACCTAAATAAAATGAACTTTGCCCCAGATATTCAAACTACAAAGGAAAACCAGCCCTTGATATTCTGCTAGTTATTACAGTGCAGAACCTGTACCCTGCAAAGGCCTGGGGCAGGTCATGGCAAAGCATGGGCTGTTTTGGCTTGTCCTCTTGTGTGAAATTAGATGGAATTCTTTGGGGGATTGGGGCCTGGGGTGAGGAGAATTGACCTGGGCATACCCAGCTGAACTCCATGATGTGGATTTTCTTTGATTTTGGTTGTGGTTTTAATGGGAGGCCTTTTTCCCTTTGTCTTACTCCCATGTTTAGTCACCATCTAGTAAAAAACGCTGAAATTTCTTTTTCTGGGGAAAAGAGGAGAGTCCTGCAGCATGATACTTTTTCAATAATGAAAGTCAGTTACAGAAGAGGGGATAAACCATTAGCTGTCTGTCTGTCTGTAGACATCACTTCTACAGGGGACCAGTGCCTGAATTGTCCTTTAGTTCTTAAAAACTCCTTTTCTGTTCTTCAGAAGGAGCTGTTTCCCTCCTGGGGAAGTTAATCCAAGTGGCAGAAGAGGAAGAAAAGAGAGGGGTATTGGGGGGGGGGGGGAAGTTTAGAAATACTTTTGCAGCAGTGACTGTTTCTGTAAGAATACCCACTTATATCCTTGAATCTGGAGTATGGAATCTAAAAGTTCATAGGGGCTGTTGCTTTGTAATAAGAAGAAAATTAATAAAAAAGGAAGGAAAAAACCAAAAAGGAAGGGATTGCAGGGAGAAGTGTGTCATAGATACAATGGCTTTTTAATGAGACAGCTCGATGGATATTGTGAAATTACTTGCTCAGAGATTGCTTTCATCACGGGCAGCCTGAAAATTGTTTTCCTTGTAAAAGCCAGGCCATAATCTCTTTCTGCAGATCTTGCTTTTTAAATCATGTTCTAGCTAATATGCTTTTTCAGAAGGATTTGCTTTTTTTTTTTGTTGTTGTCTAGTTGTTGTTGGATTTAATATAACCGGCTTTCGAAGGAATTAAGTGAATTCCAGGAAATGTTGGCTGCCAACCAGAGCTCTCTGTTATCCTGCATCGTGCCTAAGGATGGGATCTCAGGCTGGCCTGATTACTGTGGGCTCCCTCCTGTGCACACTTGAGATGAGCCTGTGAAAATGCAACCCTTTGGCTGGGCAGGTGTCAGGGTGATGATTTCATATTCCAGAATAGCAGGACTGGGAGGGTGTGCAAAATCAGGCTCGGGGGCTGGAGATACAGCCCTGGAATAGTGCTACTACATCAGTGTTTGTGATTTAAGAAGGATAGAATAATCATGTTAAACTCACATTTCTCTTCCTTTTACTTGCTTTTCCTTTTTTCCCTCTCTTTTCTTCCTTTTCCCCTTTCTTTTCCTTTTTCCTCCTCCCCCTCTGCTTTTCTTTGTTGTTCTTACCTCTGAGCACCCTTTGCCCCTGGATGCAGGTGTCTACCATGGTGTCACTTCAAAAGTACTGAAAGCTGAGCTTAAAAAAGTACTTGAACAACCTAAAAGGTACCAAAGTGCTGCTGGGTGTTTTTGGAATACCTTTCCTGTCCCTCTTCTGGACAAAAATCTAAATTCTCTATTTAAGGCACAGATTATTTTGCAGTTCTGGCTCTGAAGTATGTTGAATAATCACAGTCTTAAATCTGCAGCAGCTGCTGAAAGGTGGCTCACAGGATTTTTCTGGATTGCAGTTGCTTTGGGGTGTGTGCAACATCTCTTGGCATTATCTCAGGTTTAGGTGCTGGCTGGGTTTCACATCAGGCTCCACATTGCTGTTTATTTTCTCTAGAGCCAAGATGAGCACTTGCTGGGGACTGGAGGTCTTTGGAGGTCTGCACAGCAAATCCATAACCTACAGAACACATGCTCTGCAGTCACAGTATATTTTTCCACATTTTGGCTACGTGAGGGTTTTATCTGTGTGTAGAGTTTATTTCTGTGCTATGTCAGGAGTGCCTTGGTGTGGCTCACGTTCATGTACAGGACTCTGGAGCTGTGAGCAAAAGGGCTTCCAAACTGAGCCTACAACAGAGCTGCAGGTTCCTCACTGTGCTCAGGACTTGTGCTTTGGGCTGTCCTGGGCACCTTCATAAGGCTGAAGGGAGGGTGTGCTGGCAATTAACTGGGGAGAAGGTAAGAAAGGGGATAGGGCTGTTAATGCTAGGATAATTCTCTGAGCTGTAGGGTTGCAGGTTTTGGACACGAGGCAGTGGTGCTTGATTTCAGTTTTTGAGCACTGCCCTGGTGAGCAGCCCTGAGCCCCTCAGTGCTGTCAGGGAGGAGAAGAGCTCTGTGGGTGTTCCCTGTTGTTCCTGCTGCCTTTGGAGCTGTGGTAGCTGGTCCTGCTCTGAGTGTGTTGTCCTTCGGTGTAATCCAGGTGCAGGCTTGCCTTTCACCCCTGTTGAGACAAGCTTCTCTGAGATCCTGACACTGCAGCTATCAACAGCAAAACTCCTGGGACTGCCAAGGTTCCAGCGTTTTCCTTGCTTCCAGGGCCTTTGTCTGTCTGTCCTTTAGTTTTTGTTTCCTGCTTAATCCTTGGTGAAGGTGAGCAGACAAAAAGATTTGCCCTTTGTGTGGAAGAAAAACTCTGACAACTGTCTGCTCTGAGTCATCAGGCAAATTTCCTTGCAGGGAGCCTGGGGATGGTGCAAATGCCCTTGCAGGCTGCCTGAAGGCTTTTAGTTCAGGGCTGCTGGGACCCTGAAGAGCTGGAGGCTTTGTGAGCAGCTGGGAGAAATGGTGGATAGAGAAATTCTGCTTTTCTTCCCTCCTTGCCTCTCCAGCAGAGCGATCCTCACCGCTGCCATGTTTTCCCAACAGGATGTACTGAACTGAGTAGATGTACCAGTGCTGCTGAAGGGACTGTCTGGAGTTCTTTTGATGAAGTCTCCTTATTTAACCCCCTTGTTTCCAGCTCCTGCTCTCTTTAGAGACACAGTGCCTTGTTTTATGGCCTCAAGAGAAGCTGGGTCCTGAACGCCCCGGTCTAGTGACCCTGCTCTGAGAGAAGAAAGGCCACAGACCAGAGGTCTGTCCCAGCCTCAGTGAATTTGTGATATATCACTGAAGCTTTTTTTTGTGGCTGGGAGATGCCTTGCCTGGTGTTTGAAATATGTTGATATTAATTACAGACTCAAATAGCAGATGCATGACAAAAATAAATATTATCGCAGTGGGAGGCTTTCCCTCCGTGGAGCTGAGAGGATGCAAATATTTGTCATCTTTCTCCTGAGTCCTGGTGAGGCATCCTGATGAGGGCTTTTGGGTGTCACCTCCTCTGAGGTCTTTTGGAGCTCGGTCCTGAACAAAATGTCTTTGTGAATAGCAGGCACATGGCTTTAGGGATGTAAGGCATTGCGTTTGTGTACATGGGAAGCTTCAGCCAGTCTGTGTCCATGAATCAGGCTGTAGGATTATCCCAGTGGAGACAGAATGGTCACTGGAGGAGCTCTGATAGCTCTTCTGTCTTTATCAGCTGTGAAGAGGACAAGACATGATGAGCTCAGCTGCAGTAGCTGAGGTCCAGGATCAATGTAAGCCTCACAGATGGGTATTTGTCTCTGAACAGACTGCTTGGGGCAAAGGAGGTGTTTCCATGAGTGCAGGTTTAGGATAAATGTCTGCAGAAGCAGGCATGCTGTTGGTGACCATGGCTTGACCTCAGGATGAGTGACCTGTTAAGGTCTTCCTGGCTCCATGGTCCTCGCTCATGGCACTCCAGCTGTCTCAGCACCTGGAGAACCACAGTTTGACTAACTGTGATCTTTGTGGATGGCAGGACTGGCCTTCATGGCTATAACTTGTCTTTGTGCTGTTCCTGTGGAATAGCTGCTATTCCTCCCCTTAGCAATTGCCTTTGAATGTGTCCTCTTCATAATGAAGACTGATAACCCAGAGCTGCCTGTCAAACCTCGGCAGCTCTGTTTATAGAGACTTGCAATTAAAAATGGATCTCATATATAATTAAAAAGGATCACGTAGGCTTTGCGCCTTGCATTCAAGAATAAAGAGGCTGCCATCTAGGAATCCAGGCAGAAAATGGAGATGCTGACAGCCTGCTCCTACTTTTATGCTAATTGCTAATCATCTGCTTTGTTCAGTGTAATGCAGCAAGGATTGTGATCGTGTCGTGAGCAGTGTAGCCATTTCACTCTATGGAAGTGTTTCCCAGTAGCATCCCATGGGCAAATCAGGGGATACTGAATGCCCAGCTGTGAGTTTGTCACCTTGTGAAAGCCAGAAAGTAGTGGAAGAAGGAAAGGAATCACTACAACCCAGAAATGGTTCAGGTTCAGGTGGCTGTGTCATGGCTGCTTTGGCCCGTGGAAGTGCAGCTGTGTATCAACTGGTCCCTTTTCATGTACTTGAGGTGCAGCAAGAAAAAGATGATGTTCTGACTTCATTGCAGTGTGTTTTTTTGCCTGGCAAACAAATCTTTGTAAAAACTTAAGTGCTGAAAATGGCTGTAGCACGTGCTCAAGCTTGGGGACATCTACAGATTTGTATGTAAAACTGTGAATGTGTGGAGTTGGTTTGTACTGTCCAATTGGTTTGTGTCAGCAAAGTCCTGTTAGTCTGGTCTCCCAAAAGCAGCCTGTGCATTTGGAAGACCCCTAGGTGTTGGATAGGTCTGTAGCTGCTGCTTTTTGAGAGCCACGGCTTGGGTTGCTCAGAGGTTCCCTGATCCCATTCTGCTGTCATTACCAGGACGTGCACATGAGAGATTTTCCAGAGAAAAGGAAGGGATGAGAAGACTTTCTGGTGATGAATAACTGGGGTAAGGCATAGCCTGTCTCACACTCTTCCTTTTGGTTACTCAGGTTTATAACTCTTCCCAATGGTGTCCTCCAAATCGTGGACGTGCAGGAGAGCGATGCTGGGATTTACCACTGCGTGGCAACCAACGCCGCCCGAAAGCGCTACAGCAACGATGCCACCCTCAGCGTGGTGAAAGGTGAGGTGCTGCCAGCAGCCTCCTGGGCTGGGCACAGGTCTGCCAGGTAATCATGGTGTGTGGTGGGGGAGCTGGGCTCAAATACCAGTGACCATCTGCCCTCCTGGTGTGGCTCTGCACGTGGCCAGCTTTGGTTAAAACTTGCAGAGAAGGCATTTTATGAAAGGTTTGTCTTTGCTGTGATGGGATAAGGACACTGTGTTGGGAGGACTGTTTTGTGCTCTGGGGTGATTAAAAGGGATGAGGCAGCCCATTTGCTCCTTGGGGAGGTCAGTGTTTTTGGTGATATCCTCTGCAGTGGCCTTGGATGGCAAGAGAAGCAAGGGCTGACATGGCCAGATGAAGGTGCTTTCCAAGCAAGCGAGAGAGATAGCTGGAGGCTGGAGTAGCTGGCAGGACTGTGTCTGCCCAGGTTGCCCAGCAAAGTTCAGAGGAGGCTGAGCACAGTGACATCCAACTTATGCTCTGTGTCCATATTGCTCATGTTCTGCTGAGCTCCAGAGATCTTTGTGTGGTATTTGGGAACAGCCCCATCTGGATTTCTCCTGCTGATACAGGCCTTCAGAGCAAGGATTTGGGTGTGGGCTGCCCTTCTTCTCCCGATCTGGGCCTCAGCTTCTGAGTGCATTTTCCTTTGTAAGCCAAGAGTGCAGTGGGCAAGTCTAGACATGAGGACATAGCTGAGAGCATGAGTGCAGTGGGGGTCTCCAGGCTCCAGCATCCTTCCCAGCAGCCTGGCTGCTTCCCCAGCTTTGTATCATCCCTGTCCTGCAAGTGGACAGACTCACCAGGGCTGGGAGTCTGGCTGAGCTGTCCCTTCTCTCGGGACAGTGCCCCCTGCCATGTCCATCTCCTGTTCGTGCTGACCCCAGTGTATCTTGCAGGCAGCAAGCTCTTGAAAGCTCTGAAATCCTTCCCAGCCCCTTTTGTCTTTGTTTAGGATTGAGTTGCTTGGCATTCTGCTCCCAATGTATTTTCCCAGCGATGGCTTTGCTGTTCATCCATCAGCAGGGAGTGTAATTAACTGTGGAGCCTGAGAACACACCTCTGATCAATGGATTGTGTCGTGGAGGTAATCTGGGTGGAATCTGCAGAGAATTCGTGAGCGGTTGAATGCTCTGTATCTAATTGCCAGCCCCTGCCAGATCCTCTGTGTGTTTAATGAAGCACAGAGCCGAGGGGAGCGCTTCCTATGGGCAGTTCCACACTCCAGGGACAGCTCCTGTGTTGGCTCTGGTGTGCTATTGATAACTAATATCGATCAAGCTGCAAAGGTGAATTTGATGTCCTTGGCATCATAACTCATTCTGCATAATTGCATCTTGTAGCTCTGCAATGTTTAATCTGCTTTGCAAATGGAGGCAATGGAAGAGGTTAAATGGGAAGCGTTCCTTCTGGAGCACCAGCCGGCCCGAGCAGATTTCTGCCTGGAGTTCTCACCCAAATCTCTCTTCTGCAGCACCACACCACCCGCTGGCTGCTAAAACAAATATGTGAGGTTGAGTTTTTCACCAGATTGAGCTGATAGTGATGAAAAACATGCCTGTTAAATCTCTGGGGTTTTTTATAATTGGGGAGAAGTATCTCCGAGACAGATGGGAAACTGCAGTGACCTGTGCAGGCTGTAAACTCCACCATGAGTGACTGGCATGGTATTGATCCTTTTTTTGTTTCAGCACTTCACCATCAGAGCACATTTTTGGATGCCTGGACTGGCTTGAGGAGTCTTTTCTTCCCTGTTCAGAAGCAACTGATAGTAGTTGGAGTGAACTGGTCAGGCAGAAATTCTTTCCTAACTGTGAAAAATAAACCCAAAGTAAACCAAAACAAGGAATTCTAGAAAGTAAACTGAAAAACAAAAGAACAATAGACTGAAATAGAGCTTTTTAGTGTTGCTTATTTGGAAATTTCAGGGACCAAACTCCTGTGTGTCTGCAGACAGGAGCAACTAAACTGCTTCTTCCCTCCCTTCTCCTGGCTAGGGACTCCTTTGTGCCAAGAGAAGGTGACAGTCCATCCTTTCAGTCCCACTGCACTGCCAAGCCCCTGGAACAGGTTTGTGCAGTGGGACCTCATGTATCCTTACCCACTGCCCCACTGGCAGCACTGGCAGTGCGTGTTATGATGCTGGAGGCTGTGCTCCTGGCAGATTTTGGGGCCTTGCTGGTGATAATACAAATGCTTCCAAGGATCAGGCTTGGGAACCTTTTGTGTTCATGCCTCTGCCTTCCAGACAGGGCTGGATTTGAACGGGCTGTGCATAGCAAAAGAATCCGTTTCCCTATAGCTCTTCTGCCCAGTTGTTCTGTCCCTCCCCCCTCCCTCCCTGTTCCTTATACGATGGCTGGGAATTGTTCCATCTCCCTTATTAAAGGCTTTTTCCCAGTAAAAACAGCAATTAACATGACCCCTTTCTGTCATATCTACACAGCCTAAAACCCCCAAAAGTGTCATTTCCCTGGGCAGTGTGATTTGCCCATCCTGGGGGGAATTGGGGCTGTGCTGTGTGTCCATGCTGAGCACATGCTGGCCGTCCTCAGGCAGGGCAGGGAGCGGCGGGGCTGCAGATGTTTTGGCTGTGCAGACTTCATGGTGCAAATTTCCAGACCTTCCCTGGGGAAGCGGCATTTGGAGCTGGAAGGGAAGAGAGCAGACGGGACAGCGGGATACAGCCACGCAGCCCAGAAACAGAGCCTGCTGCTGAAACGGGGATAGCTCGGATTTTCCCCTTGGATCTCCACTGCTCCCCAGTGGATGGAGCAGCAAACACATCTGGCAGCTCTGTCCCTTCACCCCTCACCTGGACAGGTGATGAATGAACACTGTGGCTCTCTCTGCCAAAAAGGGCATTAGGAGCTGGCTGTGGGATGCTTTCCCAGGCTCCAGCTGCATGTGCTGCCTTTCCTTGGGGTCAGCTGTGTCTTGTTTCTTGTAGCACCTTTTTCTGGAAGCAGCCTCTGGAGCTGTTCTCTGAACTTGTAGATAAAGAACTAATTCCTTGCGTGTCCTGGTCGTGTTCCCAGGTTCATGACAAGCACACAGAAGTGCTGCCACGCTTCATAAAGCAGCTCTCAAAGAAGAGTAGCAGAAGGGCTCGGGGAACGTGACGTGTGGTCTCAGCAGGTCACTTTACCTGTCACTTTGCTTTCCCCCTCCATGTCATGCACGCTCCTGCTCTTTGTGTGTTTTCCTGGGAATAGGGACTCCCTCTTGCTGTGTGTTTGCCCCACAACTGGCCCAATGTAGCACAAATGAATCAGAAGCTGTGCTGCTGGAAGAACAGTAAACTTTTACAAAGATTTGATCTGTTCTGTTTTTAAATGTCACAAGGAGTGTGGCTCCCCCTAATTTCCATTGCATCTTCCCCATTGAATGAATGCTGGGATCTCTTTTATCCACAGCTAGCCCAAATTTCACTTCCCTGCAATTCATCTTATTAGTGTTAGTTGCAAAGCATTGGGGATCTTGAAAAAATTGTCGTTCCTCCTTATTTTTTAATCCCTTTATGTATAAGCCGTGTGGTGTCCCCCAAGTGACCTTAAGAAAGTTAAAAATCTTGGCAATTTTAGAATAGAATAGTTTTCTTCCACTGGAATGGGAGAAACAAGTTTGAGATCCTGACCCAAGACTCTTTTGTGTGGATCTCAGTGTTTGTGTCTTTTCATATTTATTGGTTATTGCAGAAGGATTGTCAAAGCATGATCCTGGGAGCCAGTCCTCCTGGCTTCTCTCCTCCTCTCTTGTGGTGGGCTGCAGAGGAGAATCAGTTCCTCAATGTTTAAATTTCTGTAAATAGGGAAAATGTAATAAATAGCCTTGAAGTTGCCCTTTTGGAAGAGATGGGTCAGTGTGAAGAGTGATTATGGGCATTTGGTGCTGGAGAGCATCTAGGGCACATACAGAGAGAGGTGTGGGCAGGTATCTCAGTGTGGGTGTGGGATTTCCCCTCGTGCCCTCTGGACCCTGTTCCTGGTCTGTGCATGTGTGGTGGCCATGACTGCTGTGACACATGTGGGGAAAACCTTTGCCTCAAACCAGGCTGGCGAGAATCAGAATCTCCCTGTGCTGCAATAATGCAGGAATTGGAGAAGAGAGCAGGGTGCTGGGTGGAGGTTTGGGCTGAGGGAGGCACGGAGGAGTCTCCCAGCAGCTGAGCACATCCCCCGCGAGCTGGGATTTAGTGCCGTGTTATTAGAGATGACACTGCGAGATTGCCGTTGGCAGAACATCATTTACGCTGACAGTTGTAGCAGCTTGCTGCAGCAGTGTCCCAGGAAATGGATTTTTCAGCCAAATATTTGTATGAATGTGATAACAGGGACAGAGCTTGGAGGCAGCTGAAGCACCTTCAGGTTTTTTGTTCTTTTGGTGTTTGTGCTGCAGTGCCTTGTAGGTACCAATGCAGAGCCTGGGACGGGGGTGGTTCCTGCTCCAAAGGGCTGTAGGAAAATACAGCTCTTGACTGGAATGAGCTATAGGGATGGAGGGGAAGGTGGTGATGAAGTGAGCAACACTCACAGTTGGCCACCACCTTGCAGAAACAGACGTGCTGTTACCACAAGTGGATTTTCAGTCCAGCATGTGCGAATGACGTGCTGGATGCTGGCTTGGCACTCAGCCTGAGCCCTGGCCACGTGCTCTGCTCCCCTCGCGGCTTCCAACACAGGTACTGGGCAGCCAGGGGACAGGGACTTTGGATTTGGGTCAGTGCTGCTCGGGGCTGACCCCCCTGACTGCAGCTGGGTGTTGATCCTGTGTGTGCTGCCATCGACAGTGAAGGGCAGCATTAACCAGAGTGGAGAGATGGTGGTCCCACCTGGATTGGGGTGGTCTTCCTCCAGCAGGAACCCATTGGAGAGGCAGCAGGGCCCTGTGTGGTTATGGGGGCAGAGCTATCCACAGCTGTGTGTGGGCATGGCACACTTCTTCTGGGAGGCATGAGTTGTGGGAATGTGTAGGGAGAGAAAGTATGGGGTGGGATAACGCAGTTGCATTTTTGCTGTGAGTTGTTGGTATAACCTGCATGTGATGCATCACTCCGGTGAAGTTCCAACCTGCAATTGCCATGTTCCTGTTCTGTGTGCCTCCTGTGCTGGACACAGAACTGTCACTTTTCCCTCACTCCTTTTAGCATCTAGGTTTTCTTTGCCCTCTGGTCTCTCACTTCACTAGCAGTTAAGCAGGGAACTGCTCTCCACTTGACATCCCAAAAGCTCAGCCATGAGGGCTCTGTTTACAAGTGTTTTGCAGCTCTGGTTTCCTGGGAAGCAGGTATCTGAAACTGTTTGCATAATGCATCTGACGGATTCTGTAAAATGCTGTTGCTCCTGCCTGTGGCAGAAGGTGCTAAGCAAGCCATGGCAAGTGTGAATTCAGAGGATGGCAAGATCAAGGAGGAGGTACACAACATTTCTTGCTTGTTAAATAGATCTTTAAAGCTAGAAGTAACCTTCTGCCTAACAAGCTGTAAACTTTAACTCCATCTCACTTTACGGAGCCTGTCACTGTTGGTGGGTTTCAAGCACGAGTGGAACAGGATTGAGCTCACAGATATTGGGTGAAACTTGTGAAAGGCTGGTGCAGACGTGTGTCAGGCACCCATCCAGCCACCCAGCTCTGCTTGGCTGGGGTTCCTAGAGCACCAAGATGTGTCACACCCCTCACACGGCCGAGGGAAAGCTGCTCGTAGCTCCAGTGTCAGCAGCCTGCTCTGGAGCCCAAGGGGAGCTCCAGCTCAGCTGTCTGTGAAGTTCCGTGGGGCTATGATGTGCCACACTCCTGACAGCTCCAGCAGCCTGCAGTGACAGAGGGTTTGATACAAAATGCAGAGCCCTCACCTCCCATTAAGCACAACAGCCAAGCCCAGGGATGGCACTGAAGTGAGTGGCAACAGAGGTGTCAAGGATAATAGAGCAGAACAAGGGATGTACAGCTGGGAATAGGTGAGCAGCTTCCAGGTCCTAAGGGGAAACTGGTCTAATCCACATGCAGTGGTAGCTGTGCATGACGTTAAGAGCTGTCAGATGTGGCCAGGCTTGTGTGTTACTCTGCCTCCAGCTCCTGAAGACAAGGGATGTCTGGATTCAGGCATGGATTGTGGTCCTCTGGTGTTCTCCATGTGCATCTCAAACTAATCCAGATCTGCTGCACTTTTGAGGCTTCATGAAATAACAGCTGGTGTTTGGTAAGGCTCGGACTGAAGCAGGCTTTAAGCAGCAGGCTCTGTTCAGTTCTCCTCAGAGTCCCTTGGCAATCCTGTGGTGCATCAGCACATCTGCACTACAAAGATCACACCTAGCCTGTCCTGGAGGGTGTGAGACAGGCTGTGCCTGCATGGGGAGGCTGGAAGGGAGCTAGGAATAGTGACCATAATTAGGTCAGCAGCTTGCAGTGGGCTGTGGGACAGGAAGGTTGATGTGGTTGGGCTCCTGATGACACTAGTTAATTATTAATCATTGGTGTTACAGCTCTGCCTCAGCAGCTCTCTGAGGTCGAGGGCTGGCAGTGCCCTCTGGCACTGACAGCATCCAGCAGCTGGAGTGAGGATGTAGGAAGTGTCTGGAGGCATAGCAAAGCTCATGGTGGTGTCTAATCCCATTGCTTTTGACTGGACAGACATGTCCCTGTCTCCAAGACCCACCAGTACCTACAGGGGTGCTGAGGAACAGGAATGGGAAGAGTGGACCTGGGTCACGGGGGAGGCTGGGTCAGGAGCAGAGCTGAGCTGCTCTGAGCCCTCATTTGGATATCTTGGATGCCAGGGGTTGCTCAGAACACAGCTGGGAGATTGCCTTCAGTACAGAGATGTTCTTGCCCAACTCTGTTTCTGGGGCAGCCAGGGGGCAATGCCAAGTGGGTTGTGGACAAGAATGAGGAGAAGGAAGAGAGAAGGATGGGATAAGTAGGGGAAGGGGGTGTTATCAAACACTGTCTTAATGCACAGCCTTAGATCAGGGTTCTCTGTGGCACCCAGCAAAAGGGCTTTGACAGAATCTGTAGATATCAGTGATGATCTTTCCCCATGGAAAGCCAGCTTTTCTTCCAGGCTTTTCCTAGAAAAACAGATTTGCATTGTCCTGAGTGAATGCAGATGCATCCATCTGCTTTTAGTCCTCCCTTCCAAGTTGGCAGTCTCAGTTTGCTGCCAGACTGTGTTACTGTGGGCTCCCAGCGTGTTGTGTGTTCGCAGCGTCGCTTGTGGGAAGCATTCTGTGTACCTGGCATCAGGGAGAACGCACTGCAAGATCCCTTCCCAAAATGTTCCTCTTTTCAAAGCTGCTGGGGACAGTGCATGGCTGCTCTGGCAGAGGGAATGGGGCAGAGCAGGAGCTGTGGTCACAGAGGAAGCAGGTTGTGCCCTCCTGCACAGTCCAGGGCCTCCAGCCCATCCCTCTCTGCTGTTGCTGGATGTGCCTGAATTGCAAATGGATCTGATGTTACAAATAAATCTGAATTGCAAATAGATCTGATGAAATAGGTGTCAGGCCCTGGGAAACATCACCCTCAGAGCACAAGGAGGAAGTGACTGGAGTGAAATGTCTCCAGTCACTGAGGCAAGGCAAGGAGGAGTTTTGGGGTGACTTGTGAGCCAGAATGGTATTCTGTTGACCGTGTCTCTGTGTCATTTCTCTGCAAGAGATTAAAAGTAAAAAGCCCTGCAGCTTTTTTTTTTTTCTTCGAGGTTCCTCATGTATTATCCTGGAAGGTGGTGTGCTGCCCTAGGATAATGACCAATAGAGCTGGTGTAATGATGGTTAAAAAGGCATGAGGATGTTCCCACTGAATCCCAGAGGCTGACAAGCTTGTGTCCCCATTTCATGTTCACCAGTTTGGGGGTGTTTGTATTTAAATCACGGATACTGTGGGTTTTGTTAAGGGTCTTCTGATTCTCTCTGGCTATTACTTCTGCACCTTCATGTCTGTGAATAGCTGTGTTATGAAGCATGGGCAGATGGAGTCCCAGAGATGCTGAGAGATGTGTCCAGAGCAGCACAGTGAGTTAGTGACAGAGACCATGAGAGACTGTGCTGACCCACTGGACCAGAGCCTGGTCCAGCAGGGAAGCTGGGACATCATCCTGAGTGGTTATCAGCCATGGGACATTCCTGGTGTACTGTGGAGGTTCCTGTTGCAGTGGTGACTATACAAAACAGCCTCTTGCAGCCCTTGTTTTCCTAGTCCCTGGTTTTGGTAGCTGCATGAAAATGGCTGGAGCTTGCAGTGCTTTAAGGGGCTCAGCTTGAGCAACCTAAGCTGTCTGTGTTTTAGGGCTAGGGCAGGGAGACTGCTCTGCTGTTCTCCACACAGACACTGAGGTGTCTCTGCTCCTTTCTTCACTTCTCCTCAGCCTGTCACCCGATCTAGAGGCTCAACTCCCTCTGTACACTGAGTGACTTTCTTATAGGGGATTTGTTTGCACAAAAGTCCGTGAAAATGTGCCAAGAAAGGCTTATTAATCAGTAGTTACTGTCGAAAATGATGACACTATCAATGCTGCTCCAACCCAGTCCTTCTGTTAGGTCTCAGCATCCACTGTGCCCTGAGCTAGGGTTTCCTATTGCCTCTACCACATTCCAGCTCCATGGGCCGCTGCTTCTGCCTCCCAGAAACCCTCTGTGATGTATCCTCAGGCTCCTGAGGCCTGAGATGCCCGAAGGCCTGGCGTGTCCCACCCTTTGGCCTGTGGCAGAAGCCGGAGGAGCCGCAGTTCTCAGAGCTCCGTGCAGTGGGGCCGCCTGGCCGCAGCTGCCGGCACGGCCCCTCCTGTTTATTTTGCCTGGCTCCGGCTGGGAGCGGTGCAAATGGAGGCGCTTCCAAGCGCTCTGGGGAAGCGAGCAGGAATGCGTCGTGCAGTCTGGCTGGCTCCCGTCCCTTTTGGCGTGATGAGGAGCAGTTCCAAATGCGTGTACGCAAACAGAGAGCCAATGTTGACAGCTTTACAGGAGCTGGAGTGGTGGGCAAAGCACGCTCCGACTGCTCTGCAGCAGAGCTAAATGTACCTTGGATGTGCAAAACTCCAGAGCCTGAAGGATCAAGGGTTTGGGGGGGTGGGGGAAGAGCCCCCCTAAAAATTCAAGGCAATTCCTGGAAACCTGCCACTCTTTCTGGGCTTCTGGTTACAGAGAGTTCAGGGTGTCAGCTTGTGGCTGAGCTAGTACATTAAAGGATTTAATTTCTGAGCTGAAATCTGTCAGCTGTATAAAGAAGTTGAGAGGAATGAAAGAGGACTGCCTGATGGCCCCTTTGCCTGTCTGGACTGGGATCCATGTGCTCCCAGGGATTCCAGACACAGACGTGGAACTGGGGAAAATGTTGGACAGGCTGTTTCTCAAGCCAAATGAGAAGCTGTTCCTAGAGCAGCTTTTCCTGCACACTCTGTGGAGAGACCCCAGGAGCTGTGGCAGGTGGTGGTCTGAGGAGTGTGTCCAGGTAGTAAATGGACACTCTGCATCCAAACTGATTAATCCCTCTGCATCTTTTTTCAATCAGAGAAGTGTTTGTTTAACAGATGTAATCTGTTAAATTCTCTATTTTTCGTGTATATGCAAACAGCAGAGGAGCAAGTTTTGTGAAGTGTAGGATCTGTTTGCTGACTTCTTGTTGGGGATTTTAGGATCGTAGTTTGAGATACAAATGCTGTGTGTGGAGGTCTTTTAATAGCACTAAAAAGTGATTGAGCTTGGTGTTTTAATCACTTACACGTTTCTCTGTGTGCTGCTTTAAAGATGACAGGATATGTCACTGCTCTGCTGTAGCACCATCTTAGTAAGGAGGAAGAGAGACTCCCCATTCCAAAACATGGAAATAAATTCTTCCCTGTTCAGCTTTTCAATGTTTGCATTGACAAATGCATAATTGCTTACAAAACATTTGGAAGACACGAATAAGGTAAAAAGACAATACAAAACTGATTTATTGATCTTATCTGTATTATTGGGCAGAAATAACCTGTTCCTCCAATACACTGAGCAGTGGAAGTTGAGTTCCTTTTCAGCTTCCCTTCCTGGATAACTCCTGTGCTGACCTAGACACTTCAGAGGTGCCTGGGAAGGGAAAGGAAAGGAACACTTCTGTGAGCACTGGTGCTGACACGTTGTACTGGGACAACCTCTGCAGTCCCAGTACCAAAGCACTGTCCATGCTGTGGTTTCTGCTGGGGCACACACCTAAAAGATCCTGCAAGGATTGGGCACCACAGGCTGCAGAGAAGGAGTTCTGAGAGCACTACATTTGGGGAATTGAGACCATAATCTTGTAACCAAAAGTCATCCCATCGTTCAATGACCGGAAAACAGAATTTGGATCCAAACTGCCCCAGGCACTGATATAGCAAAAACCACAAAAAGTAAATGGTAAGTTTCAGAAAGGATATGTGCTTGCATTTGGGGATAAGAGGAGGCAGTTTTTTGACTTAAAACAGTTGGGAGTGCCTGATTTAGGGTGTTAAAAGGGCACCACTCACCTTCTCTAGTCATGAAAAGTCCCTTGTGCCAGTCCTTTTTGCTTTCCTGTTTACAAAGCTGTGTCTTACCATTTTCAGGTGAAAACAATTAAAAAAGAAGGAATTGTTAAACATGCTCATGTGTGAGATCTGATATTGTTTATATTGTCCCCAAAGCAAATATTCCGTAGTGTTTGGATACAACCCGGCAAGAGTCTTGCCTAGAGATTTTACATGCTTGTTATCCTGTCCTGAAGTAGTAATAAATTACAGATAAATTTCTAGGGCAGTGTAAAGGAAGGAGAAAGGCAGGTCTGGAGGATGTTATTCTCCTCCACAGTTGCTGTCAGCTTCTTCCCTAACAGTCCAGGAGGTGTGTGAGTTATCCAAGAAAAGGGAGAGAGCTGGGGGGTGGGAGTAGGACATGCTCTGCAAACACAGCGCCCGCATTTTTGAAGGTGTGTGCTTTGCAATGGGTAATTTGCTCCTTTATTGTCTGCAGAATAACAGCAGTGACAGCATTGACTTTCTCTAATGAACAGCTGCTCAGTGCTAGGATCTATTCCCGGAGGAGGCTCACAGGGATGAATAAGGTTTCATGCTCCTCCTCCAGAGAGGGTGAGAAAGTTCGCAGAACAGAAGACTGTTGCTTGATTGTCAGAGATCTCCAAATCTTGACCTGCTGAGAGCTCAGGGTTGAATGTGTTGCCATGCAAGTCGTGTTTAACCTTCCAGCACTTTTGCCGAGGTAGGGTGTTCATGGAATCGGGAGAGAGGTGTTAGTTCCCATCCAGGAAGTCATCCTCTTGTCACTGCAAACAACCATCACAAATTGGCTGAACAAAAAGCATTTTCCTCCTGTTGCACTGCCTGAATTCTATGCTGATACTCTGCACTAACAAGAGCAGGGAGGCGGGAACGGATCACTCTTGAATTATGGATGCATTAGAGACAGAGCCAAGTTATGAATTCTTGGAGCTGGAAATCACTGATGGATGTTGTAACTCAAGCCATAAGCTCAAACATTTTGAGCTTTGTCCCAAGCAGCTCCCCTTGGTGCCTCCTTTGACATCTCTGCTCAGAGTTCACCTTTGCTGTGAAATGACACAATTGGATTTGCAGAGATTGGGCAGCCTTGGGAGTGTGTCTGGCCACTCACTCACAGGTTCCCTGTGCTCCTCTCCCCACCTCCTTTTGGATTTTTAACACACATCATCATAAATGCTTTGTTCTGTTTCCTCTGTGCCTGCCCTGAACCCAGCTCCAGGCACTGAGGGATGCTTGTGAGGGCAGTGGTACAACAAAGTTGAGCACCCAGGTTTGGCCTAACCCCCCCTGTCTCATCATAGAAAAGTAGAAAAACACATAAACTAAGAAATCCTCTGCAGTGAGGCATTTGGAAAAAGTAAATTGCAGGCAGTATTTTGAAATATTTTTGCAGCTGATCGGTAAATCTGGGCTCTTGGACTGCGGTAGCACCTTTGTTATCTCCTTGTGCAGGGGTTAATGAACTGTGCAGGAAAAGAGCTGCCTTCTCAAACTCTTTCAGTACCCTGAGAATTTCCCTCAGTTCTGTGCACTACTCCCAGTGATCCCAGAGCCATTCCTGGCACCCCACAGGTGTTTTTTCCAGTAAAAGAGGGTAAAATTGATCCATCTGATTCAGAAGGGCAGAAAGTCCACAAGGGCCTCAGTGAAGGAGAGTTTTGATGTGAATCCATGGGTTGTGCCTTGGGCTGTGCAAAGCTTTTGCCTGGAGCAGCTCTGCTGCTTGGAGAGACAAAACAAAGCTGGCAGAGGGGGAGAAATCTCAAAGCCCAAGTTTTAAATAGCAGCTCTGTGAAAGCTTTTAATGCCCCAGAGTGGCCAGCACGGCGCAGGTGCATTCAGTGACCTGTTTTGTTCAGGCAGTGAAAGATGTCTTGGAAACTGCAGCTCTCTTTTTCCTTTGGTTCTGACAATATTCCCTCTTGACCTGAAATTGTTTTAATGGCAGTGGAGACTAAAAGCCTCATGTTGGTTTTACCCTTTGATGTGTTTTGGAATCCCCTGTGTGGAAGTTTCCCTGGTTAGCTGAGTGCTGTTCTTGGGAACTCCTCAATGAAACACAGTTTGTAGGGTTGAACTTGCAATCCATTGTGTCCAACCGGCCTAGAGAGGTAGCAAGGGAAAAATGTGCTCCAAAGGGGCTCAGTTTGAAGAGAAACTTGACTTGTGGACTTGCTCTGAGAGACCCACAACGTAATACAAAGCTGGAGAGAAATGTGTTCGTGTGTGCAAGAAGTGTAAGGGGCGTTCATCCATGCACACACCCAGGAATGCACTGGGAAAGCAAGAACTGTTTATGTTTGTAATATAATTTCCAGTAATAATCAGATATGGGGCCTGGACTAATATGTTTTCCCAATAGTTTTTCAAGGCTGAAACTCTCCTAGTGACTGACAGCACTACCAGGCAGCTGTCAGGGACCAAGTGATACAGGATAAGTGTCTTCAGGTGAAGCTTCTATAACCTGTAAAGTGCCTTTGCCAGTCAGCACCTGGGGCCATACACCTGATGGAACAGATGAGTGTTTAAGTCAGGTTTGAGCAGCTTTCTCTCTTTCCCTGCTTAAGCTTGATAGAGAAAGCTGCTTGGAAATCTGGCAGGGAATATATTACCATCTGGCTGGTGTTATTTTTTTACTCTAGATTTATTTTTTCCCCCAGCAGTGCAGAAAAAGACAGCTTCTTGCACACAGACAAGTCTCAGCCATGTCCTGCCCAGCTGGTGGTGTTGGGTAAAGAATCTCACTCCCAGGGTAGGCTGGAAGTCCTAAGATATCCATGGATGTTCCTGCTCCCAGGGCGTGTGTGTTGACTGCAGCCCTGCTCATTTTCATCAGAAGCTGCCATGGCCCTACAGGCAGTGATTGGTGTCCAGGGTGGGCAGATTGGGCTTGTTGAGCCCTGTGCAGGGTGAGCTGGGCCTGAGCCTGGGCTGTGTGGAGATGTGTGACCACATGCTCAGCACAGAGCAGCTCCTCACCCAGCTCCTTTGCACCACTTTCCCCAGCTCACTCATCACAACTCATTGAGTTCTCCAGTGTCTTTCTAGCAATGGCTGCTGTTAAACCCTTTGCCTTTGTTTCTGATGCTTTTTCATGTTTCCTTCCAAATCCTGGCTGGAAAGCTCCTTCTCCTTGTTCTTTCTGCAACATTGACTCATCTGTCTGTGCTGTATGGGGTAGAGACCTTGCATTAACAATGTGCAGAGCAGTCTCACCCATCACACTGGGCCTCACTGGAATCCCTGTGCTCAGTTCTTGTGCAGGACTAATGATTACTTGTGGATTTCAGTGCTTTGTTGAACTGGAGTTAAAAGAAAGATGCTGTTGCAGAGAGCCTTGAGTTTCTCTGATCCTTGAGCTTACGTGCCCAGGGTGGAACTCTCAAGCCGGTTTTTGGATTAAGCCCATTTTCTGTCTCAGTAGTTCAGAGTGAGCAGGATTTTGATCTGATTTTCAGTGAGTTCTCAAAATCCATATCTGCTGAGTTTTCTTCCAGTCCCTGTGCTGTTCCCTAAGTTGTCCTGCTGCAGCCAGGTGTGCTGGCTGTGAGGCCAAAAGGCGTCCGTGGATGTGGACGGTGGGAGCAGCAGCAGATGTGATGGAGCAAAGCCCTGGCCAGCCCAGAAGGGAGACTGGATTTGCCTGTCCACACCAACCCCTCTGTGTAGGGTACTTGTTCCACTGGAAGGACAGATGGCCTGGCTTTCTCCTGCCCCAGGGCAGCTCCTCTTGCTGGTGCTTGCCCAGGGCTGGGATTTCAGGTCAGCCTGGTCCGGCCACTGCCCCAGGTCGGGCACTGTGGGTGCTCCTCGGTCTCTGCTTCCATCTGCTGGACAAGCACTGGCTCCTGCTCGCTCCCAGTTTCCCTTGGTGCCTCAGGGATTCTGCTGGCTCCTTTTGACTGTGCTCACGTAACACTGGAGCTGGAAATCCTGTTCACGCACGTATGGACTGCGAGAGCATTTCAGCGTGGAACCAATGCTTTGGCAACACTGCCCTGCTTACATTGACTGGCACCGAGCCTGGGGCTGGGCTGAGCACAGCACATTGTGCAGCCCTGTGTGGCCTCCTGCCTTGCAGGCAGCTCTGCTGTGAGGCTGAAGCTCCTCTGGCTTATATCCCCAAGGAATTCAGATGTGAGGGAGTTGTTTGGATGCCACATGATGGCCAGTGAGGGACTCCAGAAGTGACCAGAGCAGGTGCTAAAGGACTGCATGTAAAGAAACTGGGCAGGGAGGACGTGGTGCTTTCCTTGGAGGTCTCCCTCAGCATCTGACAATCAGGGTCCCAGTCAGGAACATTTTGGACTGGGGACTATAAAATGAGACCAATACTTAACAATCCTGGTAAATGTGTCCTTTATGAGCTTGTCTGAATCTCTTGGGTTTTGAGCTCTGCAGAGCTCTGCAGCATCTTGACACGCTGAGTTCAGAAAGGTCCTGCCTTTATTTGTTTGAGACCTGCTGCCAATAACTTTCATTGCAGGTCTAAGTGTTACTGGTACTACATGACTCCTCTACAGTTATTACTCCCTTCATGAGGACAACAAAAGTGTCCCCTAGAGTTAGTGATATTTGAGAGAGCTGGAGGAACTGGTGAGGGTCATGAACAGTCTGGACTGCTCAAGAGTGCTCCGGTTGTTTTCATCTGACAACAGAAATTTGGCCGCTGCAAAAGCATTTCCTTAACCTTCCCTTAACCTCTGCTCAGCAGTGGGCAGACACAGGCAGAAGGTTCATTTCAAGCAGAATATCCCCATCCCATTCTCAAGGCATTGTGCAATGCAGCCTGGAGACCTTCCTGTAAACCTTGCTTTAAGTGTTGGCTCTTGGTCTGTGCACGTACAGCCACACAGCGCTGTCTCCTCCAGATGTGGGATGGCTGATCAGTCTTTGTGCTGTCAGGTGAGGCCAGGACGCAGCCATGACCTTTCTGTGTTGCAGTTTACAGTCCAGCATCTGGCTATTAGAATTTCTTTAGCCAGCTGACTGGATTCTTTCTGTGCTGCTCCAATGCCTTGGCGGAGGGTGAGTGCTGCTGTTGTTCTGTCTGAGGACAGCGGTGTCTTTTTTCATCTAATGAACAAACATGCATGTAGCAACAGTTTATTAAGCTGTTGGGTTGAAATTCTACTTGTTTTTTATGTGAAAATCCTATTATTAGGACCCCCGTGATTAGAGTAAATTTTACTGGGCAGATTGTGTGTTTCTTTAGTAAAAATTCTGTAGTCATAAAAAAGCAAGACCTGTTTTTCTCCCCCTACTGGGCCCAAGGCTTTTCCACACATGAGACTGCCCAGGGAGGTGCAGCTAGGGAGTCAGGGCTCTACATGCTCTTTTTTTTGCTGGGAACTTTGCATCTTGGAAGGACAGACTCTTTTTAAATTTTTAACATTAGGTTCCCAGCCAGCAGGAGGAGATGTCACCATCATTGCTGCTCCAGAGAACACCACGGTGGTGGCAGGAGAGAGCGTGGTGATGGAGTGCATGGCAGCTGCTGATCCCACCCCCTTTGTCTCCTGGATAAGACAAGGTGAGTATGAGGGACAGAACTAAATTTCTGTTGTGCATAGGAACCTGTGGATACTACATTCTAAAAATCTATTAAGAGTAGAAAAATCTGGGACAGGAAGGGTGCTTGTAACAGTGATACCTAATGACACAGGTGGTGTCACTGTGTGGAGTGTCCTTGCTAAGGTGGAATTTTTAATTAAATCTTGGAGGTTACAAAGCACACAGTTCAATTTGTAGTTGTTTGACCTGTGCATGCATGCCTTTTGATCTAAATTAGTTTTTCTTTGTGAACTGGAGCAGTAAAGGTCATGAGAGGAGGTCAGGTGCCACTCCTCCCCAGACTCCAAGGTTACTGGGGATTCTGTGGAATCTGCCATTGCACTGGAGAAATAGCTTGTATTATCTTGCAGGATTATAAAACTTGATAAGATCTGTTAATCTTTGGAGTGACTGGGAGGTTTTTGTTGAATGGAAGGATTGAGGAGCTGCTTAGGTCTCATCAGAGGTGTATGAATGAGTTGGGCTGGCAGATATTACCCAGGGCTGATAGCCAAAGCCATGAGTTGGATGCCAGTGTCACTTCACTGAGAGTCACATCCATCTGATGTGTTTCAGAGGCTCTGACTGAAGACATGCACAGCTCAGAGGTTGATTCTCTCCCAGAAAAGGCTCTCAGTCATTTTCATAAATCCGGGTCACAATTTAAGACTCTCCCCTGTAACCATTTATTGTGGTTGGTTTTCAGCCCAGATTTGTCCACAGGCGGTGATTTTAGCATATAAAAATATTTTCTCTTGCCCACAAAAAAGGAGCAAAAAAACCTCAGAGGATACCACTTTGGAAATCAAATGAGCAAGGCTTAAATGTTATGGCAGAAATGTTCCTAGTTTATCTCATGCACTTTACAATTACAAATGCTCAGCATATCCATGCTAGATCAGTTACTGCTTTACTGAGAGCTGCTGATGCCCATGGTAAAGTAAATAATATTAGAGCTAATTATCATTATGAAAGTTTTTTGTAAGGAAGGAAGACAAGGGTGGAAGGGGAAGAACTGGTGAACCAGTTCTTTCCATGCTTTATTTCCAAGTGTTTGCCTGGTGCCAGTCTCCTTCCTTGTGTGCACTCTTCAGTTTAAAAGGATGGAGTAACAGTACAAGTCATTCTGAGTTACACAAGTTTATTTCCAAGCCTTCATTAAGGAGCAGTCTGGGTTACTGGACCATCAGTCATGCAGGGAACACCGAGGATGTACCTTCAGGTTGCCAGTTTGACTTTTGCCAGCCTTGGTGGTGTCAGCTAATTGCTACCATCTGGAGTCACTTTTCCAAGCAACCGCTCCAGTGCAAACGGGATGTGCAGATTGTCTGCTCCGAGCGTGCAGCCACTGAGCTGTGAGGCCATCTGAAGACCCCCAAAATGCAGGGAGGGGGCAGAGGATCTGCTCTCAGCCACATTCCCTGCTGATGGTGCTAAGTCAGTGCAGCTGTTCACAGTGGAGGTGGGGAGTTTGTTCTGTGTGAGCTCCAGGCTCAGCTGAAGCTGGAGAGGAAAAGGCAGGCAGTGCTGAAGAGCTGCTTCTGCAGGTGGAGAGGGACAAGGTCTGGTGGTGCACAGCTACTGCACAAATTGGCTGGTTCTCCCAGTCCACAGACTTGTGCCAGACTTCCCATCCAGGCCTTTCCTTAGCTTGTCTCCAGCTCTTGGCTTTGTCTCCCACACTCACTCAGAGGTACCAATGCCATATCCCTGAGTTTCTCACCTCAGAGCGATGCTGAGAATATGCAGTGCTCAGCACCAGCCTCTGCCCTGTCTCTGATGCTGAGGAGCCCAGGGCTACTTGAAGTTGTAGAAGGACATCTTGGCTTCTGGCCAGTGATATGGAGCTGCCCTTTCCTCCTTCCCTACTCAGCAGTGCTGAGCACCCAACCTGGAGAATGGGGAGAAGGCAGCTCATGGCCCATGTCTCTGACATAAACACCAGAGTCCTAGGGAGCACCAGGTGTCTTTCTGACACCTCACAGCCAAGCTGTGAGCAAGGATCAGAAATGGATCAGAAAGCTCAGTAAATTTGGGTTCATCTACAGGAGGGAGAGGAGGAACCACTGAGTGATCAGTGATTCAACAGTCTTGCTGACACTGCATGAAGGAGTGAGGGGAGGAGGTGTCTGTGCTTGTGATGGGAGTTTTTAGCTTTCCCTTGAATGTGCTATTCCTGGGGCTCTCATTGCAGGCACACCCTAAGCATCAGAGACTGATTTAATCCAAACCAGAACTTTTTGGATTATTACAGGCTAAACTAAACCTTGAGCCAATGTTGGCTTGAGCTGGCTGTCAAGCACTGAGGAATGTCCCAGCAGGAATCCTCCTCTGGGCTGGGGTTTGGGATTTGGGATCTCTCCACTCCCCAGTTTGTGATCCTGGCATTGTTTACAAGCCCTCATAAAGGGCAGCCTGGGGCCCCCTCCCACATTTGTCCACGTTTCTTCCTACAGATGGAAAGCCCATTTCCACAGATGTGATTGTGCTGGGCAGGACAAATCTCCTCATTCCTTCCAGCCAGCCCCATCACTCGGGGGTGTACGTCTGCCGAGCCAACAAACCCCAAACCCGGCAGTTCGTTACCGCCGCAGCTGAGCTCCGCATCCTCGGTGAGTGGGGAGCAGGCAAATTCTCAGGTACAAATGCTGACCAGCTTGCTGTGGGTTGCATGGAACAACATCCAGAAGATCCCCAAGGGTTTGTGGCCTCTGTGGCCCATGCTGGGCCAGATGGGAGCCAGGTTAGAGCCAGGAGGCCCGAGCTGGGATAGCTCTCAGTGGGAGTGTCACCTCTCTGATTTGGGGTTTAGTTCCTGGTATTTACTGAACCGTTTTATGCCTTATTCTTGTTCTCCAGGGCTCCCCCCTGGAAATCTCTATCAGCAATTAACTTTCAGTATCCTGGAAGCCAGCAGGGAGAACAGCCTAGGATCAGGGAACGCAGCACATGATTGATACAGAATTTATTTTTCCTTTTGGACAGAGTCTAAATTAAGCCTCTAGAGTCTGCCTGGCAAATTCCTTCTTGTAAGCAAAGCTGCTACTGAATAAAACATAGCACCGAGCGGGGAGGAGAAGGGATTTGCTTTGCTATCTTCTCCTCCTCCTTCCTGCATTAAATTGTCCTCTCTCCTCCCAGCTACTCCCAGCATCTCCCAGGCTCCTGAAACCATCTCTCGCACCCGAGCCAGCACGGCCAGGTTCGTGTGCAAGGCAGAGGGAGAGCCAGCCCCCACCATCCACTGGCTGAAGAACGGGGAGCCCATCCTCTCCAACGGGCGCGTGAAGGTGCAGAGCAGCGGCAGCCTCGTCATCAACCAGATCGGCCTGGAGGATGCTGGCTACTACCAGTGTGTGGCTGAGAACAGCCTGGGCATGGCCTGTGCCACGGCCAAGCTCTCGGTGATCGTGCGCGAGGGTTTGCCCAGCGCTCCCAAGAAGGTCTCGGCCGTGTCCCTCTCCAGCAGCACCGTCCTCGTGTCCTGGGAGCGGCCGGAGCACAACAGCGAGCAGATCATCGGCTTCTCCTTGCACTACCAGCGGGCTGTGGGTAGGTGTCACCTCCCTGAGCAGCACAGCTGTGTCAGAGGTACAAGGCACAGGCTGACCTTCTTCCTCAGCGAGTAACAAGTGGGAGGCAATTCCCTTTTCATTGCAGGTGAAAGAATTTACTCCTGGAGTTGGTATCAGCCGGTGACAGTGCCTGTGGATTGGCCAACATAGTCTAACTTCTTGATTGGCAGTAGTGTGTCCACATAGCTGAGTTGTCTGGATTCTCTGGGACCAGGCACTACTGATTTTATACACATTGATTTTGTATGCAAAGAGTGTGATTACTAACAGTGATACTAACCAGCTGCATTGTGTACAAGGGGAATCACTGAATTATCCACACCCAGCATCTGAAGTGAGGCACTGGCTCTCTTGGGGTCTGTCTTCCCAAAAAGCCAGCGAGCCAATGCTCCTGTTGAATTGTTGCCAGAACTCATCCGAAAATTAAACTGGTAACTGCAGCTGCTTTAGCATGGATTAAAGAGTTTGAGTCAAAATGTAGACATTAATGTTGAGTCATTGGAGTTTCTGCCCAAAAAAATCATATAAGATATGAGGCCGTGCAGGTGCTGAGGAAATTTGAGAAGATAAAGTGATTCTTAAAGTGGATTTAGTCTGTATACCTTAGAATTAAGTGATTTTTTTCAAGAATGTCTTGGCAGTTCACTGACCTGCTGATCAGTGTTTCCTTGGCTCTAGGAACAGATAATGTGGAATACCAGTTTGCTGTCAATAATGACACAACTGAGCTGCAGGTCAAGGATCTGGAACCCAACACCAACTACGTCTTCTACGTGGTTGCATATTCCCAGCTCGGAGCCAGCCGAACGTCCTCTTCCATCGTTGTCCAGACCCTGGAGGATGGTGAGTGGAATTAGATGGGTACTGGTGCTTAGGAAATGTCCTTGGCCTGGTTCATGGTGAGCACTGAATGTGCTACAGAGAGTAGTAGGAGCTCCTAGAAACCTAAACCTGCACCCTGGTCTCCTTATCAGCTTGGGTGATGAAGGGTATGAAAATAACCTGGCTGATGGTGGGGCCCATGAAAATCCTTTGGGAATTGCAGTCAGCTCCTAAAGGCTTTCACCTAACCCATGTGATACTGCTCTAAGCTTCACTCTGGACCAGACTGGATTTCAACTCAGAAGAATCATCTATTGCAATTTGTAGGGGTGGAAGCAGCCTTGAGGTTGGACCCCTTAAGATCCAGTAGTTTGTGTTGATTTCACCATTTATCACATAGCATTTCGTGAGCAGTAGAGGCAGAGTGCCAGAAGCACAGCTGCCCAACGGGAGGCCATGCACAGCTTTCAACAGGCTGCAGGACAGAGGCAAGCAGAGATGGTTTTGGCAGACCTTGTGTGCATTATGTGCTTTTAATGCTCCTGACATGGTGACCTGCATGGTCCCAAGTGTGTGTCGGAAGCCTGAAAAGCTGAGTTGAAAGCATGAAAGCTGCCTGCAGCCCAGAGCTGTGATTCTTAAGGGAATGAAGATTCCCAGGCTGCAGTTTGGATCTGTGAACCATTTGCTTTTGTGTCTCCTTCGTGCTCCACAGTACAGCACAGCACAAGCTGAGAGCTGGTGTGTGCCACCCTGCCCAGTTTGCCCTGGACATGGGTCCCTGGGAGCAGTGTAGCTGGGGCCACAGGCTCTGGTCAGCCTGGAAGTGGAGCAGTCCAACATCTCTCCTCCCCAGACACCCCTGAAGGGCTGTGGGGTGCTGGTTCCCCCAGCACAGACACCAAGTCACCAGAGGCTGTGGCAGAGCCAAGGTAGTGGCCTCCAACCAACTCAGAGAGCTGGCAGAGATGTGTTGAGGTCTTGCTCTGGTCTTTGCTGATTTCTCTTGGTTGTTTACCCAGTTCCCAGTGCAGCCCCTCAGCTGTCCCTGTCCAGCATGACTCCTGGTGACATCCGTGTGACGTGGCTGCCTCCTCCTCCCGAGCTGAGTAATGGCAAGATAACCAAGTACAAGATTGACTACTGCACCCTCAAGGAAGGTGAGGGAAACACCATTTGGGGGTTGTGTTGTCTGCTCTTGTGGCGTTAACAGCCTGCAATGTGAACAGGAGATGATGCAAAGCTGAAAACAGGGACCCCTTTTACCCAAGGGAGGAGAACCCTTTCGGGGCCTGGCTCTGTCTGGTGGTCATGGCAGTGCTACCTCACACCACCTCGAGGTGCCTTTTCCTGTGATCATGGGGGAGCTGTGTCCCCAGGAGAATGGCCTGACCCGTGTTTGTGCTGTCACAGGAATGTCTGCAGGAGCAGCCCTTCACTGCCATCCGCACTGTGTTTTGGGGGAAGAGCTTTATGCTGCGTGGGGAAGAGGGGAAAATGCTTTTGATTTCCTTAAAACTGAGTCTAATCAAAGTGGTCCTTGTGGAAAAAACCCAAATACCCTGGCCAGGTTTTTGTTGCTCTGTTGCCGAGTTTTATCCGATTTTGTTTATGTTGTCAGACACGCTAAGCAGGGTTCAGCAGGGATGGTAACATTTACCTCTGCTGGCTGTGGCTGTTCCAATTCCACGTGTGCTTGCTTTGCAAATCCTTCTGGGTATTTGCTCTTAAAACTGTCAAAGCTCTGCAGCTTCTCACTTCCCAGGGTCATGATTCTTCTTGAGAGAAGGATGGCGAGTGTGATGAGGTGCTGGACATGTTCCCATGTATTTCAACTGGATTAGTAGTCTGTGCTGTGACTCCTGGCTCTGGTTCCTTTGCCTTCAGCCTGCACACGGCTCAGTGGCATCGTAAAACCTTGGAAACACTTGAAATCCAGGGATCACACTCAGCAATACACTGTTACATAGCAGGGACAGTGTTCCTGGCTGAGTTAGCGAGCGCCAAGGGAAGCTGAAATCAAGACCTCTCTGTACTCTAAAAAGGCCACATGAATCTTCAGCAAAACTAGTTAGCTGATACACTGAAAATCCCAGGCTATTCTCAGTTTAAATTTCCTGTTACTGCCCTTATGAACTTGGGTGGGCTGAAGAGGGAGCAGTAAAACCTCTGTCTGGCGTGGATGAGGGTGTGAATTTTGTGGAAAGCAGAATTGCTGGACAGTTGTGGTTCACGTTAAGGTGAGGGTTTAAATACAGCAGTGAGAAGCACTGGAATGTGCCATCAGTTCCCATTAGCTGTGCTCATGTTCCGCCATCACATCATCAGAGCAAGATTTCTGACAGCTCCCTCTGGGCAGCCTCTGTGGTGCTAAAGGCAACCTGCAGTTTGGAATGTGATGAAGGGAGTTGTCAGTCAGAATATCAGCTCTGCCCAGCCTTGCATTTTTTTTCTGGTGGCGTAAGACTGCTCTGGGCAAAGCCAAGGCAGACCAGGAGGGGGTAACAAGGCTTGTGACTGCTCAGCTGATTTCCCTTTGGCTGGGAAATCCATTTTCAGTGGTGTCCCCTTGGTTCCAGCAGATCAGGTCACCTCCATCGAAGTGGGTGGAAATGAGACCCAGATCACCCTGTACTCGCTCCATCCCAACAAAGTGTACAAAGTTCGGATCGCAGCCAGCACCAGTGTGGGCTATGGGGCCCCTTCCGAGTGGACCCAGCATCGCACTCCTGACAGAGACAACCAGACACATGGTAGGAGCCTGGGGAATGCCTGGGATTTGGGACAGGGTGTGGGGAGCCTAAGGCATTTTCAGAGATACTTGCTTTCCTTTGGGAATTACAGCCATTGGTTTGGGTCGGACCAAAGTGCTCACCTCTCCCTTGCTGCTCAGCAGCCCTTGTACATCTCACTGCTTTGTGCCCTCCATGTGCAGTTGTGAAAGTTCTTAAAAAAAAAAAAAAAAAGGAAACAAACAGAACTCCAGATCCCAATGTTATGACATTTGGGAGTGAATAGACAATTCTTCCAAACAGAGCCAAGCCCAAGCCAGACTCCAGCAGTGGTTAAAGATGGTGATATCTCAGAATACACTGAGAAACCTCCACAGTGGCTTGGTGACATCATTGTTTCCTGTGTCACCCAGCTGGGAAAGTCAGTGATGGAGTGTGACTGTCCCACTCTCCACTGTCAGAGAGTGGAGACATCCCACTCAGGACAGCTCACACTGAGGGCCTGGAGGATTCAGTAAACCAGGGAAATGGAGACATGTAGCTCAATCTTTTTCTCTTGTTTTCTTCTTCCAGTTCCATTTGCCCCAACAGAATTAAAAGTCCGAGCAAAGATGGAGTCTCTCCTGATAACGTGGCAGCCCCCAGCAAACCATGCCCAGATATCTGGCTACAAGCTCTACTACAGAGAGGTGGGCCCAGAGGAGTCCAGTGATGAGAGCCCTTTGGATGGTGCTGAAGATGAGAGCTGGGATGTAGGACCCATAAAACTAAAGAAGAAAGTGAAGCAGTACGAGCTGACTCGACTAGGTTAGCTTGGCTGCATTTTCTTAGCACTTGGTGTGGAAACCCAGGGCCTGTCTCTTGCACTTTGTGACATCCCAGGATGCTCTTAAGAGCCTCAGTTGTTTGCATGACTGGGGATATATAGTGCCAGGACCATCTGAGGTGTTTTAAGATCATCCAGAATCCTTTCTGGAGTGGGGCTCTTGAGGCTTGTGTTGAGTAGGGTTTAAAGCATAGAAATTTCTAATGCCAATTTAGCAGGGATTTTAACCAAGTTACCAATATACTTAGGATATGCTAATAAGCAGTTCTTAATTAATTAGTGTTTTTATTGTGTCACTATAAAAAGTGCCAAGATTGAAATCTCCAGTCAGGACAATGATCTCTCCTTCCCTGTCTGTTTCTAAGGAGCTCCATAATTGCATACTGTTTGAAATCTCTGTATTCAAATGCAGAGACGGGATAATTCACAGCATACTAATTTTAGCCCAGTAGTCTCCTCCACCTCCCACAAAAGGAAAAGGAATGGAAGAGTGAGTGTCCATGACTGGAGAAGATCTGAACAGCAGTGAGACCTGCCTGCCTGGCTCACTCTGCTTGGCATTTCCCACAAGGGGTTGTGTTCCTAACATCTGATTATATTATTTAATTGATTTGCCCATTGATGCAGGATGGAGAGAGAAGAGAATCATGGCAGATACATCCTTGAAAGAGACTTCCTTCTTCCTAGAGTTCTTCCATCCCCCACTTTACGGTTCACTCTGTTACTGTCCAGCGAGTGGAGACTGTAGGGCATGTGTCTGTCATGCTGGTTCATCTTACACTTGTAGCATATATATTTTGCACAGTGTAAAGGTCAGGCTGCAGTACCTGGGAGGACTGTTTGTACCATCTCTAGGTGGGGTTCCCAACTCTGTCACAGCCACCTTGCCACTGAGAGTGTTAACAGTGATGAGTTCCTCTGAAGAATTTAGGTCTGTAATTATTGCGCAGAGAAAACCACATGTGAACATCATCACGCACTGCTCCAAGCACTGGCAAGTCAGTCGGTGCAGGGGCTGGGAGTGGGCTGAATTGGTTCCAAATGCTCTGGCACGATGATGCTGAGAAGGCTGCTTGTTCTTCTGTAATTACTTCCTTGAATTTGGGCATCCGTCAAGCCCTAATGGTTTCCGTATGATTTGGCGGCTGTGGCTGTGTCAGGAGCGCAGGCTCGGGTTTCTCCAGGCCAGGATGTTCCCTCTGCTCCCCTCGTGCTGATGAATGATGTGCTCCTGCACGCGTACAGTAAAGGAAGGGTCAGGAATCTGGCTGTGCTGAGGAAGGGAGGGGGTCTGCATGTGAAACAAGGAGGAGTGGTTGTGATTTAGAAGGGTTTAGTTTTTACAGTGCAGAACTGCCCTGTGCCAGTACCTGGGGCTGCAGCTTGTAGGCAGAGTGGGTATTGGTCTCAGGAGGGGCTGGCAGCCCTAACGTGATCTGAACTGATGGGGAATTAGCTGGGGGATTTCCCAGATCAGGGATGTCTGCCTGGAAAGCACAGCACTGGAAACCTCTCCTAAGATCCCTCTATAAAAACAAATACCCAGCACTGTCTCTTGGGATTATCTTCAAGAGTCATTGAGCCCAACTGCCTGGGGACCTCAGTGTTGACCAAAAATGAAAGCAAATTCTGTCCAAAGGTCTTTTAAACATTGACATGCTTAGGACATTGCCCATCTCTCTAGGAAGCCTGCTCTGGTGTTTGAAGTGGTGTCAGGAAATCCCAGGTTGGGCACTGGGCATACCAGGCTGAGCTCAGATGTGGTGTGTTCCATGTCAGTGCAGACAAGATCCAGAGTGGTCACGTATCCCTGGCTCCACAGATCCACAGTGTCACTGAAGTCAGCACTCTGACCCTTGCCTTGGTTTGAGGTGTGGCTTGAAGACTTCTCTCATCTTGTGCTAATCTCTGGTGCAAACCTGGTCTCCTTAGAATGGTATCACTAATGATACCTCGTGTCTTACCTAAGAGGTGTGTGCTGCAGTCCTGTAAGAGAGGTGGGCAGCTGGTAAAGGGCACACAGGAAATCCAGCAATTTCATGAGTCCACAAAATCAGAAGGAAGCTTTCCTGAACCACCAGGAGGGGTTTTCCCTGAGAAATTATTAATGACTTCCATCGATGTTCTAGCACTTACTCTCTATACTGAAGTGCAACTACCAGGGCTGTAATTTATGTGAAAAATAAATCACAGGGATCTGATCCTGTCTTCCACATTCCCATGAAGGAAGACTGCATTCCTCTGGAAGTAACTCTCTGGAAATCAGGGGTTTTTTTCCATTTAAAGGAAAGTATGGCTTCTGGCACCTGGCCAAATGAACACCTTGAAATGCTGAGAGAAGCAACATATTTAGCATATTGGATATATTATGCAGCCATCCAGATTAGTGATTTGAAATGATCTGGACTAGATTATTCTGCTTATATTTAATGTATGATGGAATGCAGTGAAATACATCTGTTTTCATGCTGCCTACCAGCTTCTTGACAGCTTGATAGAGTTTTATGTCTGCGTGTTCTAAGCGCTTGAACATCTGGACCTGTGTATAAAAATTGAAGCCAATCCTCTGACAGAGAAATCCAAAATACCCCTATTTTCAGGATGTGAGGTGCTTGATCTTGCAGTCGAGCTCCCCTGGCATCACCTTTAAGCAGCTGCTGTATTGATCCTGCCCAGGGGTGGAGACAGAGGAGTTGTCCTTTCCTTCACTCCATTCTCCAACAGGAGCTGCCCACAGCTGCATCACATCTGTGAGCTTTTCCTCATCATTTTGGATTGCACTGTCCATGATGTGCTTGTGTCCCAGCCCAAGGCTCAGGCAGAAGGAGAGTGTGGTGCTGGCAAGAGATGGGCTGGGGGTTCTTTGTTCCACTGATGGTCCACCCATGGTCCAAGCCCTTTGGAGGCTGAGTGCTCTTTGGCCTTATCCCTCTTGTGTGGGTCTGAAACATTTTTCCCTGGCTGGAGAGTGTGGAAATGCAGATCAGGCTGTCTTGGAGGCAGACAAAACTCTGTTTGCTTTTGGGATTCTTCGGGGGAGAAAAATGTGGCTGAAGTGTTTTTATATTCTGAGCGCGAGCGTGTGTTGTGGAGCAGAGAAATGCCTTTGGTAATTAGTACCATCAGCCTCTAGGAGTGTAATCAGGGCAGTAATAATAAAATTGGCATCAGTAAGAAAGGTTTCATTCTGCTTACGTTGTCTGGCAAAGAGAGCAGTGATCTGTGAGGGCAGGGAATGAAGAGGCATGTCCCAAATTAACAAACTTCTTCAATGTGCTGCAGCCAAGGCAACAAAAGACAGTGTGGACTGCTCTGGCTGAGCTCCTGAAGGGGCTGCCTGCTGCAGGGAATGTCTTCTTTGAGAACTTTATATCTCCCAAGTTGTTTCTTTGATTAAACATCTCCATTAAAAATGAAAAAGCTGATGAAAGGCTGGAGGAAGGAGGGAAGTGGATTTTGGACCAGGGCAGTTCTGCTTGGAGACAGAGTTTCCTGTCCTGCAGCTCAATTTGAGATTCCCCACAGTGTGAAGCTCTCTGATGGGAAGAGCATGCAATGAGGACCCCCAGGTTTTTGGTGTGGGTTTTCTGTGCATTGTTGCTTTTCTAATTGCAAATTGGGAAGCTCTACTGTGGAGGCAAAACAGACACCATACAACAAAGGCTGCCAGTGACTTAACAGGGCATTTGAGGACTTGCTGGAAAGAGTGAATAAATCAGAAAGGACTTCAGAAACAGGAGGTGCATTTGGGGGGGAGGAGAGAATGTCCTCACTCCTCAGGAATAAACAATGCAGTGCAGTCACTTCCACAGTGGAGAGAGGAGTCAGAATGTGTAGGTTTCTTTAGTGGTTTGTAAGGGAGGAAGATCTAGAGATCCTGAGTAGATGTGCTAGAAGCCAGGATACTGGTCAACCCTTGAGGCCTGGGGCAAGTCCATTTCTTGCTGGTAATTTCTGTCAAAAGTGAGGGGAGAACCAAAGCACAGCTGTGCTGATAACATATACCAGCTGTGAGACAGTGTTTGTGTGTGGGAAGCCTGTAAGTGGAAGGAGGACTCCCTGCTGAAATTTAGGTATTAGGTGATATTTACTTAGATATAAGGTAACAAAAATGTATTTATTATGTTCAAGTTACTTTCTTGGATAGTGAGAAAAGCTGGCAGCATCAAAGAAAATGTGTGTGACTAGGGAGGGTTGGTGACAAAAATAACCCAAGGCAAGCCCTGATTGATTTTTTTCCAGCTCCTGGGAAGCTGTACGAGGTGAAGCTGGTGGCATTCAATAAGCACGAAGATGGGTATGCAGCAGTTTGGAAGGGCAAAACAGAAAAGGCACCTGCAACAGCAGTAGGTGAGAAATGCCCTTCAATTGTTCTTTCTTCTGCTTGGCAAGTGGCTTCAGAGGAAGGGTAGAGGGATTACAGAGGATGAACTTCAGAAAGGACAGTATCAAAATAAGGAAGGTTGTAACATAAGGGAACTTTGACAGTCATTGCAAAATGCATTGGAGGAATTGGGAAGGAGAGAAAGGAGCAAAATATCCCCCTCCTCATTAGGGTTGTTCTTCTCCTGGGTGTGAGTGGCATTACTGTCATGTACACCTCCACATCTCTTTGTGCTGTACTGTAGATCCCCCTGTGCAGAAGGGGCCTCCGCTGCCTCCAGTCCAAGTCTATGCAGAGTCCAACAGCTCAACTTCCATCTGGCTCCGCTGGAAGAAACCTGACTTCACAACAGTCAAAATTGTCAACTACACCGTGCGCTTCAGCCCCTGGGGCCTGAAAAACGCCTCTCTTGTGACATACTACACCAGGTAAAGAGGGCTCATCTGCCATGTGTTGTTCGTGTCAGGAATGAACACGGGGCAGGAGGAAATTGTATGGAATTTCCAGAACTTAGCAAAATCCTGGGTGTTTAATGTGCTGGGAGTATCTGCCATGGTCACAGATAATGCTCAGAACTGCTGAGATATGGCAGTGGGACTTGACTTGAATACTGAGGAATCATTTACTGATCTCTGCATCTTTTTTGCTGTGGTTGGACCGTACACACTTGTTAACAACATGGCCAGGTGCAATTATGCATTCATGACTTGTTAGATGGTCGTCACAAGTTCAGTCTATAAATTGCTAGAGTTTAAGCAGTTTTAATAATTTGGAGACGTATTTTACATCTGAATACTTGTGCTCATTTTTAGCCTTTAACCAGGCTGTTTTCTACTTTTCCCTGCAAGTGCATCAGGAATGTTTTGGGAGCTGTTTTGCTCTGTCCTTGGGAGCTGAGTGTTCTTGCATTCACATGGCTGCAGGAGATGGAGCCTTAGGTGGAAAATCAAATACTGTCAGAGTCAGGATAATCTCTTAGAGTGTTCCTGGTGATGAGGGGTCAAGGTGACATGGGAGAACCCTCAGGTGTTCACGGCCTCATGCTGTGTCCTCTCTCTCCAGCTCAGATGAAGACATTCTCATTAGTGGCCTGAAGCCCTACACCAGGTATGAGTTTGCTGTGCAGTCCAACGGTGTTGGCATCGACGGGCCCTTCGGCAGCGTGGTGGAGCGCTTCACCCTGCCCGACCGTGAGTGTTTGTGGGAACCAAATCCTCATTTCTCCTGCCTTTCCTTGAGTCTCTAGCAGATCCCTCCTAGTGTCCCCTCCTAATGTGATCTCAGACCCCCTCAAAGCTCTGATAACCTTCTGGGAGGTCCTCTGGGGGTGAATGCTCTGCTCCTCCTCCTGCTGCTCAGGCTGGGTTTGTTTGTCTCTCCCAGGCCCCTCCACTCCTCCGTCTGACCTGCGGCTGCACCCTCTCAACCCCTACGCTGTCCAGGTGCACTGGTGCCCACCTGTGGAGCCCAATGGCATCATTGTGGAGTATCTCATCCTGTACAATGCCAACAACACACAGCCAGATGACATGTGGACCTTGCTGACACGAGAAGGTGAGCCTCCTCCAGCTACTGTAATACCCCACAGTCATCCTGCCTCCTTTCCTGTCTCTGGAGCTCTGGTTGCTCAGTCCTGCTGCCCTCATTTCTGCTTCACTTTGTACAGACAAATATTCAAGAGTTCATCCTGGCAGTTTTCTTGAAGCATATGCTGGACATAGTCATAGTGGAGAATCCAGAGACGTGGCTGCTGAGAGACATGAAATCATACATGTCTGGGGCTGAAACAGCCATTATCATCCAGGAAATATCCCACAGATGCAGCCTGGCAGCCAGTAATTCTTAGAAAAACGTGTGCCAGCAGCATCACGCACAATTTCTATTGTCGTATCTGTAAGCAGGAAGTTCATTATTAGTGAAGAGATGTATGAAATGCACAAAAATGTCACAAAATCCCTCACTTCTGAGGGTCCAGCAATTCCACAGCTGCTTTGCTGTAGCTTCTGAATACTCTTGAAACAGAATATTTAAAATCTCTTTTGATTTGCTTTTGGTCAGGAAACATCTTCAGCACTGAAGTGCATGGCCTGGAAAGTGATACCAGATACTTCTTCAAGATGGGAGCAAAGACAGTGGTGGGATCTGGTCCCTATTCCAACGTTAAGGATGTGCACACCCTCCGGGAGAAGCTGTCTGGTATGAATTCCTCCTTACCCCAGGGCAGGAAGGGAATTGCATTGCTGGAGACTGATTTGTCAGCAGTGACATTTCTGTTTGCCAAGCAATTGCCTGGTGTCGCTGTGGAGGATGCAAGATGGGATTCTCTGCAGGGCAGTGCAGAGGATCCCAGCAGAGCCCTCAGATGTGCAGCTCCAGAACCCACCCCATGGCCAAACTTCATCTCTTCCTCATCCTGGTTCCTCTGGAAGGGCATGTGCAACCTGCATCTTGCTGTAGCATGACATTAATGAATATGCATAGATGCCAGTTTGCTCTAAATTGTCACTGCCAAGGAATTTTATTGTTTTATGTGTATAGAATTAGAACCACAGAACAGCTGGGTTAGGAGGGGCTTTTAAACCTGTTTGGTTTTGTACAGCTGCTGCTCCTCTGAACATGAGACACTCCGTACTCTCTTCCTGCTAGCTGCTGAAATGATGTGGCTGTCATTCCTTCCCCTCCTAGATGTCCTGGATATCCACTCTGTGACGGGAATCATCGTGGGGGTGTGCCTGGGGCTGCTCTGCATTCTCTTCTGCATGTGTGCCAGCTTCCGAAACAGCAAGCACAGGTGGGTGGCACCTCCGGTAAAGGAGGCTGCTGTGGAAGGAGACAAAAACACTCTGAGCTGCATCCCCTGTCAGCTGAGCTGCTTGGGATGTGGTGTAAGGGACAGGTAATGCACAGCTTGGATCTGTGGATGGAAAAGGAGTATATTTGTATAATCTTTTCACTGATTTATTTTTTCAGTAGTTTCTCTTCAATTTGCATTCTTAGACTAGCAGAGGGTTTTGTTTTTTTCCAAGAAAGAGAAAGAAAAAGCTCCAAGAAAATAGAAGAACCAGTTTATTACCTGTGTCTGTTAGTGGGTAGTATTTTGCTTCTGAGATTGGACAGTTCTATGGATGTTTGGAAATGGTTTGTTAACTTCCATCTGGGAAAATGATGAAAGACTTCCCAGTGAGTGACAGGCTGGTTTAAGGAGGATTGGATACAGCCCAAAGACCTCTGCTATCCCAGGGGTGTGAATCCAGCCACAAGCATTTGGAAAGACCATGAGCAGAAAACAGCTCAGTTGTTCAGAAGGGCTTTGAGCTCACAGCACATCTCAGGACTGGGAACAAACAGCTCCTGAGGTCTCATCCTAATGTGGCCACCAAACTTTCCTGTCCCGTTTCATCTCTAACCTATAAAGCAGAGGTGACAGGAGTGACACAGCTCCCTATGGACCAGGGTGAGTGAGCAACCTGCTTGTGCTGGGACTCATGGTATCTCCTGCCCTTGGGGTTTGCTGGCAGAGGAGCAGCTTTGCATCCCACAGCAGGATTTGTCTGAGCTCTGGCATTAACCAAGGTGGTGCAGAGATATATCTGCAGTGAAAGGTGTTACAGTGGGATGTGATGATAAAGAATATTCCCAGGAGTGGTAAGGCAGGGGTTGGGCATAATCACTTGCACAAGGACCAGCTGAGATGTCAACTCTTTCTGGTTTTCCCTCAGGGAGGCCCTGCCAGGCCTGGATTCCCAGGCTGCTGGCAACCACACGTACTACCACCGGAGCAGACAAGGGGTGGCCTCTCCCAGTGCCACCTTGGACTCACATGAGCTCGAGTCCCTCATGTCCCCACTCCCAGAGGATGCACCTGTGCCCCTGGGGGACATCACAGAGCTGGCAGAAGTGCACAGCCTCATCCACACCAGCCTCCCTGAGGACATCTTCCATGGGAAGAGGAAGGTAAGGACCCACGCCCATGGTGACTGGGCTCCCACCTTTGGCAAGAGCCTTTGTTTGGTGTGTGGCTATGGGAAGCCAGAGTGGGACCCTGTCCTGGCTCTGCAGTGCCAGGAGTCTTGGCTGCATGATGTTGGGCAGTGGCACATTTCCCCTCTCCATAAAACTAGACTGGCTCAGCCTTGGCTGTTGGATCTAATTTGGGATCCCTGTGCATCTACCACCCCTTTTAATCTCCTGGGATGGTGACCCCTCAATCTGAGAAGCTGCTGCCAAACTTGGTGCTGCAGAAAGCTGTGGTATTTGTGTTGCTGTGGCATGTGGATGGTGGGAGGAAGCGTGATGTCTAGAGCAGACACGTGGCCTTACAGGATTCTGTTTTGCTTGGACTAAAAAGAGCTGTCTCCATAAATAGTGTGTTCACTGAAACACTCTTGAAGATAAACAAGAGGTGAAATTGTGGGGTTTCTGTGAACCTTGTTTTTTGAAGTAGTCTTTTTCTGCCCTGCTTGGTTTGCCTGACACTGCATTGTCTTTCATTCTTCCCTGCCCATTTCCTCTTTCAAGCTTGCCTGAAACATTTCATTCCATTAGGGAACCTTTAATTGGCCTAATTTAGTTAATCTGTTTATGTCTCTCTTTGTAGCCCTGGGAGAGCATGTAAAGTAATTAGGAGGTTCAGTAAAACAAATGCATTGTGAGCACGTGGGATTTCACGTTTGCATCAGTGATGCACTCGTGTGTCACTGGAGGGGAGGTGAGCTCAGGTACCTGGCTGACCACGAGCCCTGTCCATGCAGGTGTGATCTTTTGGAAGCACAAAGGCTCCTGCTGGCTTTACTAGCCCCATGAGCTGAAGCCTGTGGCCATCCCTGCGTGCTGTGGCAGATCAGCACTCAGCTGAAGGACGGGCTGTTTGTTTGCAGCCAAGCCACATCTATGGATTTTGGTGGAATGTGGTTGCCTGGCTGGACCCAAGCCCAAGAGTGTGAGGAATTTCCTACAGCTCTTCCAGTTAAATAAGGAACAAATGTTTTCAGTGATGGGGACTTACCCCTGAGAACAGGTCAGGGTGGAGGGAAGTTCCCTTCTTTGTGAGGCCTTTCTGAGGGCAGCATATCCAGATCTCTCTTCCAGAGGAGCAATCCTGCCTGTAAGGGCTGACACCAATATTTGAATTTGTGCAGAGCGGGGCTGGAGAGGGCAGTGCCAAGGGCTGGGCTCAGCCTGAGAGCTTGAGGCCCTCAGAGTGGGCAGTGCCCAGCAGCAGTTTACAGTCACAGCCCAGAGCTTTGGGGGAGATGGACAGTTCTGGCTGTAGGGTTTCCATAATTGGATGGGCAACAGCCACCGAGAGATAAATTCACTGAGGATTTTTCTTTTTGATGGATGTGGCTAGGGAGGCAAGGGTCACTGGGAAGCAGCCACCCGGAGAGCAGCGTTGTCACCCGTGGCGACCAGGAGGGTGACCTGGCAGGTGAAGATGGAGTGGTGGCCGGGAGCAACAGGCTGTTGTTGCTGGGAGCGGGCACTGGAGGGAGATGTGCTCCCACGCAGGAGACCCTGCTCCCTGCACTGCCCCTTCCTGCTGGAAGTGCCACCTGAGCACCATTGCTTCCTTTCTGTACCCCAGCGTGGATAATCAAGGGTGAAAGGAATACGGCCAAGAAACACCTTCATGCTGCAGTGGCCAAGTGCACATCGCATCCGTGTCTGGATGGTGATGTGATGTTCCATGGCTGGGCAGTCAGGGGGCTGGGCAGGTCTCAGGTACATGGCTGGAGTGCTGCACACATGCCTGGTGCCCACAGTGGATGTAAACCAAGTCAGGAGCAGTTGTGAGTGTGTGCATCTCCCTGCTTGTACACAAAATGCCAGTAGTCGTGGCTGTGGAGTGGGTGTGGGTGTCCTGTGTGCTGCAAATAGCTTCCCCCAGCATCCATTGAAGCTGGAAACCCCCAGGGACCCTGCCTGGAACAGAGTGTTGTGGGAGCTTTGCACCCTGCAGTGACCAGCTGCCTTTGTTGCCTTCTCTTTTCTTCTCTCATGCTGTGTGAAGTTGGGGCTGTGAAAATCCATGGCAAGGAATGCAAGAGAGCCACAGGAAAGAGAAAATCATTGTGGAAGGAAATTCCTGTCCAGCTTGGCAAGGGGAAGCTCTCCAGGGTGTTCTAGGTTGGATACTATGACTTGCAGTCCTATTCACTGAAGAGAGGGAGTGAGAAATGCCTCAAGGATCCTTTTGTTTAGCAGCATATCATGTCACCACAGAGCTGGGGATGTTGGCTGGGGCAGACCCTTGGCTGAGGCTGCTGGCACTGCAGGGCAGGTCTGTGTAGCTGCGACCTCCAGTTGCCTGCTTGTCCCTCTGTCCTCAGGTTACTCTCCTGAAACCTGGTTTGTGTTGGCTGGTTGGCACTTGCATTGGCTGCTCTGTGCCTGAAGGTTGTGCCAATGCTGACTCATTACTTACCATTCCATGGACTGTTCTTTCTTGTCTTTATTCTTGGGGGAGCCTGAGGTTCCAGTGGAGATTGGATGCTCCATGTTAGATAGACACAGAGAAGAGACTGTCCCCATGCCATATGGAGTCAGAAGTGAGTAAATGTCATTTTACAGGTGTGGGGACTGGAGAACAGACTGAGGGCAGGAAGTCCTTAAAAACTCTGGGATTGGAACTGATTCCTGCAAAGAATTGTGGGCAAGGGTTGTGAGATGTCCCCTTGGTCATTTTCAGGTCAAGATCATCCATTCCTTCAAATTTAGGGCTGTGGTTCCTCTTGAGCTGTTACACAGTGCTGGAGGTGCAGGATGGTGCAAGTCTATGGTGGGACAGTCCCAGAGGAACCTCCTGGACCCCCTGTCCCTGACACCTGTGCTGCTGCAGCCAAGGTGTCAGCACAGGACCCTTCTGGACGCTCACAGCTCCATTAGGCAGGCAATTAGCCATTGAGTGGTTCATTTACCTTCCTTTACATGTTTCCAAAGGTCACACACAAGGATTTCTAAATACACTGACAAGGGATTTTCCTCTCTTACTCTCTTCCCCTTGCAAGCACCCCCAGACTGATGCCCTCAGTAGCCCTGTAATAAATGACACAGTGGTGCATGGGCTGTGGTGATGCAGCTCTGTCTCCTCTGACAGATGGACAGAGGATGATAAAATGGCTCTGCTCCAGACATCTCTGTCACTGCTGCTTGTGGGCCAAGCAATTTTAAAGGGTGGGGGAGAATGTTAAAAAGCATCTGCTTTCCATGGAAGACTTCAGCTTTTCATTGAATGAAGCCAAACCCAAGCATTTTGGTTTGGAAATGTTTGCTGTTGTTGTTCTTGTGAGCTGGAGCCTTCCTTGCTTGCTGCCCTTCTCCTTCCCTGTGGGCCTCCTTCCCACGGGCCTGTGTTTCCCACGAAGCATCCCTGTGACTGGGAGGGCAGAAGCTGTAACACATCAGGGAACTTGGATCTACCCGGGTTGTTTGTCATTTTCGTGGTGAAATTTTTCTGCGTAAAAAGAAGTCCCAATGTTTTCTGAGAAGTTTCAGATGAGAGCTGTGCTCCTGGTGACAGTGATCAGAGATTCCTTGATCAGTCTGTGTTGTGTTGCATCCCAGCTGTGGGCAGGGATGTCACTGTGCTTGTGTGACACGGGGCTTTCCCACTCCCACCCACTGCTGTTCAGTGATGAATCCTTTCTCTCTGCTGCAGCACCTTCAAGAGCTGGGCACATCTCACACATCCCCAGCCTTGTTTTGCACAGGACTTTAAGCTACTTTAAATAACCATCCTGAAAAAACAGGGAAAGTTTCAAGTTGAACTTTTGCTATGTGTTCATTCTCAGCTCATATATTTGCATGAAATCATGACTTGTCACTGAGAAGGTAACATGATCTAGGCACGTTTTTACCAGTTGGAGTTTCTATAAAAAGGCTAAAATGAAAAGGCTTGTTTGCTTTGATACGGATTTAGCTGTAATGGAAATGTCTTTTATTGGAAGATGTTTTTATTAGTTTTCATTCTTGTGTTTTCAGTGAATTGAAAAAGAGATTTTTCCCTCTTTGTCTTAGTATTAGACTGACACTCCTTGCTCCTTGCCATCATTAGTGTGTTGTAAAAACCAAGAGAATATTTCCTTCCTTCAGCCACCCACTAGCTCCCCTTGAGTAAAAAGAAATAGTATCATTTATTACACCAAAAAAAATGCTGCTTAAAACAGCAATGAAGCTTTCAGGCACACAAGATTTCTTCAGGTCTGTGATGAAAACAGTCCTAGAGTTAATTGCTGCTGCCCAACCTTAGAGACTAAGCCCCAAGAGAGATTTGTATTTTGCTTTTTTTTCCCCTTCTCCAACATAATGTGCTTGAACAACATGTGGGACACAGGCCATGTTGTGTGGCTGATGGTTTTTTCTGTTTGTTGAAAGTTGCAAACTGGTACAAAACAAGTTTGTTCTTCGTTGCAGCCAATTTCAGCCAGAGCTGAACAGGCTGTTCCCAGAGTCATCAAAACCTATGTAAACATGGCAGATTGACATTTCCGCTAACAGATGGTCCATGGGGGATTGCAGTAGAGCTGCCTGTTTCTTTCCACGTTTTTTGGTATTCACAAGATGCCTGCAAGAAGGTTTTCGAGTTTGCTCTGTGTGTGTGTCTGCGTACGATGCTCAGATCTCTCTGATGGCAAATATGCATGCAGGCATCTCTAACAGGACACACATTTGGTGCATGTGTGCAGATTTGTGTAGGTTCAGCGCTGAAATTTCCAGGCACTATTTGCTCAGTAACGTATGTTCCTTGGAAGAGGCACAGAAGCCATCAGTCAGGGATGTAGCTGCAGAAAGCCTTTCAGATGGCAGCAGAAGCAAATTGAACACGCTCCTTGAGCACTCACACGTGGAGATATTCCTTATTGTGAGCTCTCTGTGATCGCTTGGTTGATTTCTCGCTATTAAAGCATAGTTTAACGATTGTCCACTTAGAAACAGAGCAATTAGAGGAGGCTTTTGGCTCAGAATATATTGTTGAGGATTGCAGAGAGAGAAATGGAAAAGACACTGCCTCAAGCATCCACATCTAAATTAGCAAATGTTTGATAGCCGCAGTGCTGAGCTTGGACATCACAGTTCTGCAGGCTGTTGGCATATCAATGAAGCCTTTCACTATTTGCTTGCTAAAAATTTGCTCCTGAGGCAGCAAGAAAGCTCCTCTGACTTGGGGGTGGTGCAGGATGTAACGTGGCTCTGCCTCCCATGAGGTGCTGAGCCATTTGGGTGCCTGGGTGAGGGTGGACAGAGTGTTTGAGAGCAGCTCCACCGCCCTTCAGCGCCTACACGAGCGCTTCAGTGTCCTTCTGCCTGCCCTGGCAGCACGAGGTAGCATTTGCTTCTTGCTAAATAGCTGACTTAGGAATGCCTGGCTCACATACAACATCTGGTCGTGTATTTCTACCTAATTTTCAGCCAGATGGAGGCACAAGGAGGTCAAATGACTCACACAAGGTCAGGCTGATGTCAGAAATCTCCTCGCTGTCTCGGCTGGACTCATGCTACACTGGCAGTTGTTGGAATAGATTTGGCCTAAGGAGCAGCCACATATACAGAGCAGGAACCTGGGCTTGTCCTGGCACTGGGCAATAGAGGGTCAGTGGGTTTGAATAGATGTGCAGGGCATCTTCACCCTACACAGCCATGGTGCTCACACCACCAGTATTCTCTGTGCATGTGTGCACTTGCTGTCATCAGATCAGGATTTTCTCCTCTTCTCTGCCTCAGCCTTTCTTGTACCCACACAATGTGTAGCATCTGTGGAACAAGGCCAGAAATAATGGGGCCTGTGTGGTCCTTAAATCTGAGTTGTGTGTGTACGTATATATGTATGTGAATACTAGCAAGGCTCAGCTCAGGTACATGCAGGACAACTCAATAAAATCAAAAACTGGAAAGAAAATACTTTTCTGCCTGTGAACTAATAGTCTGAGCTGTTAAATAACTTCAGCTCTTAAAGACACACATTTCCCATACACAGAGGTGTGCATTCAACAGTTTATTGCAAGGGGAAGCTGAAAGAACCCAGAACAAATTGCGTTCAGCCCATATAATTTAATTAGATCTACAAACAAGGTAACACTGGTTGCCCAGGGGATTTAAAGCTGAGCAAAGAATTGCTTGGTGGTCTGTTGTTAAAAAAAAAAAAAATTAAAAAAATTAAGGCCCCCAATTTTGTGCCTCTGTGTTGATGAGGAATGACAGAGTGTTTTCCCAAGTGCTGGCTTGGAGCAGGATCTCTTGTCTGTGCTGCAGTGAGGGGTTTAGCAGAAGGTCCAGCTCTTACAGAAGCACACAGGGCACTGCTCATGGGTGAGGGTCCTTCTCTGTGCTGTGGAGCATCACTTGTGCCAAAGCAAAGATTGTGGTCACTCAGCTCCAGATCTTCCCTGCTCTGTGGTATTTTTCAGTAGGCTCGTTCTGCTCTGGGCTGTTGCAGCTTTGCAGAGAGTTGATTCCGGTGGACCTTTAAATGATGTCTGTGCTGTGATTTACCTGCTGGCTTCACAATTTGAGAATTGCTGGAAAGCCCCTTATGCAACCAGTTATGAACCATCTGGCATCTTTTATCCCTGTGCTCTGCATCAGCCCATGTAGCAGCAATAAAGCCAGTTCTAAGGCAGGGACTGTGTGAGTCCATTGCAGAGCATTTTTATTTTGATGCTATCAGAAGTGTCCTCCACATTTATGGTATTTTCCCAACTTGCACTTTCCTTTTTTGAGGTGCTTCTCATTTCAGGTGTATGAGGATAGGAATCAGTGTCTGTGATAACTGCATCTTTTCTCTTGCCACTTTTCTTCTGCAGTCTTCATGGAATAAATCAGCCAACCAGGCCTGGACAAACAGCATCACCAGATATGGGGACACCATCACCAAAGAGCCTCTCTCTGCTGTCAATGGGTCACTGAAGCTCCCTTCCAGTGCAGGGCAGAAGCTTCTCTTACAAGCCCTGGTTTATGATGCTGTGATGGTGGGTGTCTTTGGTGCTTTGTTGACTTGTGTGTTCTCTTGTGGGTTTTGCATTTATGTTTTCCATCTCCCTTTCTCCTTTTTGCAGCCCCTTTTTGTGGGCTTGTTTGTCTGGTGATGGCCAGGTGGGTTCAGAAGCTCGGTTTTCAGCAGGGTTGTGGCAGTTCTGGTTCTTGAGGACCTGGAGCCAGGCACCAGAAATCTGCTTGGAGTCTTTGCTGTGGCTGTGCAGCAATCAGCCTGAGTTAGGAGCTGCAGTGCTCAGCACAGTCATTAAGATCTACAGTGCTTGCCTGACAGAGGGATTGCATTTTTGGCTGTAAAAGGAGTCAAAGATCAAGAGCTGATTTAAACTCCCTTCTCCAGATAGGGCAGAGCAATTTTCACTGCATTTGTATTCTGGGAGGAAATCCTATTTCTGATATTGCATCACTGGAATAAATATGCACTCCTGTGTTTGGGAGAGTGTACATCTGTGCCACTGTCTTAGCAAATCAAGCTGACACCTGCTCAGGCTGACTGTACCAGAAGATTTCTTTGGTTATTCTTTGAAAAAGTTCATTCCCCACCCCCCCCAAACAGATACTTGTAAGGAACCTACCTATGTTTCCTTCCTAGACAGTGGTGTGAAAATCAATTATACACAGGATGTAATTAACATTGTGATAGAGTTAAGACAATGTTTTACAGCCCAATTACAGGGCAGCATTTACAGCACAGCTTACCCATCAGAGTTTGTCAACAAAAGAGAAAAGTGTTAAAATATGTAAATGATGCTCAAAGTTGGCTTCAACAGAAAGCGCAAATTACACGTGGGATATCACTTCCATACTCTGAATTGTCTCCTTGCTGCCACATCACACTCAGCCCAGAATCTGAGCGTTGATTGCCTGGAGAGCTCTTTGTGAGCTTCTACAATAATTTGTCTGGTAAATTATTGAGTGATAATCTCACAAAATGACCTGCTTGTCAGCCAGATTTGTGGAGATCTGTAGCTTGAACTCCACTTAAGCACTGCAGAGCAGAACTTATTGTTTTTTTTCTGAATTAAGGTGCTTGAATTTACACAGATTTTTGCAGGCTGTGACCAGGGCTTTAACAAACACACACTTTGTGATATATAGCCAAAATTAAATGAGGAAAGTGAAGGGAGCCCCTTTATCCATCTCTAGAAGCCAGTTTCCTACAGTGCTGCCTATTCAGCCTCTAAAAATCTGGCCCTTAATGTAGGAACAGACTGATGAGATTTGAAAATTTTGGTCTTTGACAGAGGCTTGGAGGAATGGTTGCTCCAGCCTGCCAAGAAACTGAGAGCAAATCACTTCTCTCCCTTGGGACTTGCTTTCTCAAACATAAAATAGAAATAATAATCCTGAAGTGATTTGAGTTGCTTCTTAAGACCTAAGCCCTGAGAAACATATCAAGATAATGCTTAATAGAGGCATATGTACATCCCATTGCACTCAGTGGGATTAAAAATAAATACATTTTAGGGCTTGGTTTGGTCACAGCCTCAATTATCTGAATTTCAGTTACTTTACCTTTTTTTAATTTTTTTTTCATTTCTCTCCTGTTTGATAACAGAATGAAGCAAAGAAAAGCCACCTGCCAGCCAGCCTCCACCAGGTAGAAGCAGAGGTCATCGTCCATTCTGATTTTTCAGCATCTGACAGGGACTATGACTCCCAGCTGCACACCCTGGAGAGTGAAGAGACAGAAATTGAGGACCAGGAGCCCGAAGAGCTCCCCTTGGCAGAGCTGGCTCTTCCTGTCTCTCCCAGCTCCCAGCAGGACACTGGCCAAGTGTTGGTGGACTGCACAGACAATTTGGAGGCTCAGGCCCAGGCTGAGCTGCTCTGTACCGACACAAAGACTGACAAAGCAGAGGCTGTTTGCATCTGTGGGCTCACCAATGGCTTCCACAGGCAGGGAGAAAGCCTGGATTCGGTGGAGAGCGGAGATTCAGACTCCATCCAGGAAGGCAGGGGTGATGTGCAGCCAGTCAAGTGCCAGTTGCTTTCCACAGCACCTGAGGAGGCCCTGCTTTGTAGTAACTCTGGTTTAACCAGTCCATCCTCAGCATCTGAGAACATGGCATGTGTCCACAATCACAGAGAATGAACTGATGTGAAATCACAGCAGAGCTGAAGCACGAGGAGAGCCTGTCCCTGTGAGGTGCTGCCTGCCCTCAGCAGGAGCTGGGCAGGTGCAGCACCTCACCAGCAGGGCTTGGACCTGTCAGCTCTACAGAAGCCTTTGGGAAGCCAGGTGGGTTGGTAAGGGCCCCTCTTGCACCCAGTGCAGCCCATGAGGAGCTGGGTGTTGGTGGGAGCAGGACTGAGCCATCTGCCCAAGTCTGACACAGAACCACGGCGGAGCAGAGCCCTCTGCACCAGGCTGGGGCTGTCACTTCACCACAGCCCTGGAGGCCACTGGCAAGACATCCTTAGTGCTGGGAAGTGGCAGAGTGCACCGAGGGATCCTTCTCAACTGCCTCTTGCCCAGGGAGTGCCCGGGCACTATGGACTGCCTGGGAGCACTGGGATGAATTCTGGCACAGGAGTCCCAGGAGGGGGTGGAAGGCCCAGAAACAAAGGCAGTGAGCTGTAAGCACCAGCCTTTTCTGCCCTCCCGTGGTTAGAAGGATTACCAGGCTCTCTGTGTGTGCTACTGCAGTAACTACTACTAGCAGGCTGATGTAGTGGCCTTTTATTACACACTCTACGAGTGCCTCTAACAACTTGTACTATATAGAACCTTCTGCAGTGTCTGGGTCTTTTCACCAGCCTGGGCTTTGTTTTATGTAGGTTCTTGTACCTAATATTTTAGGTACACATCTGTCCTTTTAATGTACAACATGTATTTTTATTTCCTTGGAACATCTTTATATTATTTAATTTTATAAAGTGGAATAGTGTGTGGTATAGAGTAGCATTTTTACTACTTCTCTCTTTCTTTATTTTTTCCTCCCTAACAACACAACTACCTCATGTCTGTTGGAGAAAAAAAACAAACAAAACAGTAGATCTACTCATTTGTTATAGTCCATTATAGGTTTTAACTTATTCTTATACTGCCTTTTTCTAAAGAATATGTTTGCACTGGTTGTTGACTCTTCTTTAACACATAGTGCTGCAGATCTGATGTCTCTCTTGCTTTGTTTCTTGACACCTTCCCTACAGCCAGAGTTGGGTTGTGTCTCTCTGTAGGACTGTGTTTTGCAGCAGCTGCCAAGGGAGACTGCTTTAGCTGGCAGGATGTTGATCCATCTTTCCTCAACAAGCTTATACTAACAAATAGAAGAACCAGCAATTGTAAAAGTAACCTGTGATACTGGGGGCATGCATTTCTTTTCTCTTTTTTTGGGTGCCTGTGTGGAGACATTTCAGATGGTTTTGATTTACAGAGAACAGCACTCAGCCTTCTGTAAGCAGTGGACTTGCTGAAAGCCTTGGATGAGCAAGTTAAGTTTTCCAGTCACTTCTGATAGTCCTGGCCAAAGTGCTTTTGGGTGGATTTTTTTTTTTTTGAAGAGCAGAGCACCACCAGAGCTTTAAAATGAAATCTTTGGTCTCATACCAGTCAGTCTGGCTTGAAAATCATCCAGTGTCTCCTCCTGCTGATGCTGTTTGCTTACTGCTGACATGTCTCTCAGCCTGGCCCTGCTGGGAGTGGACCTTCCTCTACTTTTTTTAGCCTGTCTCTGTCCTGCTCCAGGCTTGCAGGGTTTGACTGCAAATGCTACAAGATTGGATTAGCTGCTCAGAGTTAACAAAGGTCAGTAATTCTGTTTGTGGGTGTTTGGTAAATGTTCTGCCTTCCTGGAGGATTCAGACAGCTCACCATTTGTTTTAAAAAGTGAAGGAAAAGATGCCCACCTTCCTCTTTTCTTACTAAAATTCACCCCAGGTTATATGGGGAAACTGCGTGCCAACTTGAGATCCTGTAAAAGACTTTAGATTTCGTTTTTCCTGGTGATGATGGAGTAGAGGTGCCACTGCTGGCAGCATGGAGAACCTTACTTCACCAGCACCCTGCAACCCTTTTACCTCCAGCTCTTCAGCAGATGAGACCCTCCAAGCCTCCACGTACCCTGATGGGAAGGATATTGGAGCTTCCACCTCTCCCCATCTGGCAGCATCTCCTCCCAGTATGACACTGTTCTGGTAACCAGCTGTATTTCCAGCCATTGTGATTCTCTGTTTCTCCAGCTGCTGCTTGGTGTCTTGGAGTCTCAGAAATGCTGTTCCATGCTCTGAATAGCCATGGCTCTGGAATACTGTGGGACAGAGTCTAAAAATCAGTGCCAGTGAGCAGGCGAAGGCAGGAGTTTGTGTGTGTGTGCTACTGGAGCAAGGAGCTGGAAAGGCAGGGAAACAACTGGGCAGAGGAAGTGTGTAAATAACCTCTGTAAAGAACCCACTGCCACAAGACTTTGAAACTCATGACTGAGCAGGGTTTCAGATAAGGCAGTGCAGTGTTATTGCAGGCAATAAGGCCTCTGGGGGCAGATGCAGTCGCAGAGGCACAAACCCTCCAGCTGGGCAAGGCCAGCACTCGCTGCGGAGAGTGGGGGGACACTGTGCAGGTGGCCCTCAGGTCCCAGGTAGTTCCACAAAGAGTCCTTGCCCTTCCTTGGTGACAGAACAGGCCTTGCACAAGCCACATTGCTACATTGCCATTGCCACTTTCCATCCAGGGAGATGGAAGGGGATGGAGGCTGATGTAGGAGTGTGCCACAGTTTTGGGGGCACCCCCTTGTACATGCACCCCCTGCTCTGCCTGTGCAGCCTTCAGCAATCCTACAGCCCTGAGCTGCCTGAAAGCTTCCCTGCCTGTCACTGCAGCCCACACAAGCAGGCACAGTGGGGCACCATTCCCCTGGATCACTTTGGGCCAACCACCAAACCACCACAATAGTTACAGGCTCAGAGAGCTTTGGGGAGATGCAGCAGACCACAAACAATTTTGTTCATGCATCCCCAAAACACTTTAGCCACCTTGTGCTGAGGCTTGTTCTGATCTCACTACACTTCACCAAACTGTACCAGGGTATGGAGCTGGCAGTGTTTTGTTGTCCAAGAACTCTGGTGGCCATGGGTAGGCCAGATCTCAGTTGCAGAAATCCAGTTCCCTTGGAGCCAAGAGGTCACCACTGACCAGCAGCACCAAAGCTGTCCCTGGACCAACACACATCCACACAGAGTGCTGAGTGTCCTTGTCCAACTCAGCTGTGCCCCAGGTCCCCACTGCCCTGGCCTTTCAGTCTCAGCTAGAAGTGAATCAAAGAAGACACGTAATACACATTGGATATGTAAAGTTGAAACAACCAGTGCATATAATTTTTTATCATGAAATAAGTAGCTTTCTTGCAGATTTCTCACAGGCACACAAACTGTTGATACCTTTAATTACCTATCATGCTTGATATCTGTTCCTGCACACCAGGCTTCTTTCTCCATTTTCTTCCTTTCAGTAACACTAAAGATTATTGCTGTTCAACTTTTTTGCTGGTGTATATTGTTTTACATTGTTAAAATGTCAGGTTTGTCTCACTGGCATAATTTTCTAGTATTAATGTTACTGGTTGGCTACACAACTGTATATTCCCCATGCTGCTGTGAGAGTCACTCATCCTTTTATTTCTTTTCATTTCTTGTTACATGAAACATGCAACTCAGATAAAAACCTCTATCAGCTTTTTGTTGACTTGATTTCTTACTTAACAGGCAGCAAAGTTCTGGTTTAAATAGTTCAAATGAGATAACTTTTAAGTTAGAGTTTGAGAATTTTTTTACATTGCTAGCTTAAATCAGCCCATGAAATATTGCTGTGTAAGAAAACAACCATTTTACTAGAACACTGTATATGGTTTTGAACTCATTAGTAATAGGTGTTTTGAAGGAATCATTGTGTGTTTTCTAATCAATACTTTTGTTAGAAAAGAATTGTTTAGCCAGCAGAAATCTACCATCTACTTCTGTTACTGTATTCCCTTGCTTGTATTTTCAAGTTAAATTTCATTTTCTGCACAGTGCATAAAATTGTGTAACCAGAACTTGATCTTGTTTGAAGGTTGTGTCTGTGCTTGGTTCCATGCTGTACTTTATTATAACTTTCTTTCTTCAGAGACTGTTCTTAACTCCACAAATACTCTTTAGTGTTAAAGTGTAAGAAGACATTGTCCTTATATTCCTTAACTAATGGGTTATTAATAAAAAGTTTTCAAAAAAGAGTGGAATTAGTCTCACAATTCAGTCTGTTCCAAACGTGTGAGGCTGTACCTCGCTGGTGAAGCAGTGGTAGGAGCAGAATGCAGGATTCATGCTCACACCAGTTCAGTACCAGAGCTCATCACCATGAGGTTGGGATTGTGGGATGATAGTGGGTACCTGGTTCCTTAGGGATTCTTCTGGAATTTCAGACATGAGCAGAGTTTGGATTCATTAGGCATTTCTGGATGCTTGCTCCTTTCTCAGTTTTGAACTGATTCCTATAAGAAAAAATATTTGTCTAGTTTCATGCTTCATCTTGCTGGGGAATTTTTTAATGGGAAAAATAAGCAGAGGCATGTAGCAGATGAGTGGTGAGAGTTCTCTTGGATGGCACACAGAGCTGAGCACTTGGTGGCTTGTGTCCAGCAGGATTAGTGAGAGGATACCTGCCAGTGCCCAAGGACACACTATTAACCTCCTGTGCATCTCCCTTCTTCCTGGGATGCATTCCCTACTTCAGTACATAGTTTCCATGATTACTTTATGCTGCCACGACTACAGAGCCATAAAATCTCATTTTATCTGCATTACAGAGGTAATAAATCTGCACTTAGCACAGTGTTCTCTGATAGTGGTTAAAGGGAACTCTGTCAGACTGTGTCACTCTGATGAGTCTTTCTCCTAATGATAGGTAACCCCACAAATGAGCAAGGGAGGACCTTGGAGGGGGTGATGGGTGACTGCAAATCACTCATCCAGCTCCCAGTTTACAGCATGGGGTGCTGGTTGGAGGCTGCTGAGAGATGGTGAGATGGAATGGATGACAGAGATGGCTGGACACGGCAGTTACAGGAGAGAAACAAAAAGCATCTGGTTGTGTTTCTTTCTCTTCCCAGCCTTTGTCACCCAGACACAGTGTAAGGATGCAGCTGGAAATACCACTACAGTGGGCTTGGGTTTCTCGTGGTCTCAGGTAATCCAGGGATTTACAATTGCCAGTGCAGCGTGTGGCCCAGCTCAGCCCTCTGGAACGTGGCACAGCACAAGACATTGGGCTGGGTGATGCAGTGAGGTGGCCAGGATTGCTTCACACATTCTCAACAGACAGAGAAAGCAGTTTCTACTGGGGAAAACATCTTCCAGAAGCAGGTCCTGGGGTTATCCCACCACTGCTGGCATGGCTCTGGGCTCAGTGCCTCAAGGTGGGTGCCACAGTTTTGGCTCCCACTCCTCATTGCTCACTGACCATAAAGCAGAAGCTATAACTCTCCATGTACGTACATAAGAGGAAAGCTCCCAGGCTGTTAGCAGGCAGGATAACCACAATTACACATAGAATAATAAATGGAGTGAATTCAGACAAGTTAATCTCCCACTTTATCCACTGAAACTACTAATGGTGTCTTGGGGACCTCAGTTTGCAGTTAATTGGTGTAAATCAGAAGCACGATTGGAGCTGATGGAAATTTGCTCTGCAAGGACTGAGGGGTGAGTGATGCCCTGGGAGGGCAGCTCTCCTGGAGGATGAATGACCTTGTGGAGAGGGAGGGCAGATGGACAGACAGATCCTGTGCCCCTCAGCAGAAAGGGGGATGGAGGAATGGACCCATCGACTGCTCTGCAGGAAAGGGTTTGGAGCCTCAGTTTGGGCTGGACACTGTAATTCCTGTAACCCTGCTGCTTTTCCAAAGGCTCCGATTTCTGCTCGCAGTGTGATAAGCAAATTCCTGCCTCCAGTACAAAGCAACTTTTCTAAGCCCTCTTGCTTACAGAGCGTAGAAAAACGAGTGCTCTGAATTCCTGCTCTTAGGTGGCTCCAAAAGCCCCAAACCTGCCTATTCCCTAAAAGATCTCATGGTTTTTCATATAAGTCCTATTGTTTGGCAGCAGTGGATGATTTCTGAATGTGCCACCAGTGCTGTCACCAGTGTCATTTGCAAGATGTGGGGATGAACTTGGTAATACCCTAAACATGTACCTACCTCCCCCAGCCCCTGGGTCCTGCCAGGGCACTCGGCAGAAAAAGCACACAAAATCTGTGGTTCACAGGGAAAGCAGCCCTGTAAAGCACATAGTGCTCAATTTCTCTTGGAATTATGAATTCCCACAAGCCATCCTCAGTGATAGTGGCCACAAGTCCATGATGGCTTCAAGCGTTACAGAAACGCTGATGGGGCCCCATGGCAGGAGCCACGGAGTCGGAGCAAGAGCACGGCCGGTGCCAAAAGGTCAGGGACAGCACAGAAATTCAGATGTTACCGAGAGGCTGGCGGAGCCAGAGCAAATTCTTCCCCAGCTGAAAGCAGCCTCGTACAGCTCAACCCTCCACTAAATGAAGGAAGGTTTAATGTGGAGCAGATGTAGTGACGTCTTCTTTCCTCGTTAGCTGACTCCAACACGCTCAGGGTGCACCATCCAGGGGAGCCTCGCACTGCTCCTCCTCACAAAGCGTTTTTCACCAGATTTCTAGGAATGATTACAGGGTTTAGTAACCCAGTCCACAAAATCTGGTTTTAGTCTGAAGAAAGAAATTAGTTAGGATTGACTTTTATTTCATTTTAGTTCTTTTTTTTGCCAAGCAAACACCACAAAACACTGAGCTGTCCTTGCAGAGATGGCTTTTGCTGCTGACAATGACATGAGTTATGTTTGTAGAGAACATGGGCCAAGGGACAGGGTAGGATGAGTTGGAAAGCACAAAATACTGCGTGGGCACAGGGGCTGAGAGCCATGTAAGGACACATTATCCTTAGTTCATGCCAGGAGGGCAGACAAATTATCCTGCTATGGCAGGATTTAGGAGTAGACTCATCGCTTACTGGGTCCTTCCTCACTGGGGCCTCTTCCAGGGCGAGCGGGCTGGCCCAACACCTGCAGTACTGACTCAGGTAAGTGGCTTAGGATAACACTAAAATCAGGAACACAGAGGTGGGACAAGCCAAGCTCTTCTGCGTTCCTGCGAGGTTGCCGCAGTGAGGGGAGGCAGGTGAGGGGAATCTCCCTGATGTATCCCTGTAACCCCTGGAGCTCCGTGAAGGGAGCCCCGGGAAGTGAAAGTGGTGAGGGGAGATCTGTGAGGGGGCTCCGGTGATAGGGATCGCGTGAGGGGAAACCATGACGGGACTCTGGTGAGCGACACACACGAGGGGAGATCTGTGACGGGAGACTCCTGAAGCAGCTCCTGTGAGGGGGGACCCGTGAGGGGGCACCGGTGACAGTGCTTCGGTGTGGAGGAGCCCCGTGAGGTGGCACTGGTGAGAGCGGCCCTGTGAGGGGAGACCCGTGAGGGGATTCTGAAGGGAGGGCTCCTGTGAGGGGAGAAACGCGTGAGGGGAGATCTGTGAGGCTCGACCCGTGAGTGGGTTTTGAGACGTGCTCCGTGACGGGAGCGCCGTGAGGAGGCTCCGGTGAAGACAGACCCCTGAGGGTCCCTGCACGCTCCCCGCGGGTCCCGGGGGAGGAGTGGCCCCTCACGGGGCCGCCCCCCGCCCCTCAGCCCGGCCG
>WEIU01018222.1:541541-663128 GCA_013389925.1 Aegithalos caudatus
TTAAATTTCCTGGAGCTCTTTGTTCTGGGTGGTGGACAGCTTTTGTCTGTTATTGCTGAGCCCGGCATTCAAAGGCAGGCATAGGATAGGAGAGGCTCCCCAGCTCTGCTCAGTAACAACAGCCTTGGAATTAAACAACGTCATTTATGTTTAAGTAGGCTTAACTTCTAAATTATTGAAGCTATAAGCTTTCACTAATTTCTACTCTGTATGGCTTTGTTGTCTTTTTTCAGACACAAGAAAAAGAGATTGCTTTCTACTAAATTGGTGTAATACCCTGTCTTTTTTCTTAATATACATAGAGAGTATCAGGTATCATTTCCCCAGTAACGCTCAGAGACTCGGTATGAAATTCAAGCCCACGTTTGGGCTTCATCTCTCTCGGGGGTTCAACAGGAGAATCCCAGGATGTGGCTTTCCCGCGTGGAGGCAGCAGGCAGCCCATGAAAGGGGGCAGGCGCCTCCCAGCCGGATCCGTGTGCGCCGCCTTTGGGACCTGTGCTCGGGGCAAAGCTGGCACAGGGGTGTGAGAGTGCAGCCACCCGTGCCCGTGGCACACAGGTGCCTGCTGGGGCCACCGTGGTGCTACAAATAAATTTTGGAAGTGTGTAAAGGAAGGTGAGAAAGGGGGAAACAGGACAAGCTGTTCCCCTTCTGATCTGCCCCACCACCCCCTGTGAAAGGAGTTAGAAATACTAAGCTGGTGTAATTGCACCTCTTCTTGTTACCTGTCAGGCTCTGCATCTGGCACAGACCAATTCCCAGGCTCACTTAGGAGCTGGCAGAGAGTCCCAGATCCAGGATTACAGCCTGGCTCCCCACTCCTCTCCATCCTGTTCAATCAGTTTTGGCCCATGTGCTGTCAGCCTGGCATGGGCCAGCATGGAGCAACTCAGCAGCAGCACTGCCTGGCAAAGAGCTGCAGAATTGCTCTCATTTTATTTGTGCAAATGAGAACCTCTCTCTCTTTCTGTCTGCCTAAACTGTTTTATTTCTGATTTCCTTGTTTCTCAAGGGTCTTGTGTCACAGCATGTGAAGTGCCAAGCAGTGAACCCATGCAATGCCAGTCCCTTGCTTCACAGACCCTTAGATTCTGCTCCAAAGCCATGGGATGAGCAGACCATGTACTTCATTTTGCAGCCTGCAGCAGATCTGGGACAGAAGATGCTTTTTTCTCTGTCCTTTTCCCCCTCAATATTTCATGCTTTGCAGTCCTGGGCTTCTGGCCCATGATAGATATTGTCCTTTTATTTAAGTAATGAAACAATTCAAGAATCTCCCTCTGCAGATTAAGAATTCCCATTTTAATCAATCAAGTAACTTTAGTCAGAAGCAGGAATAGTCCATTCAAAATTACTTTGAAATCACAAACTTATTTGAACTTTAGTGGAGTTTTTAGTTTTACAGAGTTTAGAAACTAATAAATTATGTAGCTGGGCTCATGAAAATCTAGCCAAGTCTGCTTATCCAAAAGAATATCCAACATTTTGGTTTTGCAAGAAAATAAAAATAATTGTTTACACATGTTCAGGAGTCATTGGCAAGCATATAAAACTGATGTTTAAGGAGGTGAACATGTCAATAATTGCACTTTAAGAGAGGCAAATAGGCGAGTGCATGAGGAAAGCACAGAGCACACTGATGTGGCCTTGCTATTATATCAGATGTCACTGTTGTATCTCACCCTCCACTCAAGAGCAGCCCAGTCACTTAACAACCCAGACCTGCTCCGTGTTGGTAATTTAAAACCAGAGTTTCAGAGCAGAGTCAAGGATTTGCTGCCTGGTTTTTTTTTGTTGTTGTTCTTGCACATGAGATTGTGTTGATGAAGCTGATGGCAAGTCAGGGGATGCGGGTAGTGGTGAATGGTTCTGCTGAGCTGTGAAGATGCTTTTGCAAAAGGGTCGTTGCTGCTGAAACCTGAGAGTATGTGAAAAGAGAGAGAAGTGCTCGTGTTTCAAGGCACTGCTTCTGGAGCGAGCAGGGATCCATGCAGTGCTCGGCTCCTTCAGAAGAACAAGGAGACGCTTTTCCTCCATCCTGAATTTCAGGGTGGGGGGTGATAATGCAGAGGGTATGGCAGGGAGGAGAGAGTGCTGAGTTTTCTTTGAATCCCCTGGATAAATTAAGAGTTTCAAAGTTTGTCATGTGCACACTACCTTCTCCTCCTGCAGAAAGACCTTTCATTCCCTTGCCTTGCATGCCATCCCTGTCTGCCAGAACTCAAGCTGAAATTGAAGGGCTTGGTGGCAGGGCTGTGCTGGCTGGTGGGATTTGGCACTCTGATGCCAAGGCGCCTGTGGCTCTTTTGGCAGCCTTGTGCCATCCTGCCAGCCACCATCCCTGATCCATGGGCACTATCACTCACTGAGTGGCCAGTCCATGTCCTGCTGGGTGTGTGCTAGGGCCCGGCTCTGGGGACAGCCACCTCCCTGATGCTTTCCTGCAGGTCAGGGAATGAACCAGCTGTTCCCTGCTCTACGTTAGAGCAGCCTTGGGAGCTGAAGCTGGGGAACCCTGGCTCTGGCACAGCATTTCCCATCTTGGCTGTGCCTTTGCTCTCTACTTGTGCGCTGTGTTTGTGTCGCTGATGCCCTCTGTGGTGAGGCTGTGATCTGGTCAGGGCTGTGAAATACGTGGGGAATGCAAATAACACCGCATCCTACGCTCGGCTTGCTGCCATGCTCTCAGGATGCCTTGCTGTGGATGGAGCTGCTGTGGGTAATTAGCTCAGGAAAGGTCTTTGCCCTTTCCAGCTATACCAACAGGTTTTATCCTGCCTTCTTTAGAGATGGGGGAGCCCACAAGGACTTGGAGCTTGTCCTAGAATGGCTCTTTGTGCTGTGAATGCTTCCAGCTTCCAGAGTGTTCAACAAGTGACCTCCTGGGATTTGCTCAGTCTGATCTCAAACATCTGAAAATTATTTGGGGCAACTTCTTTGGCTTTTCAGGCTCTTTGCCTTCCTCAGCTTAAATCTGTGTCCCCAGTGATGCTGGGTGTTTTTGGGCTCTCCGTCAGGTGGCCGAGAGGGGTTGTGTTATCCCTGTCAGAGACCTCCTGCAATCCTTTAACGAGTGGATGTGGTTTATGCTCCCTGATGGAAAAATCGCTTTATATAACCTCCTGTCCAAAAGGAAAGGGAATAAAAAATTCTGAGCTAGTAAACTTTACTGCCAGCAAGATGTGGGGCCTGTTACACCCTATTCTCCTCTTCTTTAAATGTAAATTTTCTGGATGCCCTAAAGAGCCAATTTGCACTTTACTGCAGTGCAGTGCTTTTCTCCTTAGGGTCTGGGTCAGGCTCAAGGAGATTTAAGAGGGCACCAGCTGGATTTTTAGGCTGCCAATTTCATCAGCCTGAAGCTTGTTATAATCTGTTGGAGAACATCTTTCAGATCCATATATCTCTTCTTTCCATATCCTCCCATTTGCAGAAGGATTGGAATGAAAAACAACCCACCACTGGAAAAACAGGAGCTATTTTTCATGTGCATGGCCCAAGCTGCATCCAGGTTTTTGGTCCTGATACTCACTTATAAAATCCCACTATAAAATTCTCTGGTCCTGTGCATCTTCTTTTGGCTTTATTGGAGCAGGACTGGAGTGGATATCCTTGGTGGTGGTTATGCTGCTGATTTAGGTTGTGCTATGCTGGGAATAAACACAGTAAATCAGAAGGGGGCAAATTTGTGCTGGTGTGAGGCAATTTGCAGGTGGATGTCGTGCTGTTGGTGTGATGAGGAAGGAGCTGGTGCTACGTCAGTCTCCCCAGCAGTGCTCCCGATGTTGCTGTACCAGGAAAAGTGGGGTGGATCCAACTGCTCCCACAATATCTTGCCTTGCCACAAGCTCAGAGCGGGCCGTTGGCAGCTTATTTCATCCCTCTGTGATTAATGTTCCCTGTCTAGAACAGGAGTAATAATACAGGCTTCATCTGTCGGGACCGTGTGCTCCCAGGGCAGGGATGGCCCTGCTGGCTCTGGGTCTGGATGGGGTCCAGGAGGATGAGCCAGGATGTGACTGAGGTCCTTGGCGATGGATGTCACCGCTAATTAGAGCGGTGAGATTAGTCACTGAAGCACAGGAGGGAAAGCCAAAATCGTGTTTCCTGAATGGAAAAGGACAATACAGGGGTATAAGCGAGTTCTTTTGAAGCCCTGAATGTGAATCACAGTGTCAAGTAAAAAATAATTAAACTTATTTTTTTAAATGTACTTCAAAGTGTCTTTTAAGCTTCCCATTAATTCCAAGTTCTTTCTCTCAGTGCTATATAAATCTCTTGGTTCAAAAGCACAAGTGCTAATTGGTTTCTCTGAGTATGCCTGTCTGCTTGATCAATAGGGGAAGTAGTTTTTGTTAAATATTTGCACATATAGTCACATATTATATTGCTCAGGGAGATGGTAAATGTTTCTCAAAAGGAGACTTGTAGAATGAGGATTCCAGTAATTTTCTTGTGGCCTTTATGTCAGAGCTAATCACGCTTCCTCCCTCCATCCCTCTGCAGAAAGCAAAGCAGTTTTCCCTCGCGCGCTGCCGGCGCTGAGACGAGCGGGCTGTTCAGCTGCCTGCCTGACACCCGGCTCCAACTGCAAACTCGAGCTGCCACCAGCAGAGTTGCACAGTTCCTGCCTCGAGCAGGGAGTGGCTGTGAGCCATGCTGCCTCGCAGTCAGCTTTGGGAGGTACCTGGGATGTTGTGTGGGATTAGTGGGGTTTGGATACACAGCCAGCTGTTGGAGAGGGATGGGACTTCCAGAGTCCCTCAGTGAATGTGCACAGCCTCAGCAATTTCCTTGCTAGCTCTCAATTAATTGCACTTTTGCTATTTCCACGTGCCTTTGGAGTGTTGTTTACTTCCAACTTTGCGGCATCATTTCCATGCATTGCTGCTAACCCGCAGTCAGTTCTTCATGCTGATGGAATTGGGTCCCTCTCTCCCACTGTTATCCTCTTATCCTGTCTCTGCTCTCCCTCTGGCTCCTCTGAGCTGACTTCTAGGGCAAACACTAGGAACCTTCTTGTCCCACAGTGGAGATTCCTCTGGGAGCATCTGTCCCTATGTTTCTCATCCTGAGCATCCCTGGAAAAGATGGCTCTGTGTTCAGAGTCTGCCTTTGAGACAGGTGAAGGACAGAGCTTGGCTTCTCCCAGATCCTCAGATGGGGTGAACTAGCTTCTCCCCATACATTTGGTTAGTTGGTCACCCAGCCCTGAAACTCCAGGAAGAAGGCAGCAGGATTTCTTCAAGGTCTGATAAGCTTCCCATGAGAAAAACCTCAGCTGAGTTGGAATTTGGGTGCTTCTGGACACTGCAAGGTGTCTACAGGTTACAAACCAGTTGCACAGTGTCACACCTCAAGGCACAGTCCTGCTCTTGAGAGCAGCCCAAGGAGAGCCCAGGACCAGTGTCCGTCCCCACTCCAGCAAGTGTCTGAGGACCCCAGTCCTAATTACGAACGTCATCACTCCTGCAGTTCGAGGAGCCTGGAGTGAGGATGCAGACCGAATGTTTATGGAGGCAAACATGATTATCTCCAATCACAGGCCTTAATGATGGTTGTTATAATGACAGCAATTGTGGGAAGGGCATGTAATTATGTTGATTCTTCCTTTTATTGTACATATAATAATAAGCTGTTTTATCTAAGAGTACAGGGGTGCTGGGGAAGATGGGGCATTTATTTAATTACGGATTTTTTTTCTGATTGCGCATTAGGCTAAATCCTGAAATCTTCAATCTTTCTGGAGTCAGAAGTCCCTCTTGGCTCAGTATCAGGATGCAAGGGTCCTTATCCTACCTAGCTCACCAGAGCACTCACACGGGGAATGGGGCCCCAGCATGGTGTTGAGACTCAGGCCACTTTGTAGAAAAATGCAGAGCATTCATCTAATTCCTTAATTTTCACCAAAAAAAAAGAGTAATTGATGGGTTTGTGCTGGCTGCAGTCTGACTTGCTGAGAGGACCCCAGGGCTATCTCATAAAAAAGGAGTCACAGTGAGCAATAGATCACCGAGATGGCTGGAGCTAGCCTGACATTTTAAGACTTAATGGGTTAATAAAGTGTGTGTTTTAGGTGCCTGTCACTAAGTGGGGTTTGTCCATTCCTTGCACACACTCATACCTTGTTGGCAGTACCTTTGGCCTGGCCCTGCAGTACCACTGCTTTGTCTGCTCCGTCCATCTGCCTTGGCTCAGGTTGCACTCAATGTTTATCCCCCGTAATCCAATTTAAGTTGCCGTAGAAAGCAGTGGGGATTTACAGAAAGAAAGAAAAAATCTCCCTGGGTTTGCAGAGCAGAAAAGACAGACTTTTTTTCTTCTCTTTCTTTAGTATAACTGCCTTTTCTCATCTCTGTTATTCTTACCATGCATTAACAGTCTGCCCTCCACCCTGCTTTTGAGCTTGATGTGGGGGGATCCTGTCCTTGGTGGGGTCTGTGTGAGGGAGGCATTACAAACCCTGTGCTGTGGCTGGTGTTTGCCAAGAGATATTTCTTATGTGCATCCCAATTCTTATGAGCATCTGTGGAGTTGGTTCCACTCAGCCTGTGAAAGGAGAATGAAGCTGTATCACAGGTTGGGAAACCACCCCTTGAAGGGCCAATGCACACGTGAACTGTTTATAAAGGCTTTCTCCATATTTGGATGAAACCGCAGTTTTCTTACTCTGCTGGAATTTCTTCACCACTGCTCTTCTTTAAAAAAAAAAAAAAAATTCACCTCCATCCCTGCATTTACAGCCTTCAAATATCTATATAACTTCTGTTTCTTGGTCTTTTTTTCTCTTTCATGTCTGCGTATATTTTGGCCAATCTTTAAGCAATAGTTCTATTTCTGTCATCTTCTGTAGTGTCTGATCATGACTGTAGGGCAAACCGTACCCTCAAAAGGTGTGCTGTGACCAAGTGAAGCATAACATGCCAGAGAGGAAGCGTTTAAACGTTCTGTTGGCAAAAGAAGTAAATTGGGCTGTATCTGTGTGATGGGAAGTGAGGGTTTGCCTATTGTTGGTACAAATTCTGCAATAACTTATCTCTCGCGGACATCGTTTAGCGTAATTGCTTTGCAAGAAACCTTTTGTGCGGCCGAGCCTGAACACTGCGCGTTTGTATTTCGGTGCTTAACTTGCTCTTCATTAAGGGCTGAATAGCACCATGCTTTGCCTGTTACAGCGTGAGAGAGACCAAAGCGACAGAAGGGCACGGTGTTGCGTGCGAGAGGCAAACAGCCTCCTGCTCTGCCAAGCGGGAGAAGTGTCGGGAAGATGCCGGTGGCAATATGGTCTGAATCGGGAGCTGCTGGTCCCGCCTTCACCCCCGCCGGCTGTGCTGCAAACGGGCCTGGGGCACGGCACAGCCCCTCTGCCTGGTTATGTGGGGAGAGGAATGGCTTTCCAGCACTTGTGTGCACTTCTGCTCCTGGGCTGGGAATGGCTGTCGCCCTATGCTTGTGCAAGTTTTAATTGTCAAACGCTGCACACCTGCAATGGGAGGTGAAGAAGCAATCTTCAGGGGAGTATGGAGTGGAGCTAGGGTTTGGCAAACTGCTGGAGGGGTGTGCCTGCCTGTCCCCTCGCTGGAGGGGGCACTCCAAAGGCAGACTTGAAGGACTTTTCCTGTGATTGGGCTTTAAGAAATTGCACCTCGAGGTTCAGAGAGTAAAGTCTTGGGAGGCAAAGCATGCCCCTGGGTTTTGGGTTCTCCGAAGCAGTTGCACTTTTGTAGCACATCCAAAATGTTTCCATCATCCCGTTTCCTGCCATAGCAGTTGACTCTTGCTGCTGGTCCTGGACATGCTGCTGACTCTGCCCTACTCTCTTCATTTTAGATTTTGGCCGTTCCTCCGAGCTGGCGTTCGTTGTGGAGCCCAGTGATGACATAGCTGTGCAGGAGCAACCCTTGATCCTCTACTGCCAGGTGGAGGGCATCCAGCCCATCACCATCACGTGGCGGAAGAATGGCGTGATGATCGTGGACAGTGAGAATGCCTTTATGTTGGCCAACGGGTCTCTCTACGTCTCCCGCTTCCAGAGGCTCCGGGGAGATGGGTCCTCGGATGAAGGCGAGTACGACTGCATGGCACAGAACCACTACGGGCTGGTGGTGAGCCGGAAGGCGAAGATCCAGGCAGCGAGTAAGTACGGGCACTGTCCCACCTCACAGGACACCCCCACAAGGGGCACTGGCTTTGTTGGGAAGCAGGAGGGAAGCATGGTGGGTGCTGGGTTTTTGTGGAGGGGGTATTAAAGAAAGGGAACAGAGAAGAACCCTGGAGCTGGTGTCGAAATCTGGTTGGCATTTAATCTGTGTAGCTGTCAACGTGCGAAAGAAGACCTCATCAGCTTTCTTGGGTAGAAAACTAAAAACCACCTTTTAACAGCAAATTCTCTGTGTTGGAGGTGTAAGTTACATTAAAATCACGTGGTGAAGTAGTCTGTGGTTTGTATCTCCTGCGGTGAGTTTGGAAGTCCCTTTGCTGTGCAACACGGCTGGGCTCTGCTTGGCAGGCAGTGCTTCCCAAACCATAGGCAAAGACCTCCCGAAGGTCATGGTATCTTTCATTTTGTTATTTAATGCTGGCAGTGTAGAGGCAGCAAGGTCTTATTTACTACCCGACGTGGCAGTGCCTTTGGGGGCAAGGCTAACAACACCAGACAGATTGTCTGATGGGGGAGCTTGGAGGAGGAGAGAGATGAAAATGCCAGTGAGGGAATGAAATTTAAAGGTGGGGGAGGAAGAATTCCAGGCAGGCTATGGCTCCAGCTCTGCACGCTACCTGACGTTAGCCCATTGCATTGCCCTGGCCAGAGCAGTTAGTCCTGTTGGATCTCCTGGTTCTCCCTTGTCAGCTCTGGTTGCTGGTTGGTGTTTGTCCCAGGACTGATGGCAGAGCTGCGGGGTCCGTGGTGGTTTCTGTCCCTGTTGTGTCGCTGGCCCTCTTTGCCCACAGACTGTCTGGGGGCTCTGGGAGTACGGCCACTGATCCTTTTTGCATTCAACCAGAAGTTGCTGCTGGATGTAATTTCTGTATGAGTGTAAGGGTGGGTATGTGGCATGGCTGTAAGACCTGGTGGAACACTGGTTTGTTAAGTTTTGCTGAAGTGTTCTCCAACTTGTTTGGGAGATGGCTACTGCTTTTCTTCCTGTTCAAGCCACTTACTAATGCTTGTGTTGCAATTGCAAATTACACTATGATTTTTTGGTGCAGAGCAGGAAAAATCTAAGGCGAAGTCTGGGGCTGAGGTCTTGTCTGCATTTCTCAAACCGGGGGGCCTTTTGAAATGTCTCCACCCGCTCCCTGCAGTGCCAGGGCTGGCTGGCAGCCCACCAAGGGAACACTCCAGCCCTCGTGTATAACAATTCCCAAGTGCATGAAGTGGCCATCTGCAAACCTAGCTTTTCAGGAGTGTAAGAAGTGACATTGTCCAGGAGCCAAGGGCTTTGGGGCCGTGCCAGATTAGCAGCTGGATCTCAAACTTGTCAGTCTTGTGGTGCTAAACCTTGGAGCACTTTTGGTGAATGGCTCTGGCATTTATGAGCTGGAAGCCGACTCATGCACAAGCACAATGCCAAACTTCTTGGACCTGTAAACTGGAGACATGAGAGCCAGAGGAATTACCTTTGAGATTGTGGATTGTCAATAAACACTGTTATCTTGGCTCCTGCATCAATATGTATGTGATGTGCTGTGTGTCCCTGAATAGCGTTTTCTTTTGTAGCTGTAGTTTCACATGAATCAAAATGAAAAAGGGATCATGTTGAAAATGCTCTGGACTCTATTCTGGCGCCAGGCTTGGTTCATTGCCAGCCCTGAGAAAAGGTCTGGGTGAAGCCAGCACAAACACGGGGCCCCCCGGCCTTGATGCCACAGGTGCCTGCAGATAATGGGAATAAAACAGGTTGTTGTGAGCAAATGTAACCTGCTGCTCAGGGCAAGTTCCCCTGCTGTGCCTGAGCTGCAGGAACACACACTTGTACTTGGGACTCTGCTTAATCGTAGATGAAATCTCCTGAGAATGAATCACAGTTGTACCCTGAGCCCCCAAGTCTCAGGGTGGTTACACACAAGAGATAGTGATTTTCCTTGCTCCAAGTCCCAATCAGCATGTCAAAGGAGAAGGGTAATTATCCCCATTTTAGGGACCTTTGCATCGAAGGAATGGGTGCTGGCTGCCTGGAAGGGAAAAAATCCCAAGCGCTAAGCAGACCTTTGCAGAGCAGAGTAAATACTGCCGGTGGGTAAAACCTCATCCCAGTGCTGATCTCTTCTTCCCTCTGAGCCTGACATCTGAACACAAAAGCAAAGGAGAAATAAAAACCTTTCACAAACAAAAATCTTGAAAGTTGATCAAGGCCGTGCTACTGAGGAATAAAAGAGATCTGACAGAGCGGAGCCCCTCGAGAGCTCTGTTGCACTTTTCGCTGTCTTCAAAGGGCAGGCTGTTAGTCTCATATCACTGTTACAGACCCTGGCTTTGTATTATTGCTTGGAATATAATCTTCTTGGCTCAGAGGAATGTACATATTTGCATTCAGGAAATGTGGGCTGGATATCATATTTTTATGTTTCAAATTTACTTCAACACTTGGCATTGAGTAAAATTTAACTGGAAGAATATGCTGCTCTCAGCCGCTGCGCGTGCGGCCGTGATGGGCTCAAGGTGCTGGCAGTTTCCTCACCAGACGGGTGCATCTTAAATCCTTCCTCCTAAAAATTAACTCATTAAATTAATTTCATTAAATTCTGGGGTGTTTCTGTGCATCGCCATTATTAATCCAAGATACTTAGCGGAAGGAAGCGGATCTTGGCTGGTTTGTGGATTGGTTGGTCAGGTGCTAAAAGCATTGATAATATTTTTGTAGTGTAACTTTCTTTTGAACAAGCACAAGTGTGCAAGAAGCCTACGTGTGACTGAGCTGAGTGGGGAGGCCCTCAGCAGTTCTACCCTCTGCCTGACACCTCGGTTGGAATTCTTTCAGTTGCTGTTTCTGTGTCTGTTCAAACCCTGGTGTGTTAGTTTAAAAGGTTGTGGAATGCAACATGTTTTTATAATCTGATCAGGTTATTGAATACAGATCTCTTCTGTCTCTCAATGACAGTTTCTTAGTTTCACATGACTCCGAGCTGTCTTAATTAAAATCAGTTTCATAGTCAGAGTGTTCTCTGGAGGCATTGCTTGGCTGTGTTTTCACAGGTCTCTGAGGAGCCACATTTCCCCTGTGCATGCCAGAAGCTGAACATGCTTTGGCTCTCTGTGAATGAAGATACCCTCTGAGCAATTGTAACATCCAGAGTCCACTCCTCAGGAAGGTGGGCTCCCCAGAATGTAGCCACCTTTCTTCTCATCACTACCCTTTGCTTAACTTGGCCTCACTTGCTCTGATTGTGTCATCTCGTGGCACTTCCAGCCCTTTTTGCCAATGCTGTAATTTGATGGACCTGGCTCCACATCATCATAAATCACAGCCCAACCAGTGGAGTAAGACCCATTGATTATATCACTCAATAACAAGCAGTTACCACTAATTGGAAATCACCATCAAACTGGGTATCAGATCAGGCTCTGCCCATCTCCAGCCTGAGAGCAGCAATTTTGCCTGTTTGATCTGAATCTTAAAAAAAAAAAAAGGGGGAATTAAAATGGTGCCATTTAGAGCCAGAGATTTCTTGAAGTTTGGTGAATTGGACCTACCCAGTATTTGAAGTACTTCAGGACCTGATAATAACTGTGGACAGATCTGAGCTTGTAAAGACATTTTCTTCACTCTGTCTTGCTGGAGGGTTACTGGTTTGTAGTTAAGCACAGCAGCACACATCCCTGTTTCCTTCTCTTCTCTCTGACCCCCTTTCCTTCTGCATCCTGTCCCAAATTCTGCTCCTCCATCCCACCGTGTGTAGCTGTCCATGGCACTTACCCTGCCAGCAGGAGGGCAGGATTGATAGTTTGGGCAAGGCAGATGTTGTGACTCCTCTCTGCATTGATCCCTGCAGACAGCAGCAGCAGCTCCCCTTGCCCAGCCTGGGGACAAGCACACTGTCCCCACAAACACACTGGCCACTGTGACCTGGAGGCCAAAGGTCTTCAGGTCATTGGCAGGATACAGAAGTGGGGAGGGCTGGTGCATATGCAAACTTGCATGTTGGTTTCCCTGGCAAGCTGTGTGGCTAGGGGAGGAGGTTGGGAATCACAGGGATTTTAAAGCAGCAAAGATCTTCCCATCATTTCAGCTCCTCTGCACAGAATATATTCAGGGTTTAACCTGCAGCCCCCTTTCCAGGCTCTGGGGTGGTGGGAAGAGCTGCTGAGCCCAAATAATGGCAGCATTTATAAGAGTGTAGAGACAAGAAGGAAGTCTAAAAGGATTAGGGAGAGACAAAGGGGGCTGATTATTTTATGGGTCACAATACAAGGCATTAGAGTGAGATCACAAAGGGATGTAATTACAAAAGAAGGCCATACTGGGGGGGATCAAACCAGGATTAGAGTGGGAAATGTTTTTACACAGTTTTGTTCCACTCATTATGAAGTTAGCATTTTAAATTAAGGTTTAAATAAGGTGGCACCAAAGTTGTCACCAAGGTATTTCCTGGGTAATGCCACTGTTGGGATGCAGATTTCAAGTCTCAGCTCAAAACATCAAGGCAGACCTTAAACACATGGGTTTGCTGTTGGTTTTTCTTGTGCCTGTGCAGCATCTGTGTTGTCAGCAGAGCCCTACCTATGCCTTGTGCTTAGGACAAGTTAACCTGTTTTTGCAGTTGGAGGTGTGATACTTCTGTGACTCCTTGTTTTACTGGTGCAAAATGTGCTGCAGGTAAAGATCTGCCCTGGTGTCAGTTACAGCTCTGGAGGCATCTTCCTTTTACTCCCAGGATTTTTTTTTGCTAATGGTCATTTGAATTTTATTGCAGTTTAACTCTTGGTGTTACGTGCTAAGTTTCCTCCATCCATAAATGAGGTTTTTTTCCCCCGTTGTGTTTTTTTCCCCCCTGCTCATATTTATTGCCCTTTCTTCTCCAATGCTTAGCAGAAGGGTTCAGCCCTGATGCCAGTGATGTTTCTATGTCGTCTGTGCTTTTAGTGCTTATGGCAAGCCCAGAGCAAATTCTGGGCTTGCAGCAGTCGGTCTCAGAGGGGAAAAATACCCATGAGGAATTACTAAAGGAAAAAAAAAAGAAATCAAAAGAAATTAAGTAAAGCAGAAACACTGTGAGAGGTTTCCAGGAGATGGATATGATGGGTGAGTGGGTTATTTCCCTCCATCAGCTCTTTTGGCTGCCCCTAGGACATGCGGGTTCACGTGACGCTGCCTCTCACATCTGTACTGTTGCAGTAGTTGGCCCTGTGTGTGCTGCAAAACAAATGTACAAATATAGGAGCCACCAGGGGAAAATTGGAGAGATTTGACTGGGAATTTTAGTAGATTTGCAGGATTAAAAGAGTTTGTCACTTACCACCCACTGCATTTTAGCGTCTGCATGTAACAGCCAGGATTCATCCTGAGACTTGAGCATATTATAAGACCATATTTCTTTTGGCTGCTCATTTCTTAGCAGTGTGATAGTTATTTAAATATCATCTTGCACTTCTTTGCAAGGCTTCTAACGTGGATGCGCCAACCTTAGCTCCGGCAGCGTTATCTCTCATATAGGGGGTTCGCACTGCAGGCAGTAATGTCACTTAGTCATTTATAGAAAGCTCAAGGGAAATATATCAGAAGAATTTCATTAATGGCAGCACTGTTGAGTTATTTGTCTCAATTAACTCTTGGAGCACAGCTGAGGAAGTTCTGACATCTCTGCAGCCTGCACCTGCAGTATGAGGCAGTTCTCTGCTTCTTTTTTAACACAGGGTGAAGCTCTGTGATACCTGCATGGGCAGTCCTGTGGGGACAGCACAGTCCCCAGCCGTGTGTGCTTGTACCCTGCTTGTCCCTCTGTCTGCTGCTCTGCTCCAGCCTCTCCTCAAAGTATTGGGCCACTCTCCTGTATCATTTTAGTCAGGAGGGCAGGTCTCTGCTTATATGGCTTTCACTCTCATTTTGCCCTACAAGGGTCCCAGCTGGCTATGGTGTGGCCAGTGACATCCATGCACCTGCTGGGCTTCAGTTTCCCTTCTCTGAACCCAGGATGTGTTTACGGTCAGTGCCATGATTTGCACACTCCTGTGAACACCTGGGAGGCCAAGCTGCTGTTTTATGTTTATCAGGGAGCCAGGTTAGCTGGCCATGGTGTTTCATCTGTGCTGTTGCCTCTCTCTGAGGGGTGCACAGTGCTGGGGCCAGGCTGAGGCCCAGGTGAGAGAGGAGCTGTTTTTCTGCCAGTGTTTATTGGCAAGACTGTAAGTAGGAATCAATTCTGTGGGGCATTTGACCAGAGCAATCAATGCTCTTGATCTAGTAAGTGAGTTACCATTGAGATTGGGATTTGAGGACCTTGCTATGAATGTTTGGGGCCTTTGGGTGCAGTAGTGATACAAGTGAGGTCAGACCTCACAAATACCTTCTCTTATGGGTGAGAGCCTGCACAGGTGCCAAAGCTGCTTTCCCAGAGCTGGCAGGATGGGACCTGGGAGAGACATCAGGCAGAGCTTCCTGACATCAAAGGATGCTGGATCTGAGCACTATGCACCTCTTCTTCCACTCTGGTTTTGGCTCTACCCACCATGGCAGCCCTGTTGCTGGGAAGGGACTCTGCTCCCACTCCTCCTAGGCACAGCATATGGTTTTCAGAGAGGTTCTTGCTTTAAACCCAATTTTACAGTTGGGTTGACTGAGGCAAAAGGAGGTCAAACGATTCGCCTGAGGTCACCCAATAAGTGGCTCAGATTAAATCTCAACCCACGACGCTGCCCGTTCCCAGCGCTGGCTGTGCTGGCCGGACCAGATGGCCTCCTGAATGCGGCGTCAAGATCCTCGGCTTTTTCCCCACCTCATTGTTCTCCATTGTGGGCTTCTGAATGCAGGACCTTGAAAGTGAGAGTCATTTGGATTTGCTGAGTCCAAGTTATTCCGTTTAATGACATGGATTTGCAGGAGAGGGTTTAAACACGCTGTTTGCTACCGAGGATGGAATTTGGAAGAGATTTACCTCTTTGCTTTAGTTTTCTGATGTTAAAACTCTCTCTGCCAGACCAACTAAAATTGGTCCCTTACCCTTTCAGCTGCCCTGCTGCTGGTTCAGTGACTGCAGGGCTGCCCTATCTTTGTATCAGTGCAGGTTTGTCCATAGGTCTCTTGGGTCCTGATCCCTGGGATAATTCCCCAGCAGGACACCTCTCTGGTCTCTTTGTGCAGTTTATGTCTTCCCCCTTAGCTTGGTTCTGGGATCACAGAAGGGAGTCAGTGCAAGGTGCTGCCGGATGGACTCTGTCATGTATTTACCTCTGTGGATCTGCAGGCTCTCGTGTTTGCTCTGGAAAAACAGATGCTGACATCTCCATCCTGATCTGGTGTGCATCCTGTACGTCACTCCTGACAGAGCAGAGGCCACAGATGAGATAAAAGCAGGGTTTTAAAGAGCATTTTAAAGATGAGCTCCATTCCTGCTCTCCAAGCTAAGGAGCAGCCTGGAAAAATGCATCTCTGTAACCTCTATTGGAAAGCAGGTGTACAAAATCTTGGGACTGGGACATACAGAACAAAGACCATCTGCCCATGAAGCAGCAGTGCTTGGGTGTCTGGGGCAGACTGCAGTTCCTGGGGCAGGGGGGGTTCTCCTGCAACCACACATCCCTCTGCATCCCGCCTTCCGAGGGACGACCCGCACTCCTGCGCCACTCACATGCCTCTTGAGCATGCCTTGATTAATGGTGTTTTTTTGTCAGTCCTAAGAGGCCCCATTATGTCCCTTTGATGCTGCATTTTGCACTTACCACTGTCACTGAGCTCAATGACTAATTTTCACAGGTCAAGGGAGAGGGACAATGGATCAGGCCACATTTGGAAGAAACAAATGAAATTTTGCTGCAACTGAGAGCACTAATTAAGAGTAAGGATCAATTTGGGTGTACAAAAGAGATAGTTTTAGGCTGCTGGTGTGTAAATGAATGGCGGTGTTGCAGGAGCAGAAAAGTTCAGTGTGTGCATACTTCAGCTGTAGCACTGTACCCTGCTGCATTTGATCGATTCTTCTGTGCTTATTCATCAAGGAAAAACCAAGCATTTTCCTGCCTGCTGTGCCTGGGAAGGGCAGGGACAGCAAACCTGCCAGATCAAGTCATGGCTGATCCCTGTGAGATGTTTTTGGCCAGGAGCAGGAGCTTGTGTTTCTTCAATCGCTTTGCTCATCTTGGAGCATGGCACTGCAGGTTGGAATTTCCAGGTTGGTGGCTTTTGAGTGCAGTGCATGACATTCCCTGCCCAGCTCCGTGGGCAGGATGGTGCCCATTTTCATCCCAAGCCATAGCTCATGCTACCAAGGATTGGTCTGTTTGCTGAGACTCAGAGGAATGCTGATTTGGAGGTGTCAGAAAGGGAAGGGACACAGTGAACTTTCAGCAAGGAGAATGTCATGAATTCACAAAGGAGGACAAGGAAGACCAAGACTGCACAAGCTGGATTCTTGTCTTAACTAAGCATTACAAAACTGTGATTCAAGTTTCCTAAGCCTTAACATACAACAAAAAGTCAGGGCTAATGTGTATTTGGGGTGGGCTGGTTGCAAATGTCCAGGTGCCCAAGCTGTGCCAGTTAAAATCAGTTTGCAGGTGGCTTTGTTAAAATTGTGTCTATTTTTGATTGGATGTGCTTTGAGTAGAAAGGTTAGGAACGTCAGCTAGAGCATTCTTTTGCCAAGAGGTTCTTCAGAGCTTTTGGGGTTCCCATGAAGCGAAGCCTAAATTAATTTGAATCCAAACAGATTTATGGTACCGAGCAGATCTCCAAAAAAATTATCAGGTGGAAGCAGCAATCCCTCTCATTTTCCCTTGTTACTTGGTGGTGTTTGCCCACAAACATATTTTTCCCTGCAGCTCAGCATCTTCCCCAGAGGGCAGTGGGATATTCTGCCTCAGTCCAGAGGTTTGCTCTTGTCCTGGGCTCATTGCCCCAAATGGCCAAGCAGTGCTGTCACATCCCTTTGGGCCCCAGCATGGCAGCTCTGTCTGGGGTGAGGGCTCTTGCCAAGGCACTTTATTTCCTCAGAGCAGCATCCTTGTCCAGCTCACCACAGTTTCCCACGGCAATGTGCAAAGGGGCGGGAGGAAAAGTCCTGACTGCATCTTTCATTAGTGATCCTAATGCTCAGGAGAAGAGACAGGGCCCCAAGGGGGTCAGCTTGAACTGTCTGTCAAAAAAAAAAGGGAGGGGAAAGAGAAGAAAAAGTCTTCACATGCTGGACTGGCCGTTGGAAAGATGACAGCAGAAATAATCCTTTTTGTAAAGCTTTTTTTCATGACCAAAGAGAAAACAGCTTTCCTGTCCCTTGGGACATCCATGGGTGCTGTAGACCTTCCCAAGGGCTCAAGCTCTGCAGGCACCCACCATCTCTAAATGACAGGTGCTGGTCAAAATCCTAAATACAGAGTCTGGGCGCTACACTTAAAGGATCCAGACTTGACTGTTTGGCCAAAGCAGCGTGCTGGTTGATGCCTTGGGAAGCCTGGCCCTTGCTACTGATCTCAGGCAACTGTGTATCTCTAGGAATTAAGGATGGTGGCACTGGTCCTCCCCTGATCTTCCCATCCCCATCGGGTTTGGGGCCCATTGCCTGCACGCTGTCCTTGCCAAGCTGGTGCGGGGGGCCCTCACCCCACTTGAAGCTGTCAGAGCTCGTTACCAGCACAGGCAGCTCCTCCCCACCGCAGTGGGGCCGGGGAGGCCGGGTGCCCCCGGGCGGCTGCTCGGTGCTGATTGCTCTGTCTCTAATCGGGGCTGAGGAGCCGGGGCACTGCGTGGACCTCACGCCGCTGCCAGCTGTCGATTTTCATGAGCCTCCTGGCTCTGACTTTTCTGAGACCTTTGAGCTTGTGCCCAACCATCCGGGAACCAGCCAGAGGGGTCAGAAGTTCTTTCATGGGAAAACAGAAGTCCCTGCACCATATATATTCATATGTAAAAGCCTTTTAGAGGAAGAGTGTGTCAAAAGCCGGCATGGTGTAGGTGCACAGGAGGTGTTTGTGTTGTGCTGGGGAACGTGTACCAGCCTTTCTGCTTTAGACGGTGGTTTGCATGTGTTTGAAGCACCTCGATGATTCACACTGCTGCATCCCGTGGGGAAAATGGATTTGTTCTCCTACAGCTCCCTGCCCAAGGGGAGCCCGCTTAATTTTTCTTTTACTAACTAGGTTCTCCCAAGAATGAGAGATTACCTGATCTTCCAAAAGCATTTCCAATGTGCGGAGAAGTCTGGATGACTCACAACTTTTAATTAGCTCTCCTGACAGAGGCAAGGATCCCTCCCTTTCTCCCTCCTTCCCTAACAGAGAGGTGGTGATTAGAATTACAATGAAGATAATCCAAACTGTATGTGTAGGGTTTTCAGTAAGCGGAGAACAAAGCAGGACATCCATCTGGTGAGTGTGAGCCCATAATACCTTTCTGCTCATTTCTCCAGTGCAACAGGAGCTGCTTGGGACGGAAGCAAGCTCATTATTTTGGAAAGGCTTGCTGACACGCAGAGCGGGGCTGGCTTGTAATCTCCGAGGCACTGAAACCACTGCTCAGGAAGGAGCATTGCTTTTAATTTTAAGTCTACCTTTGTATTTCTTCTTGTTAAAATCTGCAGCAATGAGGGATACCAGCCTCTTCTGAGCCTGTCCTTAATTAGTGTGTGAAAGAGAGATGCCCTTAGTTTTAGCAAGGCTAATCAAAGCTGTAAGGGAGTTTTAAAAGGCAGCCAAGCTAAGCCTGTCCTGTGCAAACATTCCAGCAGCAGCGAGGAAATGCATTAGCTGGGAACAACCTCCTTTTGGAGTGATGCTGTTTCCCCTCTCTTAAAATCTTCTCTGTCTGACAGAGCTCCTGCCTCAAAACTTCATCTTCTCTTTAGGCCCTGTCTTTGCAGTGGGCCGCTCGCCTGTGCCATGGCATTGGCTTTCCCAAGCTGTGCCCTGCAGCAGGCAGGGGAGAGGCAGAGTTTGCAGCAGAGAAAGGCAGTGTTAGGCCCTCAGCCACGGTGCTGCTGTGCTTTACGGTCAGCTGGGTTTTGCCAGGCTGCTCCAGCACGGAGAGAGGACGGGAACACTGTGAGAAGGGAACAACAAAAAGCCGTTGTGGCGGAGCAGCCGGCGCTGCCTCTGGCTGCCATGCCGGCAGCGCAACGCATGCCTCGACTCCTGCCATGGCAACAAGTTCATCCCTAGGCCAGGACAACGCTTGGCTGCAGCGTGGCAAAGCGGCCAGGAGCTGGTCCAGCCTGCGGCATCCGCAGCACGACCCAGGGAGACAGGAGGGATGGGGTGAGGTTTCATACCTGCATGGTGCTCTGCCAGCTTCAGAGTTCAGGTTGGTGGTTTCCCTACCCCGAAAACACAGGAGAGCTGCAGGGAGATCCTTCTGAGGTCACGAGCTGGGCAGCACCTGTGTGTGGAGTCGTGATGGCTCTTGCCCTCCAACACGAAGAGCTCAGGCAGGAAGATGGAGAGCCCAGATCCGAGGAAATGTTGGCCAAATGCGAGGAATCCCTTCCTCTTATTACTGTTTCAAGCACTATAAAAAAATCCCCCCTGCATACCAGAGCTAGGCACAGCCTTTGCCTGGAAGGAAATGTCTTTTCAAGACGGGATGCCAAACTTGCCGCGGGCAGCCCCGCGCGAGCCAGGCGTGCCGGTGGAGTGCAGCTGGTGCGGCTCAAAGGGAAAATATGATCAGCTGTTGAATGGCAGAGATTTGAGACGTCACGCCAAGGCTTCGCGTTTTGATTTTGTGAGGCGTGCTGTGAAATTCATAGGTGGAATATTTCTAGGGAGCTGCTTTGCTTCCAGTAGGAGAAGTGAGGTGGAAGAGTGGAAAATTAATGATGTTCTGTATTGACAGCTTCCAGCGTTAAAAACCTGGTCTGAGCTGTCTCTTCGCTTCCAAAATTGTAACATTTTCTCTGGATTCTTGGTATTAAAAAATAAGAAATTATTATTTCCTTTAGGTCGCCTATTGACTTTTAGCTGATGCACTTATAAACTGTTCCCAGCATTTGTGATTTGTGAGAAAAAAAAGAAGCTTGAAAACATCTCGCTTTTAGCATAACGAGAGCTAAGGTTGACAGAACTGTGAAATCCTGGAAGTTAGGGCTTCATGGCATTGCCAGACATCAGAAGGTCCTTGATGACATGATGAGAGCTGGGAAAGCTGAATAAACTGATGAGCTTCTTCCATTCTGGTCCCTTGTCATGTAAATAGGCTCCAATCTGCATGTCAGATCCCTTGGGGAAAGGAGTGTAATAACATTAAAAATAAGGCAGCAAAACCCCCAAGGTGTGTGTGTGTTAGCAATCTTTAAACAGGCAAAAAATATGCTTGGAGGAGTTTGGATGGGGTGACAGAGCTCCTTGTTACCGCTCTGCTTCGAATGCAAAAAGGTGACTGCTGTGGCTTTAAAGAAAGTACTTTAATGCTACATAAATATAATTGCTTCGATGAAATGTCTTTAGCCTCCTGAGGGAAGTTGTAGTCTGTAAGCCTTTAGATATGAATGGACGACTCTGTAATTGCTATTGTTTCGGAGACACATTAGGAAGGCCTAATGCTGATCATTCCTGGCATGTTGTGGAAGCGGAGTAATGGCAATCCCAGGCAGCGGGCAGGCAGAGGGGATTAGTATGCATTTTGCAGGATGAAAAACTGACAAACGCTTCAGGACTGGAAGTTTTTCTACTAATTAGATTGTGGACTTGTAAATTGTATTTGATTTTTTTTTTTTCCTTCCCCCTTTTCCTGCTGATATGCAGAGTGAAGGTATCTAATTCCTGGCAATTTAGGCTTTGGATAATGAGCATGAAGGCAACATCTCAGAGGAGTGCAGAATTGATGGGTTAGTACATCAGTTCTGGTTAATGCAAGCTCCTGATTCTGACAGGGTCCAAAACAGCTGGTTAGGAGAAAATAGCAATATAGGAGTATTGAGAATAAGTATTTTTTATTTTTTAAAAAATTATTAGTTGAACATAGGATATACATGGGTTGTGCTTCCATCTCTGGACTGGGAGCAGCGGTACTTAAAAAGTCAGAACCTGGGCTCTGATTCCTAAGAGATAATTTGGGGTGTGTCCTGGTTTTGGAGACTGTAAACATCCTGTTTTCCAGCTTTTCTTCCCAACAGAGGGCCCGGGAAGGCTACCAGACTGCTCTGGCATGGTAAGCAACTAGGCAGGAGCTGAAAAACCTTACCCTATCACAGCAATTTTGGCATTGGTGGTATTTTTCCTCAAGACAAGTGAAACCAGGGTCCTTAAGAGGCAGCAGTTGGATCTTTCTTCCTACAGGGATATCTGTCTGGTACTAGCCAAAAAAGAGGTGGATTTCTGCCCTTGGGTTGTGTCTTCTCTACAATGCTGGTCTTACACCATCCCATGTGCATCTCTGATTTGCTTTCTGAAGTTGGTTCCAAAATGTTTGGGAGCTGCTACCTAAAAGACTTGGAGAGAGAGCCTGGAAAGAACTCTTCTGGGAACACCAACCAAAAAAAACAGGATGAGGTTCTTCATCATTGCCCTGTCCTTGTGTAAGAACTGATGCAAATATCCTCATGTCCAGTGTACCATGAGTATCCTGTGACAGAACAGAAAGTAGTAACTTAGTGATGCTATTCCTTGGATGCTGAGCCTCAAGTAGTAAATCTTGGTCCTACTTGGGATTTATTTTAATTCTGGAGATTTCTACTGCTTTCAGAAACTTCATGTAGAAGAGTGGGATTTTATAGCTCTAAACTGTTTGATTTTAGAAAATTGGTTTTTGCCCAGAGGCTTCTTCTTTTAATGAAGATGAGAGAAATCATGTATTCCTTGACATACAATAGATTGTCCCAGATTAATAACACACAATTTTTCTCAGTGAAGATGATCCTGTCCTGCTGTAATTTACTCTCCATCCTGGCATGCTGTTAATTAGGATGAATAGTTAGGTGAAAAGTAAGTATTCTTTTATCCAGTGCCAGGTTCCATAGTAAGTTGCCCCCCAAAAAATGAGGAACGAGCAGTAGTGAGTCAATGAAAATCCTGACATAAATTGAGTTTTTGTGTCCTGGCAGTGCTTGGCTGAAAGCCAACAACAATAAGAGCCCGGCATGCCAGAATTCACAGGCAAATAACACTTTTCCACTAGAGCATCCTTATGAGGCACCCTCCCAGCAGCTGTCCTTCCTTCCTGCCACTCATTCCCTTGTGTCCAAGGCGGCTGTCGAGGCGCTGAGCGAAACATCTCGGTGTTGTGATGGGGTGTGATGAAAACATGAGTGACAGAGTGACATTTTGACAGCCTGACTTCAGGTTCCTACTGCAAATGTAAATACCTTCATTTGAATCCAATTTACACAACCAGGAGTTTTTAATGCAAAATAAAGGGGGGGGGGGGGGGGTGGTGCTTAAAGGTGACTTTTTGGGGTTTTAATCCAGGGTATTTGTGGACCTCTTAATGGGTTCGGCTGCAAATTTCCATGGTGTTGTGGAGGTCAAAGTGCTCTCCATCCTACTTTGCTCCAGTCACATGTTTTTATATCAAATTGCTTTGTTTTCTCACAGTTTAATGCTAATTACTGTCTTGAGTTGAGAAATGTGGTTCACTAAATGTACCTATTGAGTAGCTGATAAAATTGAACTGCAATCCCATCCTCCTCAAATCAAGGACTCTTTAACAGCCAATAGTCCATTTTATCGTTTTCCTGAGGGGTCTAATCTGTTGCTCTTTCTGACTTGGAGACTTGCTGTGTTTTCACTGGAGAAGTCACTGAGTGTCTTGTCAGGTGGGAACAAGAATGGCTGAATTGCTCTTCAAAGGGTGATTTATTTAGACAGTCTTGGCACCTTGGGGATGTCTTATTTCTTCCTAGTGCTCCTTGTAGTAATTTCTTCCTGAGATTTGGGTGAGTAGTACTGGAAGATGCAAGTTCCTAGGGAAACTCATGAGTGTGTTAAATCCAAGCTGTCTTTGTAGGAGTGAAAAGAGACTGAAGCCTTCTACTTGTTGTATACACATCATTTGTTGTTAGGGTTCTGTGGTTTGTGTCAGTCACCTTGTAGCTGCTGGTCCTCAAATGAGTGGTTTAAACCCTTGGTATTTAAAAAGTTTTGAAAACAGATTTTGGGGGGTTTGGTTGTTTTTTTTTTGTTGTTGTTGTTGTTGTTTATTTATTTGTTTGGGTTATTTTTACTGCACATCTATTAGTGCATGGGGGATTTGTCTGTACATTCCTGGGTCTGTAACTGGAGTGGATGGGTTATCTTGGCTAAGAACCAGCAAATATTTAATTTTACCCACAGCTACAGAGACCACACAGACCTTGTACCTGTAGGTGTTTGACTTGGGCTGCCTTGGGACAGGGAGGTGAGAGAGGGGCTCCTGGCATAGCCCAAGTTTCACACCTGGAGTTTTGTTCCTCCAGGGACTTCAGCAGCGTGGGTTGCTGTCGGTGCATGGAGAATGTCACCCAGGATTTTGAAGAAGTAGCAGATTGTTTCCTCCTTACACTGAGACCTGTGAACACCCATGAGGGATGCTAATTAAGCATCTGCTTCCTTCTCAGCTTTAAGTGAAAGGGTGGCAAGCTAAAGTGACAGTCAGACCTCATTTATCTTAATGAGGAGGGTCAGGAGTTTAATGGAGTTTTGCTTAGTGAGGGTGTTTCAGCCTACTTTGTGTTTGTTTGGGAGATGTCTCTGCATTTTAGGTCTTCAGGGCTTTTTAGCTTGGGTAGTTTTGCATGGGATTTAAGAGCCTCAGCAGCCTTTCCTAGGGAGAGAGGTTTTATAATAAATCCAGGAGGCTTTCTGGTGTTTCTGCTGTGATTTTGTAAATGACTGGGATAATGGTATAGTGAATTTTGCAGATGACTTTTGCCTGGCCAGTGTGGAGCTGTGTTGCATCCACCTGAGATGTGCCGTGCTGAGCGACAATCACTTTGAAGCTCTTGCCTAGAACAGTTTGGACATTTAGCCAATGTACTTAGCAGATACCAGCAAAAAAGGGGGATTGTTTTTACATTCCAGAGTCTCACCTTGTACTTACCACTTCTGAGGTTTGTTTGACACCACGCTGACATATTTACAGTGTAGCCTTACTGTATATAGATGGAGTAATCAGGCAGTCACTCAGGGCTGCAGCAACTAAGCAGAAGTAAAGCTCTTTTTACTAGTTCACGTGCAGCACCACGCTGTGTGCATAACCTCATTTCTCAAGCCTGTTTCCTAGGTATTGAGCATAGACCCCAGCAACACCTACCCCTTAATGGAACAGAGCTCCAGCTGGCCTGTATCAGCACAGCTCCAGCTGAGAACAGCCCTCCATCCACAAAGGACTACGCCAAGGTTAGCAAGGGAATTCATGCAGGGCCAGCAGAGCAGGTGAACGGTATCACTGTCATTTTTCAGAGGGGACAGGAAGGAATAGGAGGGGTGGGATGCTGCTGAGACAGCCCAGAGCTGTGCTGCAGAGCTGATGTAGAGTGTGAAAGCCTGCAGTCTCTTGATGGGGCTGTGTGACCTGCCTGGGGAGGAATTCAGACCCGCTCTGCTGGAGTCACTCCTGCTCATTCAAAGCCAACATCAAAAGGTCCCATTCTAATTCGATGCTTTTTAACACACAAATGCCTGTAAGATCATTAAGTATTGCACCTTAAGCAGCTTCTGTGATTGAACACTTTGTGAGTGTCAGGAGCTGGTGAAATCTTTCTGGTACAGTAAGTGAAGAGCAGGGTGTTGCCAGCTGTTGAGGTTGGATGGTGCTGCAAGCAGACAATTCCCTGTTCTCCAAAGAGCTACATCTGTGCTGGGGTATAAATTCCACTTGGCCCAGAATATTTTCATGTCATGGCATGATGGATGGCAGGTAGGCAGGATCATGTCTTTTGGAACAGTATTTTGTACTGAAGGAGTGTGGAGCACCTTGTCTCATCAAGACAATTGTCTCTGAGGTCTCCTGTAGATTAACCTCTGTTGGATTCTCAGTTTATGAGGTGTTCAGCAGCTTTAACAGTGTTAGTTCTCCTCTACCAAGCACAATACAGTGGGACTGGAGTAGGGAGCATTCCCAGGAGAGGTCTCCCTCCATCTTCGGAGATGTTGGCTCAAGGCAGAGGTGCCTTGGCTTGAGCTCTTTTGAAGCTGAGGAATTCTGCAGGCAGCTTGTAGCTGTTTTTGCAGAACATGGCTGATGGGCAGCAGGAGAACTAGGCAGTTATTTTCCATCCAGCCAGGTTTTGTCACCTACCACTACCCGTGAGGAGAGAATTTCCCCCTCCTCCAGAGTTCGAGACCTCATTGTTCCCAGCACCTGAGGCATGCAAAATCCCCCTTGCCATCCTGGAGGAAGGGTCCAAGGGTAACGATGGCTGATGGCTGATTAGTGAGCCCTGAGCAAAATACTGGACCAAAAAGCTCACACATGTTACTGTGGAGGGAGGGAAAGTGGACCCTGAAAAGAGGGTGCAGCTCCAGCCCCAGACATCACTGGCTGTGACAGCCTTGCTTCCGTGGACTGTGACCACCCAGCAGATCAGGGCTCAAACTAGGAGGCTGGAATTGGACCTGGATAATCACACTCTCTGTCTGGGTTTGCATTTGGCACACCGAGGGTGGACACATCCCTTGCTAGACTAATGAGACTAGGCACATGTGACATTTTTATGACTTCTTCTTAAGCTATTTCCTCCAAGTTTTTAGTGTTAAATTGGATTGCTTCCCCCAACCCCCCAGTGCTGTTGGGAAAGCCATCTGCAGACAGAAGAGTGATGCAAAGATAATGCTCCTGGGGTGGGTCTGTCTTGACTTTATAGCTCTTAAATCTTTCCTTTAGGGTTTCTCTGACTTTTTGCCAGGCACAGACACATCTCTGTGGGCATTTCCACTGGCCCTGCATTAAGATCTGCCTAGCCCAGCACATCGTGGATCACACTCACCCCACAGCCCTCCCAAGGCTTTGTTGCAAGAGATGTTTTGGAGCAGATGTCCCAAAAGAGCATTTCCCAAGTTCTCACCCCACTAGAGATATTCTCAAGAGAAACATGCTTCAGTTTTATAATGTAGATGAGCCTCTCTTTTTTCTTCCTTTTTATTTTTTTCCCCTCCAGTTTCCAGCCCCAAAAGTAGGCGGTGAATTCTAAGGCTCGAGGGAAGCAACCACACAAAAGCCTATTACAATCCAGTCACATTGTGCAAGGTGAGGATTTGCAATTTTAAGCAGAGGGAGAGTGAATCGTCATGACAATTACATAGAATACCTAAAGTACCTATAAATACAGATGTATATTTATATAAAGCCTCTCCCAGCACACGAGTTCCCTGTCTGGCCAGGGTTGCCAGACCACCCTGTCCTGCACAAACAAATGAGTTAGAAAGTCCGAAATTCCATCCCTGCCTTTCGGAGCTCGTCTGGGGAATTCCTGAGTAATGGAGGTTGAATTGGGTCACAAGGGCAGCGGGGAATAAATCTTCAAAGGTTAGCTCTGGCATGAAGTCTCCTTTTTTAGGCATGTGAGGGATTCTTTTGTTTTGCTTTGTTTTCCAAAGGCCCCCCCGGCCAGGGAACAATACCTCACTGGGGCCAAGGCTGGCCGGGCACAGCCCCGCAGCATTGTCCGGGGGGCCGGGGAGGGGGCCGGGGGGAGAAATGACATCTTAAAGAATGGTGCTTCTTCTTATGGACACTTAGTAGATCAGTGTGCATTCAATTAACCCTATAAACCGTGCAAGGTCCAGGGAAAGAGCCTTTCAGGCATTATGGATTGAAAGTATTAAGGGGGATGGGGGGAGAGCTGTTGGTGAGTCCAGTTTAAATAAAGCCCATTAGGCAGGGGCAGTGTGGTGGGGGGTGGAGAAAGGGGATGTTTTTCTTCTGAAAATGAAATTCATGCACAATCTCACGTACTGGTCTGGATTTTCTTTGTAAACTTAGGAAATCCTTGCACAGCTCAGGCTGGGTGTCTTGGTTAGACATCTGGTCCAACTGTCTTTGGGTTTGCTGGCTCGGGAATGAAGGGATCCTACCACTAGAGACTGTCTTGGGGGGAAAAAAGATTTTACATGGGTATTTTCTTCCTCCTCAAATTTTTGCTCAACCTTGCTTTGTGTCCTAAGGCCTCAGCTGCAATAGCCTGTGGGACATCCCTGACCTTCCTGAGTGCACGTTTGATGGTCCCCAGGGTATGAAAACATCTAAATGCTCCTGTGAAGGACCAACACACCTTGGTTTTTCCAGTTGTGCTTCTGACATCTTGCAGGGTCACTACAAGGCACTGATGTGTTTTGAAAATACAATATTTATTCCTATGAAAGTTTGGAGGACAGTCAAATTTTGAAACTTTTATGTGCCCCATCATTCACCCCAAGCCCCAGTGCCAGTCAGGGTTGATTAGCCCCTCCAGGATGAGAGCAATATTATGAGCAGAGAGATGGAAACAGGCAAATTTCTTTCAGTGCATATGGCTAATATTCACCTGGAGAAATCCAACCCATTTGTAGATATTAAACTAGACACAGTAATAAGTTCAGTATGTTTTTCAATTTACTTTCCTGCAAATAGATTTAATTTACCAACTGCAGAGTTTTAGATGGAACTGCCTATATTCGTGCCATTTTATGCTATGTTCTGAATATATTATACATAAAGTTGTAAATTAATAGGCCTGTTTATGATTTGTTGCACATATGACATGGACCTGCAACTAAATTAACAGTGAAGTCTTAGTGTTGCAGAGTTTAATTATATTTGCTGATGTATTAGCATCTAATTCCTCTGTCCCTTCCTTAGTGGGAAGTACACTGGAAATAGTTTTTTTCCCTGAAGATGAGAGTATTTTGTATTATTCTGAGAGATGATCTGTGAGATCTGCTGGACTTGCAGCTTATCTTGGACAGCATGACATTGTGGGCTGAAGAACCTGTAAATCCAGGCTGAGCCTGTGAGTTGGCTGTTCTTAGGTGGGATGTTTCCTGAATTGGGCCTGGATCAGGCAGTGGCAGCTGTGCTGATCTGTGTCAGTTGTGAGTGGACTCCTAATTGCTGGAGGTGCTGTCATATTGGTGAGCCAGCAATGTGGACTTCTGGAGCTGCAAAGTAAAAGAGTCTGATTTTTGAACAAAACAATGCATTTAAAGTACCTGTGGTTTGTGTGCTAGTGAAGTGTGGTGGTGCCAAATAAGCAGTGTATCCTCCCTTTCTCCCTCTGCTCTGTATTGGTTTCCTAAGGAAACCAATTTCCTAAGGAAAATGAGCTGTTCCCTCAAGGAACAGGTACATATGGAGATGGAAACTCTTTGAGATGATGTGTCTGTGGAGAGTGGCATCTGTGTGGGTTCCTGCCAGCACCCTGGGGCTTTTCAGGGGCTGTAATACCCATCTCCCTGGAGTCTCCAGAAGTGCTAACTTTTCTGGGATCAGAGCCACAAAGTCAACACTTGGTGGCATTACTCTCAGCTGTAAATTGGGTAGGTGCTTTGCTGCTCTGCTGGATTGAGAGCTTTTTGCTCAACACCTTTGGAAGCTGCCTCTATCCTTGGCGTGTTAGCATCTGTTGATGTTGTTTGAGCAGCTGGAATGAGATAATGAAGTCTTGCCTTATTAGCTCTTTTTAAAATTATTCTGACCAAAGTAATGGTTTACTTTTTCTCTGCACTGCACTGATTCACTTTTAAATAGCATTGAGCCCTTCCCTTAATTTAAAAGTAGCTTCTATGTGCATCGCAGTGCAGATCACATCCTAGAAATAAATATTTCTTCTTTCCTGAACAAATATAGACAGAGTCAGCAAATACGAAGCATCTCTTTTTCCTGTTGTCACAAAACTGTGGTGTTCCCAGGACTGATCTGTCTGTACTTGCTCGAGGGTGTGCTTTAACAGGAGCACATTTGGGATATAAACTGGGGAAGGCTCTCAACAGCTTTTAATTGGAGCTGTTGCTTTTGATGGGGCTGCACTAATTTCCAGTGGCTTCAAAGCTGGCGGGGAGTGAGCGAGGCTGGTGAAATCCCAGCTCCATCCATGGGCAGTGGCAGGTTTGCTGTTGCCTCAAAGGGACGTGGTGTGACGCCACTGCACTTTGGGGAAAAACAAGAAATAAATCCAAACGACACTGATCCATGCACCGCGGCTGTGTGTACGAACTGGAATTTAAATTTGTGTCTGTCACTGCCTAAGAAAGAAATCTGGGCCACGATGAGAGTTTGTAAGGGGAAACTGAGCTATTCCCCCCCAGAGCCACTTTCCTAAGCTGTGCCTGGTTGCCAGTAGCTTCCTGTCTGTTGTTAGTTTTTCTTTTCAAATACAATTTAGTTTCTGCAGGCCAGTGGCTTTTAATGATTTCCTTTGAGCCCATGCATCCTCTGGAGCAGCCCTCTTCTCCCTTGACATTTGATGTGGGAATGTGTACATCAGTATTGTTACTTAAACAATACCCTTCAGGCAACGATGCTGGGCCCTCAGATAAATCACAGATTAAAATGAAGCAGAATTGCTTGATAAAAAGTCTGCAGTGTTCTGGTATGCAGGGAACAAACTGCACAGAGTCCAGGTAATGGGAAATTCGGTCTGTTTTCTGAAGACCCATGTAATTAATGAATAAGAAACCTGTTTACTCTGAAAATAGATGGCAGAGTTGCTATAATGCCTTTCTGCTTTGAATGCTGAACAAGTATCTCCAGAGGAATAAAAGCTTTAGCAGCTCAAAGTCACATCTCAACCAGAAAGGCGGGTTGGAGATGGCACTGAGCATCTGAGCTGTTTTGCTTTTATGAAGAATATGAAATCAGCCTTCCTTCTAATAAACACCTCATTTATTTTCTTTTGGCTCCTAAGCGATCTCGTTTGCAAATCGTGGTGCAGACGGAACAATTAGTGGATTCGATTCAGTGCACATGCCATTGCCAAGCAGGAAACGAGCACGCCGGGCATGAATAGCATCAATCTGATTTTCAGGCATGTGCAAGTATCTGGCACTTCAGAGAGCTTTGCAAACAGGCTGTATTTCTGGTTTTTCCCTCTCTTTCCCTCCCAATCATGCTGCTGCTGTATTTGTGTATTACAAAAGGCTCACGGCTTCCCCGTTAGGGCTGCTGGAGGCTTGGTAGGCTTTTACCATGCTCAGTATTTTATCCCAGCTATTTTCCACGTGTGGAAAAATGCACCCGTGCAGGTCTTGGCATTGCAGCGTGCAAGGGGAGAGCTGTCCCTTTAACCACGCAGAGCATGTGGCTGTTTTTAGTTAGAGCTCTTTTAGCGAGTTGTCTCAGCACATCAGGGCCCCACTTTCATCATGCCTAGCTTTTTTTTTTTTTTGCCTTCTCTTTGAGTCCTAGAAGTCAGAGGCCACAGGGGGGGTGACAGAAAGCAGTGACCTCTGCATAAGCGAGGGACCAGATGGCCACTCCTCTTCCTCTGAGCCTTTCTCCCCTGGCCCCAGGGCACAGATCTGTGACCTTCACTTTAACTGAATGCCCAGACTGTGTGACTGGGGCTTTGACATGCTCTTTAATAGGCATACATTATCCCTCCATTGCTAAAAGCCCAGAAAACTGGGTTCATTTAGATGGAATTTAAGTAAAACTGTTTGGATTGGTCTTGCTATCCCCTAGCTGCCTCCTGCTAAATTGTTGATCTTAGTGCTAATGAAGGGAAATGCACTCACAGACAGTCTGGGAAGCATTTGATTTGCAAAGTTTAGCAAAACCCAGTGTTTTCTGACAAATGAGGTGTGCACTCATGGTGTGAGCTCAGCTCTGTGCCCACCCACGGCACAAGCAATGCTCTGGTACTCTGACCACATCAAACCCTTGCCCTCTGCTGCTGGACTGGGTTCAGTTTTGCTCTAAGGTCTGTCTCTTCCAGTTAAAGAAAACTTCTGATGATAAACAGTGGCAGAATGTGGGTTTGTAGCCTCTCGCAGCATTTCCAGGCACAAGGGGGAGATGTAATCACTAATACTCAATAATTCTCAGTTCCAGCCCTACATAGTGGTCTGATTCCAAGTTTGAGCCAAGCTAGAGCACTGCAGTGTGGTAACATCCCGTGGTACTGAGCACAGGATTGGTGAGAATAGGGAAAAAGACCCCAAGGAGGAGAGGTTGTACTGGACCAGCTGAAAATGGAGAAAAGACTTTATTCTATGAATTTGAAATTACTGTGTTTTTCCTGAGTACCCCAGTAACTGAGAAGTCCATCTGATATTTCTGTCTGGTCCAGTAGGTGGTTATTAGAGAAGACCAGGCTCTCGTTAAAGCAATTTACATAATGGTAGCTGTGCTCTTCAGGAGTGTCCTCGTGAGAGATTGGAAATACACTCCTTTCCAACACAATGGAAATCCAGAATTATGTTTTTCTCCTAAGGACCTGCAAACATCGCTGCTGATCAGGCATGGATGGCCTCCAACCTCTGCCAGGCAAGCGGATGCTGAGGAGGGGCTTTATTAATGCCTACCATTTCCGAAGGGTTAAGCACATGAAAGTTATTCCAGGAATTTCCTTTCCAGGGCAGACCTAGGGAGGTAGGTATAAGCAAAGGCCAGTTTAGCCCTGCTGAAAGTGATGGATGCAATTCTCTTTGAAGTTCCTGGGAGCTGCACTTCCTCGCTGCGTGGCTGAATTGAATCCAGAGATCTTCAACTGTGAATCTGTAGCCAGAAAACAGGGCTTTGTGACATCTGCTGTGGTTCATCAGCTACTGAAGGTGGGAAGGGGAGAGCAAAAAATTTTCCAGGAATGCTGGTGCGGATAATACCCAATGTTTGACTGCTTGCAGCTCATGTTCCTGTTTTCAATTAAATTAGAAAGTATTTGTGGATGAAGTGACCCATTAGTTGGGTAATAACACTACCTTATCACGCCTGCTTATCAGTATTAGTTATGCACTATAAAACCCATCCCAAAGCCCTTGGGGGAATCAATTAAAGTGGAGGGGGCAGCTTTGAGCACATGTGTGATGGAGCTGCCATGAGATGCATGGGGCACATTTATGCACCAAACTGTTGCACTTTCGGGGCAGAGAGTGTTTCTGAGCTTGCACACCAGCCCTGCCTGTAAGCTGTCAGCATCACACATCTTTGTAGCCTCTACCAATTCCTCTCTGAGCAGAAGAAACAGGCCATAAATTTGCTGATTATGTGCATTTAGGCAGAGTAGCTCCCTTAATGGCCTTTACGATGGCTGCAGCCTTCAGTGATGGAGTTTTTGCATCCCCAGCTTCTAATAGTAGAGGGTTGCTTGTTCACGCTGTACATCCTGTTAAATAAATCTGAGCCAGTGGTAAATGATTGCTGATATTAAACTGCAGAGGGAGAGATTAAAAACATTTTCCCTGTCTGCTTGGAAAGCTGTGGAGGGCTTTGTTCAAGTTTAGTGGTGTGTTGTGGTTTTTTTTTTTTTAAGTGGAGGTAGGAAGCACTGTAATAGTCTTGTCTCTCTTCCAGTGTTTGAGCTGAGCAGCAGGTAAGGGAAACCTGATTTAATGACATATCAAATAGAGAGCTGCTTCTCATCTGATCCGTCTTTGAAATGCTGCTGAGGAGTGATCAGTGCCTGTCTGCATCAATAATTAGACCTTATAAAGAATTTAGGCTCTGGTGGCACAGGGAGCTGTGGTGGCTGATCACCTGGAAAGGGCTTGATTTCCAGGTAAAATCTCTCAATGTAGTGATTGAATCTGCTGAGGTTTCATCTGGCCAAAAGGAGCCAAAGAAAATCAGCCATCTCTGGAGCCTTTCAGGGCTGCAGGGGAAGGAGAAACTGTGGTGGTTTGACATATCCATTAGATCTGTCGCCCCTGGAGCTGCAGAATGGCCGTGTTCCTTCAGCCAGCAGCGAGGAGAAGTCGGAGGGGAAAGCTGAAGTGTGGGGTGGTGTGGGGCTCCTCACCACAACCCCTTCACCCCCCTCAGCCTCCCCTGAGGCTCAGCTCTGAGCATCCTCTCCCTGCTTTGAACCTGAGGAGCCATCACACCTTAAGGTCAGGCGAGGGCCCCCGTTAGTGGGCAGGGGGAGGTGGAGGGAGCAGGATGTCATTTTGTCATTAGCCAGGCTTCAAAGGCAGGCAGGCACCGGGGAGGGGGGAGAGGAGCTGCGGGGTCAGAGGGGCTGCCGGCCCCTTGGCCAGCCTTCCTGCTGGCCAGCTCACCTGGTGCACAGCTGCTCCAGGAGGAGGGAGCCCAGGGAAAGCAGAGGGATGGAGGAGGCAGTGTGGGCAGAGCCTTTTACCCCATAGCCTGCCAAATTTGGTGTGTGGGTTTCAGGCTGGGCAGATCTTTCGTGGTGCTGGGATGATGGTGTGAAGCCTTGCCTGTGTTAGAGTGGCTGTTCAAAGCATAAACCCCTTTGAGCACTGCTGCATAGAATGGTTTAGTGGGGTCCTGAACGTCTCTTGGAGACTCTGGAATGTGATTTTGGACTGCTGGGGGTGCTCATGTTGGAGGCTGGTCATAAGGCTCCAGTCCTTGTGTTCATGCATCCTGCTATGGATAGCCTTCAGCTTTCCTGAGTCAGATCCAATCCCAAAAAATCAGCAGAGTGGGTTAAAAATTACAGGATTGCCAAAGGATAAGAAAATTACCCTCATTTTGGTGTTCTGTGAATTTGGGCTATGGATGTTCTGAAAATATTTTGGGGTCTCCTCTCAAGGCTTTTCTCCGCAGCCATTAGGGATGGGTTTGTTTTATTCCAATAAGCCAAGGTTCTCCTGCCAGTCCCCACAAGTGGGTCTGGGGATGAACTCCGGCCACTGCAAGGCTGGAGATCAAAGCACATGTGGTGGCAACAGTGTGGGAGGCTTCTGGGATCAGAAGGTCTTTGACCTGCCCCTGCAAAATCTGATGCACAGGGTGCACTGGGAGCTGATGGGATGAGGAGCATTAGCTCCAGGAGCAGCTGGGCAGTGCATGGAGCAGCCAGAGCCAGCAGAAACATGGCACAGCTCTCAAGCTCCTTCCATCCTGCAGCCTGATCAGGCTCGTGTGCTGGTAATTAGGATGTTTGCTGTCATTTCTATGGGTGCGACAATGCATATTCATCAAATATGTAAATGAACACATTAAGCTATTTGCATAAATCTGGATCCAACAGGATGGTGGAGATGAATTGCTGTGAGAGCAGCTCTGTAAATGATTCCCTGATACACGTGGCACACTGGAGTTCTGCACACCCTCTGTGGGTGCTGTGGTGATGCAGGGCAGGGTCCTGCACGCTCTCCATGGGTGTTGCAGAGCAGGAACGTGTTTAGGTTAATTAGTGCAAGAATTCCAGGCATCCTTACCTCTGGAGCAGGATTAGAGCTGCATTTACACTGGCAGCCCTCTCCTCCTGAGCGAGGATGGGTTGGAGGGGTGGGCAGGCAGGTGAAAATTTATCCATGGAAAAAGCAAAGCTGCCTGTGCACTAAATGTGCTGGTGGTATCCAGTGAACAGTAACACACAGAGGAAAGTTTGCTTGGGCTTGCTCTGAGCTTTGAGATTCCCAACAAACCCTCAGCACTGCCTCCAACACATCTGGTACTACCAAAAGGAAAATACATAAGACCTGTAACCCTTGCTGCAGTAGCTTAACAATACCTCTGAGTATTGCTTCAAATACATATAATAAGTCTGAACTAATAAAGTAACGAGTTTATGAGCTTTTTAAAGATTTTACTAGATGAACAGAGGGCCTAATAACATGATTCAATTTCTTAATATAAACAATGTATTTGCTGTGGCCTCTTAAAATATTCCTAACTTTAACTGCAGAAAATCCAGTGTATGATTTATATTTCTGGCTGCTGGAATCTCTGGCTTTCATTATCTGTGTACGCCGCAAATCCAATTATGTAATATCATTGAGATAAGGCGTGTAATGTTTCACATCTAATTGTTCTAACATGCAAATTTTTTCCAATGCTGGTGTATGTTGGATTAAGAGGAAGGCAAGGGCTGTGTTTTATGGGTGTAGGTTGTGTGGGTGGAATGGGCTCTCTGCAGGCAGTTGGATGTGTTGACCTGGATGTGTTGTTTGCAAGGTCTCTGAGAAGCTCCCTGGGAACCACAAGATGATGTTGTCTTTTGGGGGAATAAAGTCTTGGTTAAATGCAACCAAACAGCAAGTCCTTGCCTGAATGGGAAGAACTGTGTATGGCTGCAAAATATTTTACTGATCCAAGCATTCTCACTCTTTTTTTTTTTTTCCCTACGTAAGGCCCATGCCATGGGGTTTATCTGTGTGCTTCAGTATGAACGAAATAGTATGAACAAAATAGCTTCTCTACAGCCTCCTTGCCTTCCCCAGGGAGCAGCTGTGAACAAAATGTTGGGTTTTTTTAGCCTAATGCACTTGAATGCATGAACTTATCCTACACATTGATTGGGAAGTGCAGGCAGAGCTTCTCAGTCTCTGCTTTTCCTTTTGACCCCTCACACTGTCCCTGCCAGATTTTGGTGCTGCTGTGGTGTTGGTGGCATTGTCCAGACAGTGGTTCTGGTCCTGGAATTTGGCTCTTCTGAGGAAGTTTTCCGGTATCCTACAGCCACTGGGCACTGTGCTCTAGACATGAATAGGTCCCTTTCAACCTTGTTTTATTCATCATCAGCAAAGCATGAAATTACAGTGGAAATGCTAATAGATTTCCTAACAACTTGGTATCTACTTGGGTGAAACAGTTACTTGTTGACTAATTAGTAAGTTAATTGTTTTATACTTTATTGAGGTCAGGTTGCTGTTTTAATGTAGAGGGAGGAGGTGTGGGCTCTTCTAAACAAAATGCTGCTTTAATGAATTACTATCATTAATTGGGCTAAAGTGTAGGGAAATGGTAATGGTATCTCCAAAGGAGATATGTGGAGCCAAAGGGATGAGCTTTGGAAGCTGGGACAAATCCTGCTGGGGTGCTCAGCTTTCTCTAAGGCCATTAGCAGAGCAGGTTTCTCAGCTCCCAGAGATGATCACAAGCTTTAAGCGCGCTAATTAAAACCATTCCTGACAAAAAAGAAAAAAAAGCAGAAAGAAAGGAAAGACCTCTCCTTCCTGGAGTTTATGATTGAATGTATGAGTAACCTGGCCTTGGGTTTCTGGGGCATGAAGTCTTTTCCCTGGCTTGATTTATGTAATTTTAAAAAAAGTTTCCTGTTCTCCTTAGTAGCTTGCTTTCTCCTTTCTTCCCCCTCCTGACACTGTGCTCGTGGCCAGGAGAAGTTTCCTGGATTGAGAAACTTAAAGGATAACCTATGTGTGGATGGAAGCGGTAGCAGATCATTGGGGAAGACTCCTCCAGGATAGTTAAGCATATTTCTTTGGATATTTTTCCCCCTTCCATGTCCTTCCTGCCCCTCCTTCTAATTAAGGCTTTGTTATAATTGTCTGCCTTGGCCAATCCTGTTCTTTCTCAGTTGGAGCAGTCCTGGAGCTGTGATGTGAGTCCGTGGGTTCTGATGAGCTTGAGTCAGTCACATGTTCTGATGAGCTTGTCTCCTATGTAGGGAGGGATTTTAAAATGAAGGAGCTCAGAGTTAGATTAGATTTTGAGATTAAATTCTTTCCTGTGAGGCCTGGCAGAGGCTGCCCAGAGAAGCTGTGGCTGCCCCATCCCTGGAAGTGTTCAGGACTGAGTTGGACAGGGCTTGGAGCCTGAGATAGTGGAAGGTATCCCTGCCCATAGCAGGGGGTGGAATGAGTTGGGCTTTAAGGTCCTGTCCAACCCAAACCATTCTGTGATTGTTTATAAAGTATTATTCTGTGCTGGGCAGCATGACAGGGAAGACCATGAGAAATACGATTCCTTGCAGACAGCCTGTGTTCTGCTGCTTCTTCCTCCTACCAGCTGGAAATATAGTGTGGAAATACTGCTACCTGTTGATGTATTTGTGTGCTGATAATGCTTTGCTTTTTTAAAAAATTGCCTCAAAGTATCTCCAGCCTGCTCTGTAATCTCATCTCTTTTGGCCATACACCTGTAGCAATTTGGCAGGCCTGGAAATGCAGAGTTACAAGTGAGAGGTCTGTGTCCAGAGGGATGTGCAGGTAAACCTGTCCAGTCTGTGCCCAAATTCCCCCAGTTTTCCAATCCTCTCCTAGGGTAAAATCAAAGAGAAAAAGGCAGGATGGCTGCTAGTAAATAAAGCTGGTACTACCTCATTGAAAAAAAAACAAAACAAAACCAACAAAAAACACCAAAAAAACCCAACCAAACTAAACAAAATAGGACTCAGACCCAGCAACAAACCCCATCTTGGTAGCCTTTGTTTTTTTTAGTTGCCTTATTTTTCAGTTGCCTATATTATTTTTTTTCTCAAATGGCCATAGTAGTGGTACTTTTCCTGTGCTGTATCCAGTAATCCTCTGCATGGAGTACCTGGCAAGAACAATCCCTGGGCAGCCAGGGAAAAAGAGTATTTTTACTGCCTGCATCCAGGCGTGACTCCAGTGTTTCATGGCCCCACCTGGACTAGGATGGGCTGTGAATACAGATCAGGCCTCTCCTTCCCCTATTTTTCCCAGGCTTCTCATTGGGAAAAGGGCCTTTGCTCAGAAGCCACCAGGGAAGTGGGTTATAAAAGTTTTATTGGTGAGGCAGAAAGATGTTTTCACTCTTGCTGTTCCTTGGGAAATAAGAGAAGGAAAGACATATAATGTTTTGTCTCTTTATTAGATTGGGAAATAATCTATAAAGCAGAGGTGTATTTCAAATCAAGCCCCCCACGTCTCTTGTTAATGCCAACTCAGCAGCATCCAGCTGGGGGGATGAAGGGTTTGGATGATGTAGGACTTTGAAGGGATCCTGTTTTAGTGGGATGAGAGCCCCAGAGCAGCCAGATGTCTGGTGAGAAGACCAGAGGCACCAGCCTGGGTGCCCTGCACTCAGCCCTTGCAATTCCTTGCAGCAATGCCACCAAATGGTAATATTCACCTGGGATAATCTGCAGGCTGGAAAAACTCATCCTTGGGGGTAGCTACCTGCCTGGTGGGTAGAGTAGAGCTTGTGCATGCTCAGGGGTTGTTGGTAGGACACTGAGGGATAGCAGTGAACCATGAAACGGCCTTAAAAGTGGCAAGTCCAAGTGAAGCTATGCAGCTTAAAATGTTTTATCATGTTGCATGCCAGGGCTATTAGTCCCCTTCTGTGCTTCTGTCAGGCAGTGTGGCAACCAGCAGTGAAGTTTTATCAGATATTAAAACCTGCTTTTGAAATTTCTCCTAGAGCAGAATGCTAAATCAGCCTCTTCACAGTGATATCTCTTTTTTTTTCTTTTCCTTCTTCTTGTGTTGTTTCCTGCCTGGCAGCTTTACCTTTACTTCCATTTCTCTCTCTCATTTTCCATCAGCTCTATCTGTAACCATTTTGTGTTTTATTGAGCATGAATGAATAGTGATGCCTTTTAGATGAGTGATATTTTCATCTGAAGATGCTTGTTTAATATAAGCCTCCAGTCAGCTGTTACCCCAATGGTGCTTTGTGTTTACCAACAAATTATTTCAACTAGCTTGAATTTGGAAGCAAATTTTGGAGGGACGGGTTTTCTCTCCTTCTCTTACCCCAGCAAAAATTCTGTTTCTCTTCTGGTGGGATGTTACAGACCTGGAACATGCTTCAGAGGCAGCATGAGCTGTGTAAGGGCTGCAGCTTTGCTCCTGGGGCTGAGTGTAACCTACGCTTACCATATGCTACCACCCTCCCCTTTAGGTAAAATGGGGGGGTTTTCTGCCTCCCTGCAGATGATAGCAGAGACTGTAATCACTCAAGCTGCTGCCATGTGGGTCTCATTGCATTTGGGAATAAAATTTTCCATCTGTGGGAATAGGTTATGAATCCAAAGTCATTAGAAAGGGTCTGGGTTCACCCTTGGTGCTGTAAGCAGGATCTCAGCTGTCAGTGACAGTGATGGATCCCCAAATACCTGCTTGGTGCAAGGCATCACTGCCACCCCCAGAGGTTCCCTGGGCTGTGCAACAGCAGCTGGACCTGGGGAGGCTGAAATGTGCCTCAGTTGTTAAAAGGTTTGGGTTTTGCTTGGTCTGAGGTTTGTCACAGCAATTCCCAGGAGGTCTCTGCTGGTTGAGCTCACTCTTGGGAGGTATGTGGTGGTTTTTGGCACTGAGGATAAATGCCACTGCTGCTTACAGGAACTGGGTTCCCATCAGTTCCATTAAGCCAGTGATGGAGGGCAGAAACAAAATTCCTTCCTGAAGTTTGACTTTTCTGTTTGTACCCATATGGAAGGGGCAGATCTTTGTTTGTTGAAGAGTCCCTTCAGAGAGTTCTGATCTGCATTAGTTAAGGATCAGCATCCAGACATCCCCAGGGTAACACCTGGGAGCTTTTGGAGGCACAGTCCTGTTAGGTGCAGGGGAAAAGGAGGGATTGTGTGTCCCCCTGGGCTGCAGATGCCCTCTCCAGCACACATGTCCATGCCTTGAGAGCACTGTACATCTTCCCTGGCAAAGGAAGATGTAGGAGCTGAACTCATGTCCTTGGCAAGGTTCTCAGCCAGCCCTGGTGCACCAGCACTGACTTTTCCCTTGTGATTCAGTGCCAGGCTCTGCATCCTTGTCCAGTACCACAGTGCTTAGGGAATTCAGATACTCAGGGCTGAAAATGTTCCTTTAGGACCTGAGTCCTCTGGGATCCGCCCTGCCAAAACCATCGGGGTTGCTCCTAGAGGGAGGCAGTGCTGCCAAACCTGGCCCAGAGTGCTCACATCGATACCTCCATCCCCTGCTTTGCCTGGACCCCGTGCACAGTAATTTCCCAGCCAGGCTGCTCCATTAGGGCATTACAGGGACATTAGTTAATGAGGCTGGTTCTGAGAGCATGGTCTGAGTTAATCTGGGCTGTCCCCGCTGCTGCAGAATTTGCATCTGGCCGGGGTTGTGCATCTCGCAGCCGAGCTGCCAGCACTGGATGAAAAGGGCAGCGCTTCCAGGAACACTCGCCAACAATTTGTCTTGCAAATGAGCAGGAGTGGCTCGCACCGCCCCGGCCCTGCCGAAGTCACTGCTGGGCTGTGGCTCTGGGGTTCGTGGCACGGCTGCAGCTGCCTCGCACCGCTCTCCTCGCCGCCTCTCACCAGCCGAATTTCTCGCGAGCGGGCCACGCATCTGCATTAATTTAGATGACTTAATGTGGGGAGATCATCAGCTTGATTTCCCCTGTGGCTCTGGGAGTCAGCTGGGGCTCCGGGGCCTCCCATTAGCGGCCCAGCCCGGTGCCAGATGGCGGGTGATGGCTTGCGGAGGCTCCGGAGCTGACGTGCCCCATTGTGCGAGAACACAAAAGCGAACCGGGCTGGATGTTTTTTTCTTACCCCCCCCACCCTTTCTGCTTTCATTTTCCTTCAGTGCTGTCACCCTCACAGCTAATTCCTGCGGCTCTCTTTTTTTATTTATTTTGCTCGGTGGTGGGGAGGGCTGTGAAGTTGCTGACAGTGTTTTCCATGCGGATGCTCCTGCCTTGTGCCACGCAAGTGTTTTAAGGACTTTGCTTCTGTCTTTTATTCTCTGTGTGAATATGCATATGGGGTGCACAGTCCCATGTGCATGCACACCCTCATGGAATATCCTCTTGGACATTTGGGTCACATAAACAAGTTATTAGGGTATTACAGTGGGTCTCCTGAGGGGCCATTATATGCCATGAGGTTTTGTTAAGATAGATTTAATTGCCTTCCTGAATATTTCAGGTGTCCCTGAAGTTTTTCAGATCTTGTAACAGTCTGTGCTACAATCACCTGTTTGTTACAGAGTTTTCATCTCTTTTGTTAATACAGAAGAGGCACCTTTTTTGGGCTGCAAGTGTTTTTTTCTGACGAAGATGCACATTTCAGGAGGGAGAGGACTGATTCCTCTGGTTTGGTACAGGACACACTGAGCATCCCTGCAAGGGCCCCCTGAAGATGAGGCTTTCAGGGCTTTGGCTCTGATTTCCCCAGTATGATGCAAACACAGGGGCAAAGCTCAAGTTCAGAGCTGAGAGTCACTAAAAATGCCCCTCTGCAATCCCTCCTTTCAGGTGCAGTGTTTGACCTCTGCCTGCTCCCTAAAACCCACATCACTTTTGCACTGCTGCAGCTCCTTGCCATTTGTCATCACCCCAGCCCACACAGCTTTCCACATTCATGTGTGCATCCCAAATTTAAGCTTTAATTAGAATGAAATTTCATGCTGACAGAGAACTTAGGTGGCTAAATGATGTTAACCTTGGCACCTGGATGGGGAATGAGTCTGGGAAGCAAATGAGAACGGGATGAGCAGGGATGGGGATGGAGGAGTCCCGGAAAGCTGCAGGTCTGTCTGACTGTCCCATCACTGACAGTCTTTGAAGGCAAATGCTGGTATTTAGATTTGAATTGTGTGGCTACCTGAGAATCCAGCATGTCTTCTAACTCTTCCTCCTTTGGCAGGAGCTGCAATGTCTATGTTGACCTCTTCTCCAGGCTTGGCACTGCCTGCTAGGTTTCTTTTCAGCATCTCCCCTTGTCTTTTGTCCATGGCACTGAATTTTGTTGCTAGGGGTTGTTTGATAGGATGGGTGGAGATTGATGGAGGCTTTAGAGCATTTGCATTTTGTGCATTTGCAAAGGTCTTATGTGCTGTTGGTCACAGGAGAATCTGTGACTCCTAGACAGAGAACCACTGCTCAGGGAGTCTGGTGGCCTTCCCCCCGTGACCTGCCCAAGAGAATTTCAGGTTGCACAAACACAGGAAGAAGCAGGAACATTTGGGTAAAATATCTGTAAATTTTACAGTAGGAAACAACACAGACTCTTCCAACCTCTTCTCCTCCCAACAAATCGATAAAGTCTCTCCTTGTAGCCCTTCAAGCTGATAGTTATCCCACTAGGGAGCATCCCATGGGAATGCTCCTCAAAAGCTTCCTGAGCCTCACTGCCCTCTCCTCCTGTTACCCAGGGCTTCTTGTTGTATCCTGTGCCCATAAACAGTACCAAAGCTCCTTGAAAAAGAGGAGAGGCAGCACCTGAGGTGACCTGTGTTTGTTTAATCAAGGATAAAAAAGCAAAACAAATTAGAAGCATCTGAAGTATATATCTGAATGCCTTAGCAAAGTGCTTAAAGCTGAAATTTAGTTCTGCTTGACTGCTCATTTTAAAAATTCCTCACAGAGAGGACTTGCTTATTTCTCTCTGGCAGTAAGAGATGCATATGCAAAGTTCTCTATGTGGCTGTGACACAGTACAGAGGTTGGGTGATGGCAGATCATGATCGTGGCTCTCCCATGGGCACAGTCAGATTGTTTTCCTACCATATGGGAACCTGCTCTTGCAAGCCATCTTCTCTCAGGGATGTCGCCCAGTGAGCACAGCCCTGCGTGCTGTGGCTGTAGGTACAATAAAGCAGAGAGCCCTGTGATGGCCTCGCAGGAAACCAGTGCGTCCCCTCTTTCTGTCTCTTTGCTTCCTTGACGTGATGCTGTGGGATGGTTTAGTGCTGGTGGTGATTTCCCAGGCAGAGTTGTCCCAGCAGCCACTGCTGCTCGGCACGTGCCGGAAAGGATGCGCTGATCTAGGAGCGGCACCGCAGGGTGATGGCAGCGTTGCCTCCTGGACCCGTGACTTTTCTCCTGCCACCTCTTTTCAATGAGTCCTCAAAGGTAATGAGTTTAATTTGATAAACTGGGCCCAGGGTGAGGTGTCACAGTGGGTTTAGGAGATAAGCCTCCCTGCTTCTTATCAACAAGAAGCCAGTCCTCCCTCGAGAGCTATTTTCTGGAATGCATCACTGCTCCTTGGGTTCAGTGATGGTCTGATGATAGCAAGGAAAATAAAGATGGTGAGATTGGTGGTTTGTAACTTTGCTATCACTTCCTTCCTCTGTGTCACCATCTTCCACATCTTCCTTATCTTTAACCATTCTCTTGCATCCTTACTTTTTTGTCTGCCAGGATAGTGATGTGTCTGCCAGTTGTATTTAGGATGCTGTGGGAGACACACAGGGACACAGGGAGGAGAAAGTTCGCTGTGAGGACGGAGGTGTTTTGGGATGTAGTGGCTTCTTCATATGTACCTGGCATGAAATGGAAGCTACCACCTTGTCATGGGAGTGGGTGTCTGTAGGGACCCTGGCTCACAGAGTCCAACCTGTGTTACCACCCCCTTAGTGTATCATAAAATCATTGAACCATTGGCTAGGTTGGAAGGGACCTTAAAGATCATATACTTCCAACCCCCTGCCATGGTCAGGAACACCTTCCACCAGATCAGATTTCTTCAAGCCCTGTCCAACCTGGCCTTGAACACTTCCAGGGATGGGGCAACCACAGCTTCTCTGGCCAGCCTGTGCCAGGGCCTCACCACCCCCACAGGGAACAATTTATTCCTGTCATATGTCCACATACGTGTATACACACTACTGTGTCTACTCTGACAAGCGATGCTGGGGTGCAGCCCCGAGTGCACCCATCCCAGCAGAGGCACAGAAAAGGAGTCAGCACTCCCTGACTCGTGCCCAGAAACGCAATCCCCACCTCCTCCGAGCTCCCGGAGAGAAATCGGCGAAAACATCAAACCGCACGTCCTGTACCGTGGGGCCGATGCGCCGGAGCTCTGAACTTTCTCTTTGAGGTGGTAATGGTTTGGCTGGCAGCCAGGAGCAGCAGCCGTGAACGGAAAGGGGGACTTCCAGAGATAAGCTATTTTCAGCCAACGGGGCTTCTCGCTGCGAAATAAATAGAAAAAAGGACGAGCTCTACGTCTGCGGTCATGTGTCCTGCTTTCGTGGATTTGGCCTATTTTCTGAAGAATGGCTGTAATTCAGCTTGAATTTCCCCTGGATTGCTGCCAGCAAAATAGGAAGCTGTTGCTATTGCCAAGGAGCGAACAGGAATTTATAGAGTAACTCAGCCACAGGGATGAGATGACAGCTAACGGCTTAGCTGCTGCTAGGAGGAAAAGCAGACCTGGGAGGAACCTGGATTTTCTCAGGATCACAACAGTTCAGTCCTTTTTATATCTTTGACATTATCCCCTTCAATCTGGACTGGGCAACATCGAAGCACAATATCTGTGCTCAACACCAAGGAATGGGAACAGAGCAGTTTTCAGCGTTTCAGTGTTTGAGAGAAATTCAGAGTTAAAATGAACAGAAAGGAGATTTAGAGCAGTTTTTTGCAATGCTAACCCTGTGCCCCGCTTGCTCTGGCTCAATGCTGTGGTCCTGTGGTCTCTCCTCTCCCTGTGCACAGGGGATGCTGAGTATTTCTCTTTCTGTGATATGAGGCAGCTCCTCTGTGGGAATCCAGCCTTTTGTGATTATTTTTCTATTTAAATAACTTCTTTAATTATCGTGTGCACCATTTCCACTCCTGTTTCATTCCTTAATAAAGAAGGGGAGTAGTTTATCATGCTCGGCAGAGTATGGATGTGGTGAAAGACATACTGTTCTGAAGGATTTAAAGTTAATTTCCGTCAGACAGAGAGACTGTTGTTTGGGGTACTTCCACAGCCGCCTTTCCCCCCTGCTCTGGCTGCCTTGGGTCCACAGGGAGCCTTTGACTTGTGTCTTTGGGCAGCTCTTCCCCCTGCCTGGACCCCATGTGCTGGGAGGTTTGCAAGTCTGTAATGCTTTAGAGTCTGAGGGATACAGCTGGGACTCAGGCCTGCTGTGTGATGGGACATGGCAGGAAGGTGCCTCTGGTGCCACAGAGCCCATCCCTCTGACTGCCCACTCGATCATGAAAGGCAGAGTTTCCACGCTGTGCTTGGGATACTTTGTTGTATGCACTGCCACCCCTTGGACCACCAGATTCAGGAAAGAGATCACCTTAGAGGCATTTTCACCTCTTCCAGGCACTCCCCAGCTGCTGCCCAAGGGAATATCTCAATCTGTGCAGGAGGCAGAACGGGCTGTAGCTCAATTTTCCATGGGCTTGGCCATCCCAGCTGAGAGGAGCAGCATGATGCCCATGGCTCAGCAGCACTGAGCACTCACTGAGCTCCCTTGTCCAGGCAAAGCTCCCACCTCAGCAGGGCTGACCCTGCTGCAGCAGGAGGGAAAATGAAGAGGGAATTGCCAGCACTGGTGCTGTTTGCTGTCAGCCCGATAAAAATGGCACCTTGCCCAAGTCTTCTATAAATCACAGGTTCCATTTGGAAAGGAGTTTTCTGTGGTAATTAATGAGCCAGTATAAAGACATTAAATGGAGAATGTGTAGTGATAGAAAGGCTTGTCATTCACTGAGCCATCTTCCCCCATGTGAATAACCACGGGGGAACAAAGGCCAAACTCCTTATAGACTGAAGTGCACTATCTCTGATAGCTGGGAATGAAGTAATTCTCTGAAAATAACAAAGGCGCAGTGAAATACATTAGTAAACTAATTACAAGAGAGCTGGTAAAAACAGATGCTGAAAATTTAAAGCTATTACTGGAATGATTGCTGGCAGAAAAATGGGGGCTGACAACAAAAAATTAAAAAATGCATCTCATTTAAAATTCATTAGCCTGTAAATCAGGACAGCTCCCTGTCTGAAAGCGAGGCTGATGGCATTTCCGTGGGCAGTGGTGATGAAAAGCTTCCTTGCCTTCACCTTTACGGATTCCATCAGTGCCTCCGGAGATGCCGAAGCAAAGTGTGCGCTCATTGGCAAGTACAAAAAAGCAGGGAAGCTGTTGACTTTGCTCAGGGAGGTCTGAGCAGGGATGTTTCTACCCAGAGGTGTTGGGAGGGCTGCTGAGGATAACACCTCGTGCTTGCTTGGCTCGCTGCCTCTCCGAGCTGATGAAAAGCAGGATTGCTCGTCCATCCGCGCTCGATATTGGAAGGAGTTGGCTGCAAACAAAGTGGTCCAGGGCCAAAACCAGCTGTGTGGGAGCTTCCTCTTTTACTATCTCCATCAATATTTGGGAGAGGGATGGAAAACATCAGTATTGTGCAACAAATCAAAATGGTAACTATGTAATTTGTCTTAATTGTGTGTGTCGGAGTAGGAAAAACACGAGGAGCTCTGGATGGGAATCTGGCAGGAGAGACGTGCCTGCTGGCAGTGTACTGCATGCTCTGCTCTGCCCTTGCTGAGCCAGCCTTTCCCAGAGGCTTGTGGACAGCTTGGCCTTCATTTTCTCATTACTTCAGGGGTCTGCCAGGGCACTTGAGTGGGATAAATCATCACTATTTTGCAAAGAGAGAATGTGTGCTTCCTGAAGAAGCCATTGCTGTGAATGCAGCATCTTCTTGTGATGCTGGAGGGGAGCCTTGCTTTGGGGTGGGAAAGCCTCGTGTAATGCTGGGGTTTCTTAAGAAGTCACCCCACAAAAACACAGGAGCCCTTTGTGGTGAGTTGTACCTCTGGGCAGGTGTCACAACAGCCAGTGTTGCCTGGCCAGCACCACCCTTGGTGCTGGAGCCCCGTGCAGTTGACAGATAACCCCTCCCTGCACTGCAGAATCACCAGCCCCATGTGCAGTCCACCCAGGCAAATTAAGAGTTGTTTATGACATTTAATACTCCCCCTTCCCTCCAGCAGCAGGGCAGCAGGACCACAGGTTTGGCTTCACAAATGGTCGCCTCAGGATACACTAAATGCTGTCATAAGCTGGAGAACAATTTCATCTTGAAAAATTACTGCAATAGAGCTCCCTGATAAAGGTCTCTCCCAGCAATGGCTCCCTCTTCACCAGAAACTTCTTCTCTCCCTGAAACCAATTTGAGAGTGCTAAAGGGGCTGTTTATTAGTCGATCCCCCTGCAAAACAAGAGGGTGCTGGAAGATGAATAACCACCCTGGGCTGTCTGCTGTGCTGCTTGGCATTGCAGGTAACGTGATGGGATGCTGCCATGTGCTCTGAGCATGGAGGAAAGTGAGAATTTGATCCATAGGATTGCCAAGATGCATCTTTCAAAGTGGCTTATAAGGAGCAGCACTGCCTCATGGGTAGAGTGTGCTATTGGTACCCAAGGGAGGAATGATGTTGGATTTTGCTTGTGACCATGGGTGGCACTTTTTGCTTGTCCCTAAAATAACCAATAACTCTATAGGAAAGGTGTGAGGGTTGCTTACTGCACTTCAGAGAGGGTGTTTGCTCCAATGCACAGGGACTCCCTGCTCTTGCTTCCAGGCTGGGATGATTGCTGGCTACAGCCACATTCTGTTAGGTCTTGGTTCTCAGCAGGCAGCATTTGGGTAGTGATGCTGTATGAGGGAGAGCGTGGCAAAGGCCAGATGCTCTCAAGGGTTTCCTCTGGCATTGGCAGAGCCCCTGGTGCTCTCTGCTCCTCTAAGTTATGACAAATGGGGTGGTGGGCTGTTGAATATTGGGATGCTCCCTAGCATGCTATACTGGGACAGTGTGGGGACAGTCTCTCTCCAGAGGTGCAGCATTTTGTGAGTTTTATAGAAACAGTGAGCTACTGCAGTATAAAACAGTCCTTGGGCCATAAGGCCCCTGTTAATTTCTATGCATGGTGCAGAAGCTGTATTTATCCAGGCAAAAATCTTTCCTTCTCACAGGAGAGTACCCCTACACCAACAACTGATGGTGGTATAGTTAATTTTCCAATAAGTGAGCTATAATAAATACTGTAATATACTAAATGTTTTCTAGGACTGGAATATGGTTTTGGAGACACCTGTGATTGTGCAGGAGAGGCTGGGTATGCTGGTGATGAGCAACACATTCAGTCAAGCCTCAGGAAGAGGAGTGGAGCTGCAGTGCAGGCATTCAAAAGTGCCACCCTACAGAGGGTGGTTCTTTTCAGGAAGAACCCATCATCCTCACAGCCTGGTTCCTTTGCTTGTGCAGGGTGGGTAGAGTAACCAGGGGCTCCTGAGGAAGTTCCCTCTGACCCCTGCTCTGCATGTAGTGAAGATGTGTTCATTACTTTCACAGGATGTTTATCAGCCCTACCTGGAAGCAGCCCCTACAGGGCTCTGTGCTTTTTTCTGCTTCTGAAAGCAGCAAACCCCACAATAAATCATGTGTCAGTAGTGTCCATCAGGGCTGTTCATTGCAATGCAGTGGGGAGGTGACCTGGATTTGACTCACAGTCATTTCATGTGTTATGCAAAGAGTTGAGAAGCCACAGTCCCAGACCAGACAAAAGTTTGCCTCTTGGTTGACTTGAGTCATGAGGTAGTAGGTTTTCCCCCTAATCCTCTTGTAAAAGAACTGTTGCATGTCCCGTCCCATGGACAGCTGCTTGTCGCATTGTGAGGTTTTATCTCTGTTGTCTCCCTTTCATCCCTGTCCCAGGAGCTTGGGACAGGAGGAAAAAACAGGCCAGGTGGAGTCTTTGTTCCTCAACCAGAGAAGTCTGTATGATGTGCTGTCTTCTCAGCCTATTTTAAATTCTTCCAGTCAGCTTTGATTGAAGGTGAAAACAGGAGTCATGAGGATGCAAAATGCAGAGAGAACAGAGCCTGGACTGTCCTCCGTTCATGCTCTGAGCCATCCTGTTAGCTCCAGGGGAAGAAAACAGCAGCCAAAGCAAAAGAGGAATAAGCACTTGTTTGCAAATATTCCAAATAAAACGTGTTCAGGACTGACCTTTTCCCTGTACCTCTGCACAGACCAAGGTGGGTCATCCTCCCTCTTTTATCTCACCAGGTATTTTGGATCCCCTTAAATGAACTACATTCCTCTAAAAAGTCTTCCTTGCTTCAAACTCTCCTGAGTCTTGCAGCCCATATTCTTCTGAGATCTGAGGCTCAGCATGGACAATAGAGATTTGGGATTTTCCCTGCTATGATTAGTGGACAGGGGCAGAGAGGATTTTCCTCTGTGCTGGGAGAGGCACGGCTGCTCTTTAATATTTCCCTCCCTTTCCAAAGCTGAGAGAAAGGCGATTTTTCTTCCCTTTAGATGTGAGCGAAGGGCCCCGCTCCTGCTACTCCTGGAGAATTAAATAGATAAATGGGCGGCGCTGTTGTTCACGCTTCACTATGCACAAAGCAACTTGCATTCAAAATTGGGCTCATGGCAGTTCAGCAACAACCTCGCACAATAGCGTCATTAGACATGCAGGGCCGGCTCGCAGGCGCACAGGCTGCTCTGCAGCTGGAGTAGCCACCGGGCTGGCCTGCCCTGGGCTTGGGTTTTAGCTTTATTAAAATGCATCTTTAAAAAAAAAAATGTATAGAAAGAAGATTCGGTGTCTTTTTCTTAAAGGCTTGGGCAGGCGTTGGTGTTTGAAGGCAGGGGGAAGAGAGGAGAGGATGGGATTTGTGGTGTCCACACGCCCCCCTGTCTTTTGTGCCGGCTCCTTCTCATTGGCAAATCCTCCATTTCCAGAGTGTGGAGGGGACAAACAAGGGACTTGAGTCTGCAGAGCCTTCAGCTGCTGACTTCTTTGAGAATATTCCCTGGCAGGTTGCTGAATTAGTGGTGAAAGTCTCCTTAGCCAAGAGGGAATTGAAAATTTAATCCCTCTGTTTGCCTTGTCACTGTTGGCTTTCAGGAAAAGGAGTTGGGTGCTCCATGAATCTCACAGATATTGAAGGTTGGTTCTGGTGGAGCTCTCAGCCTGATTTGAGAGTGGTTCAAGTTTGGCATTAATTGGCATGGTGTTCATTGTGTTTTGAAAACAACCCTGGCTTCTACTGACCTGAGGAGGAATTCAATTTTATTACTAAGTAGAGAAATTCAGTATAAAAATCAGCAGCTCACTTTCATTGAAATGGAGCCAATCTTGGAAGGGGTCAGCTTGCCCATGGCTTGTTCTCTGTGCTGGGCAAATAATTTACCCCCAGATTTCACCTTCCTCAGTTTTAATGGACGTAACAAAGCTCCTTGATAGGAGCATCTGGAAGCCCAGGTACTAGAGGCACATGTTAACTGTAAGGCATTTTAACCACATGCCTCCATGGGAAAAGGTCTGAATTTAACAGGTTGGTGGCAGAAATGTGGAGAAAGGATCTCACTTGTGGGCTGCTATTTGTGGACTGTGTGGCATCCATGGTGGTGTGGATGCTCACTCCTCCCCTGCATCGTCTTGTGTCAGAGCCAGCCTGGGTCTCTATTTCCTTGTAAGTAGTTTAAAATCAAGAGGCAATTTGACTGCAGAACTAGCTGGCCTTCCCAAATGCTCTCCTAACACCACGCTTGGCATTGAACCTTTCAAGTCCTCCTCCTCTCCTTGTTCCTGCACAATGTTTGTGTTTTAATGACTCTAAAGGCCTGGGATTTGCTTTGACATACCAAGTTAATGTTTTCTTTTTCTATATCAAATCTAGGTCAATCTCTGGCTTAGCACTAATGCTGCACTGAGCAAAAAAGGATTGGCCACTAATGGTTTCAATTTAGTTTTTTATGGAGTAGAAAAAATTTCACTCGATAGCTATTTTCATTTTTATTCCATTGGCCTTTCCACCAGGCCTGTTGGGATGGAGAAAGTGCTTGTGATTTGATTAGAGGAGACCCCAGAATGAATCCTCCATGAATATGGATGAGGATAAGAGCTGCTGCTCACCTGTGTCCATAGGACATGCCTTCAAGGACTGCATCCCAATGGGGGTTAAGTGGTGGGCAATCCCAAGCATGGGGGTTTCTTTATGGAAGAGCCTCGCCTGTGATCCACCATCATCCTGGCTGAGGTCCTTAGTTACATAACACAAGGAGAGAAGAGTAACTCCTGCTTCATGTGTCCGTGTGCCTGTAGACAGTCAAAATTCAGTCTGAATCTAGACTTGGCCAACATCTTTTGAAGAGGCTTCTCCATGCCTGCAGTGTCAAAGGGCTGCCCTGTCTGCTGTGAGCCCCGATTTTGTCTTTCCCTGCTCTGTGGCAGTCGCTGTGCCAGGGCCAAAATCCAGATGGGATGATAGCAGAAGCCCTGAGACATCGCTGCTTGGAGCATTAATGTGGAGCAATGAGTGTGCATGTGATTTATGTTATTTTTATGGCTTGATGACACAATGAGATGGCAGAGGGAACTTTAATGGGAACAGGGTGGCACTCACCCCTCTGATGATAGTAAAAAAGGCCTGGGGCAGCACCAGTCCTTCCCCTGGCACATGGATGCTGCATTGCTGGATGGCAGAGACCGCTGGCAGATGGATTAGTGAGTGCCTCCCCTCTTAGGAGCTCGCGGGTGAATATTGTGATTGCATGTATTTATTTTTAAAATTATTATGGCCATTAGCATAGAAATGAGCTGCAGCTCCCTGGCTGCTGGCCAACCCCACCCGGGCTGACGTGCAGCTCTTCTCCTTGGCGGCTGGAACAAAAGCGCCCGGCTGGTAACGGGGTCCTGCTGCTTGCCATGGGAAGACAAGTGACAAACAGGAGCAAGCACTCTGCTTCATGAGTTTGTTACAGTCAGTTGGGACATATATAAAAACCTCACATGGGTCAGCAGAGATTCAGCCCCTCCAGGCAGTGCCCTGTGAAGCAGTTGAGCTCTTATCCCTCTCCTCTCCTTCTCCCCGGTGATTTATTCCCAGGCTGAAAACCCAGTAATCACTCATACTGAAGTTTTGTTGCTGTTTTACAGGAGATGATCCAAAAGTCTTTTGTCTCTGCAACTGTAAATAAACTCGTAAACCTGTTTTAAAAATAGCATTTTGTAGCTTAGTGCATGAATTTTTAATGCATCTTCTGCAAACCAGCTGGTCTTGGCAAGGGTCACAGTGTTTCCTAGGCATTTAACATAAAACTGTGCTTCAAAGCCACATTATAGTGTCGTTGAAGAGTAATATTTTACTTAACATCCTCATAACTGAATTATTTATAACTTGCCATGTTTTATTCATGATAAATATTAATACTGGTGTCTTTAAGAGTAGAGGTTATTGCTGCAGTTTTACCTATAAGAGGTGATATTATTGAAATAAAGGAATGGCGATGAATTCTGCAGCCAGCAGAGCGAACTCCGTGCTGGGTCTGTTCTCATTCACACCTCCCTCTTTTATCAACCCTGTCAGCCACCAAAAAACCTCAGTGGTGAGCATCTGTACATTTGAAAGGAATTTTCAAAAAGTGCTTTTAAAAATGATTTCTCAGAGAGCTTTGTATCATTCTCAGTAAATCTTGGATTCATTTCTTGGTGAGGGTCCATAAGATTTGGCTTTACAAAAATGCTCACCCTGGTCTGGGTCTGCAGCATTGAAATGTTCTGCAGGCTCCCTTGAGCTCTCCTGCTGCAGTCACCCATGGATCCTCCATCTTTTGAAGCATCCCTTGCCACCTTGGAAGGGACATCACCTGGTGTGGGAGACTTCCTATCAGCCTTTCCAGTCTGAATGCTCTGGGCCATGATCAGCCTCATTTCAAGGCTAAATCTATATGAATTGGGTAAATTGCCATTGCACCATTGGGCTCCATCATATACCAGAGAGGACAATTGCATTGGCTTTTAACTTGGAAAAGAGAAATACAGTTTTCCGTGATCTTTCATCCTGTGCTGGTGTGTCCCCATCTGGCTGGAACATTGTGTAGCCACTCCCCGGTCTGGCTCCCGATGTGGGGCTGGCTGCCCATCCCACCCTCATACCTACAAAACCTTCCCAACCCTACAACTGTGCAGGGCTGGGGCTTTGCTCCGTGTTACTCCATCAGCTTAACAAATCTGCCATCAGCGGGTTGTGAGCGGTGGTTGCGGGAGCAGCGCAGGTTAATGCAACACATATTTAATGTATGATTGCTAATGGCCATCTCCCATCTGCCTGAGCCCAACTGCAATTTGCAGATGAATGATTAAGCTGCCCTGACACATAGGCAGCTTGTTCCTTAGCAGACCCACAGTCATTGCACTTGATGCATGTAAAAGGGGACGAGGCTTTCTTGCTGGAGAAGGGTGTCATCGGGCTGGGGCAGCAGAGCAGGAGGTTCTCTTGGAGTTTGTTTTGTATGGTAATGTGAGAGACCTTCCTGTGGATGCAGCACTTGAAATGAATCATGAGCTCAATAACCACTGGGATGTTTATTAGCTTTGAATATGTTTATTGCGGAGTCAACAGGCAGCACCTTCCAATTAATTAATAGTAATAATTACGGTATTATTTATGTAGCTCTAACAGCGTGCCAGAGTGTTTCCGTACGGTGGTTACAGCTGTGGCTTGCTGGAACAGGCTGGTCTGTATTCACCCTGTGTGGACATGCTGGGGTTCATTTGCTGCCAAGGTGGTCCCAGCCCCAAAAGCCTTGCTTTGCTGAGCTCTTGGCAGCTGCTTTTTTCTGGCTGAATCCTTTTGCTCCCCAAATGTTGACATTGATGGCAACAGAAAGAATCCATCTCTCTTTTGATGTGGACTAGGATCCAAAGACTGCTCAAGCTATTGGGAATGACCTCTGATAAGTGCCAGTGCAGTGTCTTTGTTTCTTGCTGCCATGCAGACCTTGCTAAGGACCATGAGGTCTTGGAGCAAGGTCTCCCGTTCTGGTTGAGCCAATCAGTTCAATATCCAGAGGCAGGTGGGATGCTAAGAACTTCCCACTAGTCTTTTTTTTCCATGCAGAAGGTTAGGCTGCAAGCTGGCCTTCTGCTCTTATGTTACATTACAGTCCCATTTGCATTCTGTGGGAAATGAGGGTGTGTTTCTAGGTCATGTGAAGTTGCTGACATCAGTTGTTGGATCTTTGTTCACACGTGAATAATTTTGTCTCTCCTTTTGTCTTCCAGCAATGTCTGACTTCCACATCCACCCTCAGAATGCAGTGGTGGAGGAAGGCGGTGTAGCGAGATTCCAGTGCCAGATCCATGGCTTGCCTGAGCCAGTCATCCTATGGCATAAGAACAGCATGCCAGTCAACACAGACAATGAAAGGTAGGATGTGTCCCAGCCATGCGCTGCTGGCTTCTCTCCAGGTGGGAAAGGATGGCCAGACTTTCTGTTGCTTTCACAGCTGTGCTCAGACACAACTAACCTGGGGTAAGGGTCTTGGCCAATGTTTCCACCATGGAAGACTCTTTTGTTTAGTTTGTTGTTGCTTTTATGGTTTGGTTCTCCTTTTGGCCAAACACCTTGTAGGGGCACTGGCATTTCCCAGGAGAGGTAGATAAGCTATTAGCTCATTTTGAAGGCTTGCACTGACCATCTCTGATCAACCCTGCTCCAGGTTTATTTTCCAGCATGGAGACCTTCCCAGCAAGCCTCAAAGAGCTGGGTACCTTGGCATCCTTCATCCCTCCATGGCCCCATTTTGTGTAACTCCTTCTGAGAGAGATCCCTGACTTAGGATCATGCATATGGGCCCTGGACTCTTGCAAGTGCCGAATTACACAGTGGCTGCCATTCCCAGGTGGACTCCCTCACGTGTGGCAACTGGGCAGCTCTGCAGAGAGCTTCCCACAGCACCCTGAGCTGCCATTTCCCAAACAATCTCCTAAAGAGAAACTCCAGCTGCCTCCCTTCCCAGCCTAGACCTGGAGCTGCACGTCGCCGCTTCCTGTGTTTGACAGGCCTCTCCCTTGGCGTCGGAAGCGTCGCTCATCGCGGTCCGGTGCTGGCGCGGGACAGGTGGCAGGAAACGCGTGCCCCGTGCCGGCAGCCCCAGCTGTAGCTCGGGAGCCGCGCGAGCAGCGGTGGGAGACAATCGCTCACAGCACACCTCGAGCACGGATTGACCTCCCTGCCTTGGGAATAGGCAAAGCCAGGAAGCTGTAAATGTTTTCCTGAAAGCCCCTATTCTTAAAAATGTCAGTTCTGCAGCAGAATGTGGTTGGGTTCTTTGGAGGCAGGAGAAAACACGAAGGCTGGAACAATGCCTGACCTTCTCAGAGTGGCAGTGAACTTACAGTAGAAGGACCCGAGAGGCCCAAATCTGCTGTGGAAAACTGCAACTGTCAGGTTTTGTTTTTCCTTGCATTTTTCAGCTGAGCTTTTTTTAGCCCAGCTCAGGATTGATTTGTTAAACTTGATCTCCTCTGAAAGCTTCTTACTCATACAGGTGCTGAACTGGGGATGTGGTAGAACAGAGCCACTGATCTGAGGTGGCATAAGCAGAAGTAAGGGGTGAAGAACTGTTCTGGATGCCTTGTGGCATCCCAGTGACTTGTTGCAGGACAGGTGAAGTTCCCCTGAAATCCTTCATGCATCATTGATCCTTTCTATTTGAGCCCAGGAAGATGGTTTTGGAGATGGTCAGAAAGGTTGCAGGGATTTAAATGTGACCAGGACTTCTTTTCTCCAAGGCTGGGGAACCCCAGGGCTGAGGAACTGCAAGACTGAAGAGCTCCGAGTCAGAGAAGCCAAGACTTTTCTCCAGCCCAGAAAGGTCCGAGCTGTGCTTGTTCCTGATGCTTCTCCTCTGGGGAAGGGGGTTTGCCCAAACCCTGGAGGATGTGACCTCGGAACAGTTTTCCCTATGTTTGTGTTGTGATTTTGAAGAGCTGTGGCTTTTTGTAGGAGTTAAGTTACTGGGGAAGTTTTTTATTGTCAGCTCAGTAGATTAATCTCTGACACCAGAGCCTGGGTGATGAGAGTTGCTTCTCTAACTGAATTGGATTTCTGCATTAATCACGCTTGGTGCATTTCTGTGTATAAAGTGTATATAAATTTGTATGCCGAGTCTTGCACTTGGAGGCTTTGAAGGTAGAATAATAGCTTTGGAATTGAATCTTCTAATGCTGTGGGCAGATTGTTAACAAAAATGAAGGCTTCTTGTAGTATAATTCATCCAAAACAATGGGCATTTTAAAGTCCCAGAGAGATTGCAATCAACTTCAGGCCGTGTAAAACTGATTGCTGTCGTGCTGCCACCGACACGGAGCCGCACGTTTGGAACCCGGCGCAGGGAGCAGCTTATAGGCACTTAACCATATGCTGATATGGAGAAAGATATTCTTCATCTTCCGGACGGAAATGGATTATTAACTCATCACAGTGTAATGACTTACTACCAGCCAATTTGAACAAGTGGTTGCCAAGCAACCTGTAATGTATGTGTACATATATGTGTGTATGCACGCATGATTTAAACGTGCCTGTGTTTGAAAGATGTAAAATATTTATTGATGTTTACATTTGCCTGCTCGATATTTATTTTAAACATGCCTTTTCAGGCACCTGAGGTTTTAAAGGTTATATGGATTTGAGTCCTGGGCCTGGAGTGGGGAGCATGGAGCACAGGTTTCTGATGCCTGCCCATGGTCACTGTGCTTGAGCTGATGAGTGATAATTCCCACTCATGTGGGATAAGCCCAATGCCAGCTGTCTTCACATGCAAATGCACTGCCAGAGCTTTTTCACAGGTTAAAAAGGAAGCATCTATTTTGTGGTCTTCTAACAAAAATCAGCTTTTCTCAAGGATGCATCAGGAGATAAATTATTTTCTTTTACTTCCCTGTAAAAGAAGACCAGAGGCTCAAATATCCAAAAAAAGTAAGAACTGATGCAGAAGCAGATGTGGGCTCAGCCTGAAGGGGTATTGACATCTTGGTGGTATTGGCACCTCTGCACTGGGATGCAGGGAGCCAGCCTGCCTCGCCTGGATGGGTGTGCAGCCTGCTGTCACATCATGTCCTTCTTTGCAAGCTTTTGATTCTGTTTTCTCTTCCCACAGGTACACGCTGCTTCCCAAGGGGGTTCTCCAGATAACGGGACTGAGGGCAGAAGACAGTGGGATATTTCACTGTGTTGCCACCAATATTGCTAACGTGAAGTTCAGCCGGGAGGCCCGACTCACCGTGTCAGGTTAGTGCCAGCTACGCTGTCCTGGCTGCCTTCCTGTCTTCTTCCCATTGCTTTTCTGGACCACGACAGTTGAAGAGAGCTTCAGGCTAACACACTGGGAGGCATTCGTCTGTCCAGCCGTAACACCTTCCTCGTTCTGGATTGTTATTTGTTAAGATCCCCTCCGGTGCAGGACATCCCAGATTCCCTATGGAAATGGAGATTGCATCTTTGGAGATAACAGGCAAGGGAAGTCTGCCCAGGGATGGTTGAGTGGGTGTTTCTGAGTTCTTTCTTACATGCAGCCAAAAGTCTTTCCCCTGACCTGCGATCCTCCTGTCCATCATATACACATAATTGCTGGTACCCAGGAGCTGGAGTTTTTCCAGCATACAGTCACACCTCACAGCTTCCCATCACCCTCCAAAACACTGCCTGGCCAGTGGTTCTGGAGCAGAGACTTAACACCTGTACTAAGTGTCAGATTAGCCTCTGCTGACTGTAAAAAAGCAGCATGTGTGAAATGGGGTGAAGCCAAGGAAGAGTGATGCTGTGTATATCAACTCTGACGGGGAAAGAAAGCAGGCTAACTGGTTCTGAAAGACCTGGGAGCTTTGGGTGCCTGTTACTTATCTGTTTGCTTGATCTATGCGAACAGTAGTAGGGAAAAAAGAACAGTAAATTATCGATGAGGTGAAGTTCTTTGTGTCAGTTTACTGGCCTGAGTTATTATTTCTCACACAGCAGAAAGCTCTAGTTGTTCTCATCTGACCATCCCTCATTGCAGATGGATATTTTCCACGTTTCCTGTCTGTGAAACATTTGTGGTTTTTTCTCCTCCTTAAAGCAGTCAGATGATGAATTCGGGCACCGTGTGTTTGTTGTGGGGTTTGGACCATGCTTCAATGCCTGCACTGCTGTAACTGGACATTTGCATGGAAAACTCATTGCACTGGGTTAAACCTCCATGGAAAAGGTTTATGGTCTGGGGTGTTTGCTAAGAACACACAAATATCTGTTAGATCAGGACAGCAGGTATGTGTTAGTATGTGAACCCTGGGCTTTGGCACAGCAGCAGAGGCTGTGGTGAGCCACAGAGGTGCACAGGGCATTGCTTTGCTGGTGTGGGTGTTGTGTCAGTAAATACTGAGGTAACGGGAGTGCTGCTGTTCACATGGTATTAGGCATGATGGGGTAAACAGAATTCTTGCAAGTCTTTTGCACCTCCCTCTTGTGTCATGGTGGAGGGAATGGTGTCTCTGCTCTTCATGATGGCAGGAGGGCTCCCATTTTTCCCTGCAGGGCAGCACCTTTAGCCATTGATTCACCAGCATAGAAGCACCAGGTCTGCATCCCTGGGGTTTCCAGTCCAAGCCCTGGCTGAGGAAGGAAGCGGGAAAGGGTGAGAATGGGCTCTGGAGCCTGTGCCCTGCAGGGCACTGCCACAGCCTGCCAGGAGAGGAGGAGGAGGGTGGCTCCCCATGGGGGTGAAGGAGCCTGCTTGCAGTGCTCTCCCTCCTCTCCCTGGCAGTGGTGTGGGGCTGCTGGCAGTGAGCAGCACAGAGATGTCTTCCAGTCCTGCTGATTGATCATTTTCAAGTGCCTGCTCAGCGGAGCTGCTCACAAGGGGGCTGCCTGCCTCTCTGCACTGACACCTTTCCAGTGTGAGCTGTGGCTCTCTCTGCTGCTGTCCTTTTGATCAAGATCTGGCAGGCAACGCTCCTGTCCCTGCTGGAGTGCCTGTCACTGCTGGCAGTGCTGGGGACCTCCCATCGTCACTGTGACTGCTGCTGGTGGAGTCCCTGGGGATCACGGGCATCATTAGAGCCTTTTCCCCCTTCAGAATAAATCCCTCCACTGCCCTGAACCCTGTTGAGCTCCAGCAACACTTGCCTGCCATGAGTCCCTCATTTTGTCACTCCTTACTTCCTGACCCTCCGTCAAAGGACTGGTCTGGTTGAAGAAGGAAACCTCCTCCTTGATGTTGGGACATGTTTGGTCCCTTTGTGTGGTGCTGGCATCTAACTGCTGTGTCCCAGTCCCTGCTGGCTCTGGAGCTGTGACTGCTGTGGTTGGTGGGCTCAGCAGCAAAGCTACGGGGCCAGGAGAAGGAGAAGGAGCAGAGGTGGAAATGCCACTTCCAGAGCTGGACAGCATTTGCTCAAACTCAGGGAGCTGAATCCACTCTCAAAATCCTGAATGTCTATTTAAGACTCCGAGTAGAAATCAAAGAATATGATTTTTAAATATTTTATTGTCAAAGTAGTGTGTTTCATAAATTCTGCTTTGAGCTTGGCTCCCATTTGCTGATATTCTTGGGTGACCTTGGACAATTCATTTCATTTCTCAGTGTTTTGAAATATTGAAATCGCTATATAATACGCTGATAATACCGTATTATTCTAAGCGTGAACATTTAGTATTGTGATTCAGAACAATAAATCTACATGGGTTTTAAAGGCACTCCGAGGTACTGAGGGGAAGGTATTGTTTTTCAGATCTCTTGGGGTTAACCAGCCGGTCATATGAATTTATTGTGCATTCTGGTTCTCATCAAAAAATCTGCATTTTATGGCTTGCAGTGAAATGCATTTAGTGAGAAAGTCAGCTCTTAAGTCACACTGACACGGTGATTTTTCTTGGATTTTGCCCATTTACACACAAGCTTGGAGTCACTTTATCGCTCCCTGCTTAGCCCCCGTAGGAACAATTAACAAACAAGCTGCTCTCATATGTGCTTGCCCTTGGACCACTCTGGAATCCCCCTGCTATGCCCTGATTCCAGCCCCTGAGCTGCTGTGAAAGGGTAACACTCAAAAATGCAGGAAGAAATTGTTTTTCTTGGAGAAAAGTCCCCATAGATAGATTTTGGTGGATCAGTTCTCTGTAATGAGCCCTTTGAACACTGCAAAGTACAGGAGTCAGTGTGAGTTGGTCCTATGGGAAGGCCCAGCCAGGGCTGTGCTCCCCAGCCCTCCCTGTGCCCCACTCCTGCTTGGGGGCAGATGACCAGCCTAAGTATTTCTCTTTGCAGGTGTACAGAGCTTTTTTTGCTAGCAGCTGTAAGATTGATGGAATTCCTTAAACACTGCTTTGACCTCAGCATTTCTGGAGTATAATGCAGCTCTCATCAGAGACAGGGAGAAAGACAAATGCAGAGATTTTCAGTGTTCCTGTTTACTGAAAGAGAACTGAGAATATCTCTTGGGTTTCCTCCTCTCCTACTTCCAACAAATGAGACTAAAGGCTGCAGGAACATTTGGCCCAGGGATAAGGCACTTCTTAGGGACTCAGGAGATGTGGGTTCAGCTGTGCTGTACATAACGCAGGATGGTATTTTTGTCCCACACTATCGTTCTGTCTCATAAAATGTGTTTTCTTTTGCTTTTCTCGTGCTTGTCTGGTGTGCAGGTCCTTGTGCCAGGATTTTATTCTATTATGGATCTGTACATTCACCTTGCATGATAGGTTTTATTCTTGGTTGCTGCCACTTGGTGCTACTATAGTGCAAATAAAGAATTAGTAATTGTATCATGAGCAGCAAATCTCACAGTTATATCAGTGCAATGGGATGCACCCTCTCCCTGCAGGAAAATGGTAGGAAAATGTGGGGTGCAGTAGTCAGAGGAGTTTCCTCTCAGAAAGCTCCTCAGCAGGAGTCAGGGACTGTTACCTCCATCACTCCTTGTCCCAGGACAGGTCTTTTGGAGCACGTGACACCAGCACTGAGAGGATGCTCACAGAGTTAGGCATTGTGGTCTGTATGGATTACTTTACTGCTTGAAATGCTGAAGGATAAAGCAACTCCGTCATTTATTTGCATTCCTGATGTCTTGCATGTCGTGTTTTCCTTATATACCTTATATATATACCTTATACCATATATTTCCTTATATGCACATCTTCTCTTTGCAGTTCACAGTGCAGCTCCTTCTTCATGCTGCTGATATGCAAACATTAACAGGGCTGTTTGGGGCTGGATCATTGGTTCAGGATTTTTCCCCAGGAATAATCAAGGCACATTTTGAACATGTTCTGTGTGAATGTCACACAAACACTGTGCTCCTTTCGTTTCAAGTACATCTCAGATTTATTAAGGGTTACACTAACCACATGATTTAGAATCCTGGAATGGTTTGGGTTGGAAGGACCCTTAAAGATAATCTCATTCCACCCTCTGCCATGGACAGAGACACCTTCCACTACAGCAAGTTGCTCTAAGTCCTGTCCAGCCTGGCCTTGAACATTTCCAGGGATGGAATCCACGACTTCTCTGGGCAGCCTGTGCCAGGGCCTCACCACCATAAAAGGGAAGAATCTCTTCCAAATACCTAACTTAAATTTCCTCTCTTCCAGTCTGAACTCATTACTCCTTCTCCTGTCAGTACAGTTCCCGATGGAAGAGGATATGCACTTAGAAGAGACGTACTTGGTGCCTGAAGTCCTCAATGCTCCCTTGAAACAAGAGGGACTCAGAAGCCTTCTGACAATGGTGCTGTCGTTGCAGGCTCCCACTCCACGGTGTACAAGGACCCCATGATTCTCGTGGGCCCAGAGAACCTGACGCTGACCGTGCACCAGACCGCGGTGCTGGAGTGCATCGCCACCGGCAACCCCCGGCCCATCGTCTCCTGGAGCCGCCTCGGTAAGCCCTAGGGGTCACTGGGATTTCCTCCTCCTCCTCCTCCTCCTCCTCCTCCTCTCCATAGCCATCATGTAGGAAATAGGTAGGTGCCACTGACTGTTTTATACAACAACTGATTCACCCTCTCCCTTCCCACAGAAGGTAATTGTAGGCTTGAAGTGCTTTTTATCCTCGTGTCTATACTTCGTTTTTTCTCTCTGCCAAGATTCTGTTTTCAGCTGTTAGAGAAGTGGGTTGGTTAAACCTGTAGATGTTTCATGAAAGGTGATAATTTTATCTTTTCTCAAGTGACAGCATCTTCTTCTGCTGCATCAAAAACATCACCACTGTTGGCCTAGAGAAGCAAAATCATACACAAACACATCTTTCACATAAAAACAGACTTGAAAGAAATTTGCTGCCTGTTCAGGGAGTTTTAAAACAATTTTAAGGGGGAGAGAGTGTTTAAAGTAGTGTGTCTGAAGCCCTGAAAAAACAAATGCTTGCTGCTGGGGCCCGTGATATGTTTTTAAATCAACATAGAAACCAGAGACAGTGTCTGATGGCATCATGCAAGTGAGGAAGAGCAAAGGGCTGTGTTTCTCTAAGGTTAATTTTAGGTTCTAACTTTGTGATGATAGCTTAGAAACTGTTTTGCTCAGAGCAAGACTTCCACTGCCATACAGAAACCTGTGCTGAGTGAAGAGCTGATGGATTTTGTTTTATCTCCCAGAGCTTGTAACTCTGCCTGTGTGCACAGGGGGGTTGGGTTCAGTTAGGATTTCCTGAGATCTTGCAGTCCTCGAGGTCTCATTGTTTTTGGGATGCTCATCTCCCAGTGTCTCCTAAGGTGGCTGTGAAGCACAAACAGGGATAATGCAGTCTCATGCTGCTGTGCTGGATGTGGGACTTCACCCTCATGGCTCTTCAAGGCTCAGGGTCAGCTCATGGGCAGGGTGACTTCCAGCTCCAGAGCTGTCTGCCAGGAAATGAGGACTTGCATCCAACATCAGTTGCACATTTTTTCCGTGTTTTCTCTCCTTGCATCCTCTAGTGGCTTGTAAAATCAGCCTTTGTATGCCACTAACTGGCATTTTTGCCTCCAGAGCCATAACCGTCAGATTGATGCTGTTTTAAAAATTCCCCAGATACTCTGTATCACTGGTTTGGTTCTCTTGGACACAAGACAGCTCTATGTTAGTGCTCAACTATAATAAACTACTTTATAATTGCCTTAATTATAAGTGCTTATTACCTTCTTCAAAACACTTGTCTCTATAGAGCAGTGCAATAATGAAAATGTAATAGCACTGTGCGATGTTTGTCTGCATGGTCTGAGCTCAGCATTGCCTTCCACCAAAAATAAATATCCTCTCCACGCTGCTTTGCAGCACAGCAGCAGAATCAGAGCTACTGAATGGGAAACAGATCCTGTTATTTTCCCTCCCCTTCAGCAGGAATGTTTCCTGTCCAAAGCATCACAAGGTCTCATTTAAGATGACAGTGATCCTGACAGCGACGCAGTGCACGGGCTCTCTGATGACTCGGAGGGTTTGTCATCTCTTTGTAGCCATTTCGGAAGCGCTTTCATCTCTCCTTGTCTGTGTGATCATGAGAAAGGAGAGGGGTTTGTGCTGGACAGGGAGGTCCTCAGACTATCTCTCATCTCTGGCTTCCTCCATGTGAAGGTCTTCTTCCTGAAGTTCTTCCTACAGATAACTAACTCAGCTTAGGAAAAAAATCACTTTAAATCCATTTGCAGAAATAAAAAAATCCACAGACACGAAGCAAAAACAAGTCAATTCTGTGTGAGGTTCTTTCTTGCCTTGTAGAAGTAAGGAAGAGCTGTGGCATTGCTGTTGTGCTGGGGCTTTGCACAGGGCACGTTGCCTTTTTGGAAACTCTCTCTGAGCCCCTTTGCTCACAGTTTTGACATTGTGGCATTTCTTCTGTCAAAAAGGAGCAAAAGAACAATTTTGCTTTCACAGCTTTCTGGTACAGGGGAAAGCAAGCCATAAACACCATTTGCACTTCTTGCTTTGGCTTTGCTAAAACCTGGCTGGTTTTCAGTGGGAAAGGCAGCTATATTTCACTTGAAGGAAATCATTCAAATTCTGGGCCAGTTTTTGAGTGTCACACAATCAATTTTGAATTTAATTTCTTTGGGAATATGTTGTAGCCCCTGACCACAAACAGAATTCCTATGTCTCGCTGTGCATGAAATGTCAACATTCATTAGAGAGCAGGCTCTGAGAGAGATGTAAAATCATTAAGGATTTGTTCAGGGAAGATAGGGCTTTTCTTTCAGAGTTACGCACTTCAGGCTTGGACCTATATGTGTGCACAAATGAATATCCTGGGCACTTAGTGCAAAGCCCTTTGAATGAACGACGATTTTAATGTATCCTTACCCTTTAACTGACAGGCCACTGAGCTGGCCTCCATAAAAGGTACCAAAGCAGAATAATAAACTATTTAGAGAGATACAGAAAAGTGAGGCGAAAAAGAAAGGACAGTGATTATCTGATAGCGTTATACAGAAGTTGTCAGAAAGGGTCGCACAATGGGAAGGAAATTACTAAAGAGGGAGCTATTCAAGAAGTAAACTATACAACAATTGTAGGAGCCAATTAATTGGTAACTTATTGGACACAGAAGCTTGCAATAGATGGCTGACTGGTTGACAGGAGCACCGTTCCCGTAAGTGTTTAGAAATAATAGAGTAAATTTCACCACTTCACATACTGAATAGTCAACTGTTGCAATGTACTCTAAATATGCTAATCCACAGTGCCCAGTGTCCGCAGGAGCAGGAGACCCATGTGTCTAAAAAGTGGAAGGCTACTATGACACAATACAAAGAATTCACAAAAGACCTAAATGATCAACATTAGAAAGTTGTTACTTTCTTTCTACTTGCTACTTATAAAAGAAAGGCGTTCGTGTTGTTGCATATTCATATCGCCTGGCACGTTTTAAGGGGGCTCTGTAATTGGTGCTGCTGTGCCAATCACCCGGTTAGCAGGCGGAGAATGGGCTCCAGAAAGCATCACATACACCTTGGAAAAATAAATAATGCGGCTCCCAAACCACAGGCATCTTTCATCCAGACTTCACCCCCGTGAGGAGCATGGAAGTACCTAAAGGGGCCTAAAGGAAGGCTAGAGGGGGGCTTTTTGCAAGGGTGTGCAGTGGTAGGAGAAGGTGGGAATGGCTTTAAGCTGAAAGAGGGTAGATATAGATTGAGTATTTGCAAGAAATCCTTCCCTGTGAGGGTGGGGAGGCCCTGGCGCATTTTCCCCAGAGAAACTGTGGCTGCCCCAAAGAAGTGGGGAGGAAGTGGCCAAGGTCAGGTTGGATAGGGCTTGGAGCACCCTGGGATAGTGGAAGGTGTCTCTGCCAAGGAAGAGGGATTGGAATGAGATGGTCTTTATGGTCCCTTCCAATTCAAACCATCCTATGATTCAGTGAAGTTTGTATTTGTCTATAGCCAGAGCATCTTTTGGGAGCATCTCCCATTTAGAGAATGATCTCCTTTATTAATTAGAGGTCTGTCTGCTCTTCACAAGAGCTGAACCTCCCCCTTTTGTCCTCATCAACTGAGGGATCGAAAGAGAGAATCTGTCAGGCATTTACCTCCAGACTGGCTTTTTTTTAGCCCTCAAATTTTCTGCTTTTGACTTCTTTAAAAGAAATAGAAGGTCATGTTAAATGAGCAGTGGTTTCAAGCCTGCCTGGGTCCTGGCAGCTTTGGGAATTGAGCAAGTGTTTGCTTTTGCACATCTCCTCCATGAATAGATGACTTTGTGGTGGCAGGTGATGCCAGAAAGGTGGATTTACAGGGCTTGGATTGCCTGATTCAAACCATTCTTCAGGTCTCCATGTAAAGAAAACAGGGTTAAAATAAATAGCAACCTTTGCAAAGCAGGTGTGAGACATCAGTCCCTCAGCACAGCGGTTCTGCAAAGTGCTGAGCTTTCAGGATGCAAGGAATTTCTTGTGTAAACACTCTGTATTATTTATGTGTTGTCAGTGTTGCTAAGTTGGACTAGATATTAGCTGAAGACCTAGCTGACTGCAGGGTGGCTCACGCTGAGTGAGGCACAGTAGAGTGAGAAGGATGGAATAGACTGGGAAAGTAGAGATGTTTCTGTAGAAGCCCTTTTCAGTGCTTTTGGAAAGGGAGGAGTTGAGGGAGAAGTGTCTGATATTATCAGGCACAGTGATCTTTGCTGGCTATTAGAGGTGGCCACACTGACCCAAATGGCAGCTCCACTGAGGCTTCTGGGCTTGGAGGGCTTTGTTCTCCTGGGAAATGAAAGATGTTTGGACAGGAGATGTTTCCTCAGACCACCAGACTTCTAATAGATGGAGCTGGAGAGAAAACTGAGGGCATATTGATGCTGGTGTTTGAACTCGGGGGAGCACCTGCTGCAGGCTGAGTCTTTGCATGCTTAAATGATGGAGCACGTAATAATACAGTAAAACTGCTGAGATTCAAGTCACATATTTCTCAAGGCAGTGATATGATGAAGGATCCAGGTATGACCACTTTGCATCTTTTAGTGGTCCCATTTGATTTTTATGCCTATTGTAAATATGGACTTCCAAAAGGTCTAATTTAAAAGATGAAATCAACTTCAATTTGGATTTAATTCAGACCTCTTTAGACTTCAGTTCAAATGCTGTTTGGAAGGAATAGTTCCTTGTTATTGCTCATTAAATGTGGGACAGGTCATGTTTTACTGTCTTTTTTTATGACTGAGCCATTTACTGTGGCAGTGGCTTGGCCAGCAGCGTGATCCTTTAATGACATTGTTTTTCTCTCTCTAAAAGACCTGAGCATTCTTCTTTGCAATGCAAATAACGAAGAGGTCTGGAATTTCCTGTCTAATGAAGCAATGAAACCTTTAAGCTTCAAAATTTCCTGAAAAACAATATATGCAGAGCATGGCAGGAGATAGGTTTGGGAAGTGCTTTTGTAGCTCTCAGTCCATCCAGCTGTGCCTCCGCAGCCCATGGAGTTCCATGGTAAGCAGAGATCCATCTGCAGTCCATGGAGGAGCAAGAGATTTCCCAATCTGTTCCCAATCTTTTGGTTATGAATGACCCAAATTCTCTAATATTTTTTATTATGCAAAGCATGATATTAAATCTAAAGCATGTGGTTGCAGGGTAACTTTTACCCAGTCCTGAATGCTCTCTGTGTTGGAGTGTGAAGCTTCTGGCAAGATTATAGCACAGACTTTGGAGCACAAGGCTCTTCTACTGTAGTGAGTATAGAGGGGAGGTCAGGTGGGGACATGACCAGGGCTGGTTCTTGCTTCTCTGGTTTCTGTAGGTTCTTTAAACTCCTCCATGAGCAAACTTGAGAGAACTGAATTACTGATTTCTATCTGATCAAAGTGTGCTCCCTTTAACTGCTCCTCCAGTAAAAATCCTGCCCTGCCTTGCCCCTCTGCTCAAGATACCCTGACATGTGCTAGGCCTGATTTAGAGCTGCCTTTGTCAGACAGTGTCTTAAAACACAAATCAATGAAACAATAGAAAGCAATAGCCTGATACTAATGAAACACATTGTAATTAGAGCTGGCTGGGAATTTTCCAGAGAAAACAGGAAAAAAGTGAATTCCTTGATACTGAACTATTTCACGTGCCTCATATCCAGTACTTAGGGTGGGAGCAGCCCTTTTCATTTGCCCTTTCAAGCCAGAGTAAATGAGATCTAACCACCAGCTCAAAGTTTAGGGCTCCTCAGCCCTAAACTAGTGTGTATTCGACAGCTAAGGAATCAAAAATCCAGGTTCTCATATTTTCAGAAGCCACAAAAATCCATCAAGGGTTTTCGGGTAAAGTGGTGTAACTTCTAGGTCAGGTAATGTGCAGCCCATAAATTGCTGGTGGCTGGGAAAGTGCATCAGGGAAGCACTGGGATAGGTTGGCTGGACTTCTTCCTGAAGCCTTTCTGTTGGAAATAGGCTATTGAGCTGCTTGGATCCCTGCTCATTCTAATGCAAGAATCCAGGCAATGGCTCAGAGAAGCTGAGATGATTTAGCTCTGTTTTGTTGAGCTGCATTCTGGGTGCTCCATATTAATCTGAACACATGGTTGAAAGCTTTCACTTTTCCTGTGGTTTTTAAACAGCAACTAAGAATGCTTTTGGGCAAACATGTAAATAAGGATCTGGTTTCTGAGAAGGCAGTTCTGATAAGAGCATCAGCCAAATCCCATTTACTTTACTTGGCAAATGGCAGTAGCAGAACACGGTGCCACTCCATTGGACCTCGCTGAGGGCTGTGCCCTGGAGAACCTCACCCAAAAGTCCAGCACGTGACCCTTGTCCTTCTCCCCTTCTTTCAGATGGCCGCCCGATTGGCGTGGAGGGGATCCAGGTGCTGGGCACAGGAAACCTCATGATCTCGGACCTGACAGTGCAGCATTCCGGCATCTACGTGTGCGCCGCCAACAAACCCGGCACGCGGGTGCGCCGCACGGCGCAGGGCAGCCTCGTGGTGCAAGGTGAGCCCCTGGGGCCCTGAGGGCTTGGGTTGGACAGATGCTGACTTCACTTCTCTGCTGGTACCAGACAAAGCACTTCTTTTCTAGACACGTGGTTGTCCAAGCGGGCGTGTGTCCCATGCAGGTGAGTCGCAACCAGGCATGGTTCAAGTGAGGCATCGGCTGTATGGGCTACAGTGATTTCTCACCCCATCACAGGCATTTCTTTGTCTTAGCAGAAACTGGTTATTAGTTGTTATTATACTTGTGCATCTCATCGGAAAGCCTGAATTAATCATCCAAATTTGTCTCATAGTCCTTAGTGAAACAAGAACATGGTCACTGTTCTCATACTGGACACCTCTGAATGGTAGATATGACTCCTGCATATCTATATATGTAGCAGTGGATACCACTCACAGGGTATTGCTTTCCAACTGAAATGGCACCAGTGAGTCTAAAACCATTTCCAAAAACTCTCTGAGACTGTTTCACGTAGAAGTTGACACTATGTCTGAGCCAGTTGCCAGGACCTAGTGAAGCACCCTTTGGGGGCTCTGCCCATGGGATACAGGTTGCTCCTCTTCCTGCAGCAACTGTTCTGAAATGCTACTTGTAAAGGGAAGTTCAGCCCAAAGTAGAGATCAGCACTAGGGAAAGCACACGAGAGTCCCTTCCACATGCTCCATCTGACCAGTCTCCATGGTGAGGGGAGCCAGGCAAGCATCTGAGAAGGCAAACCCAGCTGGCAGAGTGCTCTGAATGGCAGCAATCCACCCCTGATTACAGGCACTCACCTCCTCTTCAAGCTAGTCCACTTAAAGCATCTCACGCTCTCATCAGTTCACTCATTAACTATTGACTGATGATATCCTGAATCTAAAATTACACACCTCCTGCTGGAGCTGCTAATTGAACCTTTCGTGCTGCTGATGGGGAAAGTGCCCTGCCCCAGCCCTGATGCTCACCCTGCCCCAGCCCTGATGTCACCCGACAGATCGTGGGAGTGGCTGGCAGTAATCCCGCCAGCCCAGCCGTGGAGGAGCCATGTGGAAAGGGTGTAGAAAGGGCTGCTTGTGCCTCCTGAGCCCCCGGTGCTGATCAGACACGAGACAAGGTGAAAACTCACTGTTTCTTTTGCTCTTGGATTTCTGGGTGAGCAGTGCAATGAGGGGACCTCCCAGCTGCCACAGCTATGAATCCCCTTATTAAGAAACATCAACCCCAGCATTAAGAGCAACCTCTCTGTACTGATGCAAACCCTTTAGAGCTGCTGCAGGACAGCTCTGCACTTGGTGCATGTAGGAGAGGTCTCCTAAGTCCAAATGCCAAGCTGATATCCAAGATGCAGGGAGGCAGACAGAGAACAAATTACTTGGAAAATCCATGAAGTTTTAAAAATACAGCTATCGAATATGGTTGACTGTTCCTGTTAGCAACTGAATGAGGGGGTGAAAGGTAGCACAACTTCTCATTGCTACATATAGCAGTTTTTAGTCCTTTTGGAGATTTGAACATCAGCTCTCGAGCAACTGGTCTGGGGCTGGATTTCAGCTCCCGTAGAGTCACTGTGGATTTTCTCCTGGCAAGCCAAGATAAGAATTTGTCACTCACAGGGGCATTGGACCCCAGTCTTTCTGTGGAAGGATGCTCCTGAATTCAGCATCAGCAGAGAAGCTGGCCATGGTGTGGAGAAGTGTGGCCAGTGTGTCCTTGGTGTAGCCCTTAGACAGGATCTGCAGAGTCCCAGACCTCAGCCTGTGTTGCCCATCCTTAAAATGCTTCATGTGTTTTAGGGAAACGTTCCCAGGCAGGGTAATGGCAGGCCCTGGCCAGGCAGCTGAGCTCATCCCAGGTTTGCTCACCCTCCCTCTGGAAGCAGTTTTTCCTGCCTCTGCATCTCATTTTGCCTGAATTTTCCAGCTGAGAGGTACAAATGATTGCTGTTCAGGTTCGTCTGGGAAGAAAACAGCGATAATGACTGACATGGGAGACTGTGGGTTTTATCTTTGTCAAGATGTCAGCGATGCAAATTACATCCGTAAAGGAGAAAAGCAAAGAGCGGGCTATCAAAAGCCTGGCTGGAGAGGAAGTTAGCACAGGGCCAGGACAATACGGCATCCTCAAAGCACACCAGGCCAGGTACTTGCTGCCTTTATGCAGGGGCCCTTGAAGTGCCTGGAGGCACAAATTAACTTACCCCAGTCTTTTGAAGGAGGGACGTTTTATAGGTGGGAAACTGGAGGAGAAAGGGCGATGTTTCCTGTTGTAAGGCAAGGAGTTAGTGGGAGGCTGGAACTGAGACCACATCCTCCCTCCCGCTGCCAGTGGTAGTCCTTGTCCCATCCAGCAGCTGCATGGGCAGAGGTGTCCCAACACAGGGGTCTGCTGTTCCTCCAGCAGTAATGTCCTTTCCAGTGCAGGTTTTCCTTCAGATAATCCAACAGCATCTTATTATCTTCCTGGGAATTCCTCCTCCCTCCAGAGGAGAAGGCGTCAATCCCCCGCTCCTTCCCTCCCTGCCCTCCCTTGGCCATTTAGGCTCCTTTGATCTCTTTTGTAAGGTTCTCACACAAGAAAGTTTCCATTTTCCCTTCAGATCCCGGCGCAGCCATTTGAATATTGCTTTGTGCTGGGCTTCGAATGAAAGTCTCACGGGGGGAGTTGTTGAAGGGCCGAATGCGGCGCCGACTGAAACCGAGGGTGTATGTGTGTGTGAGGCAAGGGAAGAGTAGGCTTCGGTGGCAAGGGAAAAAATATATCAAAGCACTTTCCCTCTACCTCCTGTGCAATCTTTTGTGCTTTATTATGTGTTTGGTGTCATAACAAACTGATGGGCTGTGAATGGCCAGATGGTCACCAGTGTTCTCCACTCCACGCTTCATTTCCTCCTGAAAGCTATGCAGAAAAATGAGATCCCATCTCATAAATGAGGGCCCATCTTAAGGACATGGGTTTGAAGGCTCTGCTGACAATGCCTGCCTTGTTCTCCTTGCTTTCTGTTGGCAGGACTGGGCAGCGCTCCTTGGTCCAGCAGATCCGGCCACCGCTGCGCTTCCTGATGTTTCTTCCATCGTTCTTGCTCGCTGGCATCACAAGCCTTGGCTGCAGGCTGGAATTCAGCAGCAGATGTATTGCAGTTGCTGTGGTTTAGGCCTGGCTCTGTAGTACTTGAGTTTTCCTTGAGTTTAGCCCTGAATTCATTCTGCAAACCAGCTTCAATACGTTCTGTGTGGGTCAGTGTCCCTCATGGAACATTTCCCTTCCTGTCCACATTTTCCTTCTCAAGAAAAGCCACCACACAGGGACAGGTGGGCACTCAGATCTTGTCTGTCATGATGCTCAAGTGAGCTGGGGTGTCAGATCCCTGTGGAGCATTCTTCCAGGACCACGCTTGTGGGTGACATGGGAACATACCCTGCTGCTGTGGAGCTCCAGCCTGCACCTTGATGGACAAGAATTTCATGAGGGCTGCAAGACAGGCTCCATGACAGCCCCCTTGAGTGCTCTCTGCCTATTTTCCAGGGGACAGTGGCACAGTTTCCATCTTTGGCCCTTGCAGTCCCATCACTGCCACTGTAAGGTACTCAAGCAAACATCTGAGTATCCTCTGTAGTGAATAGAGAGAAGCCAAGCGAGCAGCAATTGTCTTAAATCTCCTGTCACCATTTGCTGTGCTTGTGTGGCTTCCTCATTAACCTGACTTCTCCTTTATACCCTTATTGTGGGTGCCAGTAGCCTAATTTATGAGGTTTTGTTGTTTCCATGTTATTCTTCCTTCTCTTCACCCCAGCCTCCCTCCCCAACCCTGCCACTCTGTCCACTCGAGAATTAATGACACTTCATACTGAGATGCAAGAGGCACGGATTGGTCTGACACCAGAGCATTGGCTGTCAGTGCTCCCTTAACCTTAGGATCCTCTCAGTGATCCCTGGCACCTTCTGTGGGCCATCGGGTGCTGCCATAAGCACCACACCACAACCTCATGGCAAGGACAGCAAAGCTCCCTGATATCTTGGGGGACACCTGCTGACATGTCCTGAAAGATATGCAGCCCATCAGGGTCTCCTGTTAGAAGCTGCTGTTGCAGTGCATCTCCATGCTATCATAGTTTGCTGAGCATAGTAAAAGCTATGGAATCACTTTGTCAACCATTCTGGGGGTGGTATTAAGTGTTATTGCTTTTTCATACCAATGTCACGCCTTTAAATATTCATTAAAACTGCATGATCCCCTCCCTCCCATTAAGTCCTGAATAATCAACCTTCTGGTTTCTTCAGACTTCACAAGCCAGGGCTGGATCCTGCCCACTCGTCTTTGCCATGTTTGAATCATCTTCTCTTAACAGTGATCTCCATTAATATCTTTATTGAATCGTAATGGAGGGCTGAGAAACACTTTCTCTGGCTGCCTGCAATGGCCTTTTGGCATGTAGTGTGGAAGGGGCAGAGGTGTTCAGGCCACTGTGCCTCGATGCAGGGTGGGATGGGCCCTGAAAAGATGCTCTGTTAATTATGAGTGATGAAGAGGGTGAAGTGCTGGCAGCAGGCAGGGCTTGGCTTCTGCTCCTTCCCTACTAACCCAGGCAAACTCTTGGATCCTGTCAAAAACATTTGGAAGGGCAGGAGAAAAGACCTGGGAGAGGAGATGTTTTTCTGCCCAGGAAAGGAGCCATGTGCCCTGGGACCACACACCAGCAGTTTTCCTGGGGGCACCTTCCTCAGGGCACTGGTTATGAAGACAGGTTGGGTACATCCTGGTCCAGTTAGCAGAGGGACACCCATTCAGTCCATGTCCTTTAAACTCCATCTGTTCTCAGACCATGTCCTCTGACTCCATGGGTTTCTGTTTCAACCTGGGCTATTTTGGCACCACAACTTCACACTGTTGAGACCTCAACAGGACAGAGCAATGCCTGGGGAAAGCCAGGAGGAGCAGGAACAGTGGAAGAGCGATCAATCTATGTCTTGCAACGAGGGATGCCATGGAACAGGGGACAGCTCAGCACAGCAGAGGTGGGAACCTGCTCCCCAGAGAGTTTAAGCAAGTGGAACAGGGATTGGGGTTGTGTTTAGCAAGAGGAGGGATGGCAGAGGCACCGAGGAACCCGTGTGGCCATGGCACCAAGCAGTGTCCCTGGCACCGAGCCAGCGGCCGCAGCTGCACGTTCGTTACCCCGAGTCACACGCGACACCGCTCCAATTACTCCCTCTTGACACGGGCTAATAAGGGAGGATAAGGAGAGCCGGCACTTCCAGAAGGGTTGTGCCGGATGCTTCTCTCCCTATTTCAACTTCGTTTCTGCTGGAACAAGCGGTGGGTTTGAGATTTGATGAAGCGAGGGGGAGGCAGGGGCAAAGAGCCAAGAGGATCCTTAATGAAGCTGCAGCGAGGAGCTGGAAGGTGGCTGGGCCCTTCCTTGGCATGGTGGGTTTGCACCTGTGAGTGCTGCGGGTGCAGCTCGGGAGCCCAGATGAAAGCAGGGAGGTGCACAGCCACTTGCAAAATAATTGCTCCTGCAAAACTGCGCCAGCACAAAGCGGGGGGCGGGAGGCTGAGGGAAATCAAGTCTCTAATGCTCTCACTGTACACCACAAAGGGGCCATTCATGGCAGGGATGAGGGGTTTTTCCCCGTGTTTATCCTTGCTTCCAACTTTTATTGAACCCATCCTGAATTCTGTTTTAATCTGTGAGTCTACAGCAAAAACACAGGAGGGGAAGTGAAAGGGCATGAGATTGATTGGCACATGGGGAAGTTTAGTTTTCCAGGAGGTTCTGGAAGTATGTGTCCAGTGGGTTGCTGGGATCAGGTTCATTAGTGGAGCCGCGTGCTGACAGCGGTGGCCTGACAATAAACTCTGCTGGCAGAAACCCTGTACCAGTAACATAAGTCAGACCTGCCATGCTCCATTTCCCTCTGATTATTAAAAATGAAGGAGGGGGCTTCTTCAAGGGGGATGGGCTCTGTGATGAATTCCTCTGTCTTCCCGCTTGGAGGACTTAAAATCTGCACCACTGGACTTTGACTCTCACACAAGCACTTGTCCCTGCAGTTTGGCTGTGTTACAGCAGTAGCCATGCTCTTCCCTTATCAGCACACAGCTGGGAAAGACCTTTATATCTGCAAAATGCTGCAGGAAACCCCAAGGGGTGTTTTGGCCATGAATCATAAGACTCAACTCTTGCATCCCACCTGCAGCATGGCCACTTCTCAGTACATTTTCCTGGACTAGTCTGCTCCCTTCTCCAATCCCTACATCTCTGCTGGTGGCACAGCCACCAACCCCATGCTTGGAAAATGCCAGTGAGTGGCTCTGAACGTGTCTCCCTCGATAATCTTTCTTTTGTCAGAAAAATTTAATGTCAGCCATCCGTTGTGTGATGTTAGTCAGTAAATTTATTATGGGCCTGTGCCTCTTATCTGTTTGTCTTTATTGTGTCTGCTGCTGGTTCCACCTGATTTTAGGTTTCAGTAGCAACATGCAGTATATTTATCACTTTGCCCTTTGAAGCAGAACTGCTTGAATAATCTCACCTATTTGGCAGTGTCTGTCAGGCCCTGCTTTGTGTAGGCTGATACGCTGGTTTATTCTGATAAATGATTTAAAATCCAATTTGAGATGCTGGAAGGAAGAGATTGCTTACTGTTTAAAAATGTTACAGCCAAAGGTGAAAACATTTGGTGTCAAGGTGAGCAGCAGTTACAGGCATGGTGTAGTCTTCTGCAAGGCATGGCAGGAACCCAGAAGTCCCAGGCTGAAGATCTGGGGTAAAAAAGATTCCCGAATCTTTTGCTCTCAGGAAAAATTGGCAGCAAATCTGATATTTACTGAGAAGTGAACACCCTGCCAGATTGCTGTATGATATCCATACATTTCTTTCCATTTCAAGCAGTTTGCTGATGCTATTCAGGTCCTTTGGACACAGCCAGGGTGTTGCTCAAGCTCTGCCATTGAGAAAACAGCACATCTCCCCAGCTGCAGCACTGGGGTTGCTTTCCATGGGAGACCAGGAAGAGGTGAAGGGGCCTAAACTTTGGTCCTGTTTGCCTGAACCCTGCAGGACTCATCTCGGTTCTCCATTACTTCTGATCTGGCCTTCAGGCCCCTCCTGTGAAGCCATGACTGCCAGGGTGGGCAACCAAAAGGCAGCTTTGCATTGTTTACAAGCACATCATCCAAACCAGAGTTACCTGCTGCCTGTGCTGGGGATTTGCCAAGTATCCCACATTCCCAGGCAGACAAGGCTTACTGATGAGGTGTTTTTTTGTACCATCATGACTTTTCTCACCCTCCTTCTCCTTCCTCCTCTCAGCCCCAGCAGAGTTTGTGCAGCATCCCCAGTCCATTTCCAGACCCGTGGGGACTACTGCCATCTTCACGTGCGTGGCCCAAGGGGAGCCCCCTCCCCAGATCACGTGGCTGAGGAATGGGCAGATCCTGGAGACCAGCGACCACATCAAGCTGAAGAATAACAACAGGTATGTCCTGGTGCACTGGGCTCTGGGGCTGCTGTGGAAGTGAGAGGGGGAGAGATCTTGAATTGCTTTCTGCATAGCTGAGAGCTGATGGGAAGGTGGCAGTGTTCTGAAGCAGATCTGTGGATTCAGCTTGGGCTTTGATAAACTGAAACACTGCTCTAGTCCTGCTGGCTATGCCATATAGTGTTACAGTTTGGTGCTCCATGATTTTTTGTGCCAGGACATCAGTGTTAGAGTTTTACTGTTGATGCAGGAACCCAGGAAAAATTTCTCTTTTGTCCTGATCATCATCTGGGTATTTCTGGAAGGGCTAAATGTTGTTCCAGGAGCATTGACTCTTCAGTTGAGGAACTGTGCTTTCATGTCTGGACATTGACCTGCCTGGGTGTGCAAATGCAATTACATTAGAAATAATATTTATGTGGAGCCTGACTTTCACTAAACTTTAGCTTTTATCTCACCAGGGAAGAGTGTGTTCTCTGAGTACTAAATAACTGCATTTTCCTGTGAGTGGATGGGGATGTTTGTACTGAGGAAATGATGCACTTAGTGTGAAAATTACCAGTCGACAATGTAGTTTCTATGGAAATAGCATGAAAAAATACACTACAAAATAATAGCACCTGTGTTGTAAACCTGATGTATTGGTAGAGGTTTGTACTGTGTGCTGTCATAGAGCTGCTCTCCACATTAACAAATGTGTCTCAAGAAAGCAACTACCCAGCCTCACTGGAGGGTCTGGACCTTCAGTTTTAGACAGTTGGGAAGTGCTCTGCAAGCACCATAGCTTGTTCCTCAGGGGCAAGAGTGAGTTTATTTTTCTGAGTGTCTCTATCATGTGGCTTTTTGTTTTCTTGTTTGAGGGGTTTAAGAGCTTTGTTACGTGAGTGATGGAAGGATGTGTGATGCAAGAAGGATAAGGTGTGTGTGAGTGGTAATAAAATCATCTCAATCAGTGGAAGTTTTCTCCCAACTGGAAGTTTTTAGAGCTTCAGAAAACTTTGTATGCACATAGAGATGGCACTCAGTTCAGGCCTGTGGCCTTCTAGTTCACGCCCCGTCTTTCTGAGGTATGTCTGCCCTTTATGGTATGAACAGAACAAAAGAGGTAGGAGGAAAATTAGGAGAAAAAATCAGTACATCCCTTTTTGTTGATGAAGAAGTGAAGTCAAAAGTGATGAAGTCCTGGTGGTCATTAAATCCATGGCAAAACTGACACTGAATCCAGTTCTGTGTCTCACCCTGTGAAATCAAAATCATTCCTCTTCAACTGAGGAGAGCAGGAGTTGGGTCTTTGGTCATGGTCACATCTCCTGGCCAGATCCCTGTGCCCGGAGCTGTGCTACCCATGCACATGAACTGCAGCTTGGTGAACATCTCTGTAACTGTTTTCTTATGGGAATCATTTAATGCAATTTAGCATCAGTCTTTTCCACAGTGGGCTGAATGATCAGATTACAGCATCTGGCACAGGCTGAGGGAGCTCAGCCCGTTCCTGGGGCTCAGCTGACACGTGGCATCTTCTCAAGCTGTAGTAACTCAATTGTAAAGCTGAGCCCTCAGGCCGTCGTACTCGACAGTGTTGAACTTTTGTCTTCTTTCACACTAGTCTTGGTCGACTCCATCCTCCAGCTCCAGGCAAGTGGCCATGCCTGGTGGTTTCCAAAGCTGTCAGTCTGGAAAATGCCCTCACTGGTGCAGCAGGGATGGGAGCTCCATGACGTGGAGAAGACACATCAACATCATTTTTTCCTGAGCTTTTTCAAGTTTTCCCTTTGCTTTACTCTCATGGGCATGACTAAGTGCTGTAACCCACTTAGTTCCAGGCAGAATCAGTTTGTGGTTATGTCTTGGATTTATCAGTCTGTTGCACTTGGAAAATATTTGTCTCTGTAAAGAGGGATCTTGCATCTACTAGTAATGAAGCTACTAAACTACACTATGAGCTTTTTAATTAGATTACATGGTTTCCTAGAAAATTCATTTGGATTAAAACTCTGCTTAATATTGTCATAGAGGTCTGAATGCCCCCTAAGGGATTTTTAGGAAAAAAAAAGGAGTAAATCATCCCAAAACATATCATGTGCTAATTGATTGCAAACTATGTCATTGGGAGCAACTTCATTTTTGTAAATTAACACAGCCAAAAGCAAGGTCCAGACCTGCAGAATATGGTTTGTTCAAGATGCTGCTCTGCTCCTGCAAGCTTGAGGCCCTGTGGGCAGCAGCACAAACCCATAGCCAATGGATCTGATGCTTCCCAAAATTTGTGAAGGGCCCTTTTGCCTCTGTCTCACCCCACAGTTTTTCATATGCAGTAACTTCAAATCCAAGGAGGGCAGACCCCATAAGGTGAGGGGACTCCAGAAACCCTTCATTCCTGGGTTGCAGCTTCAGGACTGGATTCACTGGAGGTTGGTTGTGACTGCTGGTAAAACATCAGACATTCACTTGCTAAGCAACTTCCAGGCTTTCAGCACAGTAAAATCAGCCTCACAGGCTGCATCCAATAAATATCTCATCCCTCGTGGTCCCTCAGATGTGAATTCCCATCACCTGATGTGTTGACGGTTTCTGGGCACATTAGCATTAAAGATCAGCCTTCTGCTGTGCCCTCTCCAGAGGTGGTTGTTATGTTTTGAAAATGCCAGCTGTGTGGGAACAAAATAGCCAATCGATGATTAGCAAAAAATCAAAAGCAGTTCTGGGATAGCGGATAATTGTTAATGAAAAATGCATGAAGGCTCAGGCATAGGGAATTGTGGGCTTTTCCATTAAAAGCTGTGAATAAAAATGACTGAAGGAGCTGATGAGGGGGCTGCCTTTCCATGCAGTCCCTGGGCTGGGGATGCAGCCGATTGCTGTCAGGGTGGTGCTGTGCTGAGCCAAGCTCTCAGAGGGAGAAGCTGATGGAGCCTTTTGGCCTTTGGTGGAGCCATCCCTGTGTCCAGCAGTGGCAGAGTCTGTCCTTCTGTGCTGATCAGAGATGCTCATCTTGCTCCTGGAGTGATTCTGATCGATCATGATCTAAATGCCTGAGAGGTATAAGGGGAATTTCTAGCAAAATTCCCACCTGGCATCACCAGCCCAACCCAGAATTAGAGTACTGCTGCAGGAGGAAGGTGTGGTTACTGGCCAAGTTGGGCTTGTGTAAAATTATGTTTCTAGGTTATTACTTCGAGACTTACAAGGAAGCATGAAATAGTCCCCAAATTACCACTGTGAAAGGTTTATTGCTTTTCTTCCTTTGACCCAATCAGGTTCAGGGGTGTAATTTTCAGCCTGGAAGTGTATCACACTATGGGGTTTATATTGCTGTAATAGCAAGGAACAAAGGCCAACTTCTTCAGAGAAGACAGGCTCTCTAAATATTGATTTTCCAAGAGGATTATATTTACAAATTGTAATTAAGGGACTTCATTTGTTCCACCGGAAAAAAGTCTTTGTTAGAATTTGGGCTCAGGTGGCATTCGCTCTGCTTGGTGACCTTTGTAAATTCTTCCTCACTGGTTTGCACTTGGTTTAGTGCTCTGGAAATGTCTCACTTCCAGGGCCATGAACGTTCAAGGTTCATCAGGGGAAATATTCCTTCATAAATAAACATCAGGACAACTTTGCTCTTCTTGCACTTCTCATGCTGTTAAATCCCAGCACGGAAACAGAGAGGGGCCTTCAAGCACAAACATCCCAGCACTCAAGACCAGACAAACCCTGGGAAACCAGAGCCTGTCATTCCCAAGGTGGCTTTTTTCTGTAAACTCTACATTAGTTGGATGTGGAAAGGTGCAGATGGGTTTGTACACCCCTTCATGGTGCACACTCCCCACAAACACTTCAATTTGTATGGTTTTGGACCACATAAGGGAGGACAGGCAAGTCTGCAGTTCCTTATGCTGTGAGTTTGGAGATGGTTGATTGAGGGAACCCTTGAAGGAAGGGTTGTGATTTTCTCTCTAGCAAATCATATTTCAGTTCCCAGAAGCATGACAAATACATTCATGGAGGATGGGGATGTGAACCCGCTGCTCCTGATTTAAGCATAATTTATGGGTTTGACTTTGGAAGACACATGGAAATGGCCTTTGCAAGGAGGATTTCTGCACACACACACACAAAGCCCTCTAAGCACTGGGGAATCAGCGTGATCCCTGCACCAAGCAGGGCTCCTGTGCTGGGATCACAGAGCCAAACCCCACAAAAAGAACCTGCAGCAGTCCCAGGTCAGGCAATGGCAACAGGCATCAGTCTCTCCTTCTCTTGTGGCTGTGATTATTTTGCTACCAAGTTGCCTGTGTAATTTCTCTGTGTGCTGCTCCACTGAGCTGCTCTTGAAGTGCAAGTCAGGAGTTTAACTGTTTGTTCCAACTGTTGCACACAGCAAAATCCATCAACAGAGAATGGTCCTTACACAGGAGGCTTCGGGGCAGGACTGAGCCCATAGTGGTGCAGACTGAAATTAGTTTCCCCTAAATTAGGCTGGGTCTTTTTCTTCTCTAGTATCTGTGCTGCTTTCTTGGGGAAAAAGTTTGGGGAACATCCCATTTAGCAGCAGAGAGCTATCCCAGGTGTCTGCATTTGCAGTCCTACCAATACAGGCTCTGTCCTCCCTTCCAGCTTTTCCTGAGATATTTTGTGCTGAGATGTTTTGCTCAGTGTCACTTTCCAAGCTTTGCACCTTAATTTCAGCCTGTATGAGGCAACCTTCAGAATAAAGGGCATTTCTACAAAGCTGGGGGCAAGGGCTCCTTCCCAGCACGGCACTGACCAGCAGGCCACGAACAGATGATTCAGTGCAGCACAGCACAACACAGGCCATGACAAACAGAGCCAGAGCAGGGATGGGGCATCTGAATGCAGCACTGGTGGCTTTCTGTATCTGCTGGCACTCGGAATGCTGTCCCTGCTAGCCACAGCCTGCTCTCTGCATTAATTTCATCACACTCCCTCCTTTGTGCGCCTGTGCGCGCGCAGGCTGATGCCCTCCCAGATGGGCCCCTCTTCTTTGTGCTGCTGAATCGATGAAGAAGCTTCCTTCAGTTTGCAGACTTTTTCAGAAGAGCCTTTGGAAAGCCGATCTCCGGTCACCGGCCTGGACCCCTGACCCAAGCCAGATCAGTCATCCTGATTGCCTATGAACCGGGAAGACAGCTTGGGAATACTGCGACTTTCGAGCAGGAACGGAGGCCTCTCGTTTCAGCTCAACCGGGTGTGAATCTGCAGCGGCTCCTGTCCCCACTTCCATCAATGCCTGTCAGGGCATTGTGTGGAGATGTGATGGAGCCCTCGGCTTGCCGAGCGGCTCTGGTGACCAGCAGAAAGCCTTCTGGCATCTCGCCTCGTCTGACGTGCTTGCGGCGCTGCCAGTCTGGCACTCACGGGAAAGTTTTCCAGCAGCAGATGTCCCAAAGTGACAGATTTTTTTTCGTGTTGACGGGAAGAAATAAAAGGACACTGCATATTTCAGATGGTTGACACACAGGGACGCTCTGCGCCTTCTCACAAGGCAACTACAGATTTTCCTTTTGTTTGAGCTTTCTTAAAAAAAAAAAAAAAAAAAAAAGACAAAACCCAGCAAAACCTGGGGCTGAACACTGGCCCTGCTCCACCGCATCCTCCACATGCTGGGAGTTGATTCTCATGGAGCTGGTGTTTAGATGCTGGGCATTCTGTTCACCAGCTTCTCCATGCTCTCATAGCCAAAAATCCAGCTGATTTAGTGTCCCATTGCCTGTGTATCATTCTAAGTAATGCGGGCTCCGGGGAAGTCAAGACTCTCATTGCACAGCACAGCACATCCAAATACAGCCAAGGAAATCTCAATGAAAATGAACTTTCTGAAGCCTGAAGCAAGTTTCCAGCTATGTGCCATGCCAACTTTGCAGAAAATACTGTATTTATTTCTTTTGACTTGACTGTGCATGACAGAGACTCTGCTCAGCTCCAGGTCCAGTGGCCAAGTGCCATCCTTTCAGGACCACTGGCATCCTGCACATCATCTGTGTCCCACGTGAGGAGCTTTGCTCACCCCCAAATCCACCCAGGAGAGAGAAGTCCTTGGCTCCAGAATCACAGCGCTGCCATCAGGCTCCTTGCACTGCTTTTCAGCCTAGCTCCCCTCTTCCTTCCTCCACATATTTTCCTCTCTCTAAGCAAAGCGAGTAAATGCACCTGGAGGCAGCAGAGCTTAAACACTCCTTGGTCCAGATCTGCTTTACGCTTGGGAAGTTAAAGCTGCTCTTGACCCATGTGCCAGCCCTGCCTGGCTGCTCTGGGTTCCCAGATGCACAGCAGCCACATGGAAATAATCCCGTCATTGACGGGGCAGAAGGAAGTGCTGCTGCTGCTGCTCCTTCCACACATCTGCTTTGTGCAGGGCTGGGAGTGCAGCTCTCGGGTGGCGTAATCCTGCCTTCTGCCATCTGTCCTCACAGGAGTCAGCCCTTGTTGACACAGCTGAGCCACACATCGGGTCCTTCCTCCCTGCCTCCTCTCCCAGCTCTGCCTTTCTCCTTCCATTTAATCAGATACGTTGAGCCCCGTGGCTATGAGAGGAGCTTAGGGCTGATTCTTGAAAATCACCATATCAGCTGAAACCATCACATTTGATATTCCATTTACAATGTTTCCAAGGAAACAAAGGCACAGGACATAAATAGATGACTGTTAAACATTTGCTCACTCACCATGGCCCCCGATAATTTGCAAGGCAGAAATAGGAATGTTAAATCAACAGCATTGTAGGCAGGTTTTACCATAAGACCAATATTTTGCTGCAATTAGAAGAAGCATTTCTTCTGACATACAGGCAGGCAGTGGCAGGTTATTTATCATTCCCTCTTCCAATGTTCAATTTTTCATTTACATAAAAGGCAGCTTTGATTGTGATTCCCAAAAAGCCGTGAAGTGTCCCCTGCATCAGCAGGGTGTTCGGGATGTACTCATGTGCAGTCAAGTTCCAGGTCCACCTAGAATTCACTGCAGGAGAAGAAAGTAATTTGTTTCTCCTTGGAAGCAAGTAATGGATGTGAATTTCATTAGGTTTGAGTCATTTCTTACAGAAAAGTAAGAAAAAGCTGATTTGAGCTTCTGAAGTTTTCCCAGGGATGTCCTGTGTGTGAGAACATCCTCCCAGGACCAAAGGCATTGTAGGCAGGTTTTACCATAACCTGAGCTCCTGCCTCAGGGCTGGTAAAAAACAACTCTCGTGTCAAATCTGCCTTTCCAGCTCCAGCTCAGGGCTGTACCCAGTGGTGAGTGACTATCCCATGCCTTATAAGAGATATACACTTGGTATTTATTTATTTAGGAGGCCTTGTGTCTGATGGATTCACATTGAATCATGTTGTTCCTGGCTTGGCTTTGAGTGGAGCCTTCATTGATAGGTCCCTGTTTGTGGGCAGATGTTATTAAGAAAAGCTGCTTTGCACATTCAAATGGCAAGACAGAGCTGTGGCACACAATTATTTCTGAGTCAGTATTCGCTGGTGTTGTTTTAAAGATACTGGGGTGGAGTAACCTTTGAGCTGGCCCTGAACTTGCTCCAGTTGTCCATACCCATTGCTGGAGTGTCCTGTAGTGCAGAGAGGATCTCTAGTTCATGTGGTCACATGTACAAGGACTCTGGTTGTCCCTGTGCAGAGATGAGCACCATGCTCAGGAATATGCTCATTTGGGAGGCTGGTACATGGATGGCTTTTTCTCCTGCTTTAGGGACGTTTTCCAGGATAGCCAGGGCCTCCCCTTTCTTGGATGGTGAAAACAGCATCTAAATGTGATACGGAAGGCCCAAGAGCAGCTGGAAGAACTGTTCTGGTTGTTTCCTGGAAGGCAGCAAGCTTTGATGCACCAGCATCAAAAATACACTTAGAGGTTCTGCAGACAAACCGTGTGACTGGCTCATAAGCTTTTGCTTTTGGCTCATGGTGATGGTGTTTCTGGAAGTGCAGAAGCAGAAGCTGAGGCTATAACCCTGCTGGATAAATCAGCTAATCCCAGTGTTACCCTAAGACAGCTCTAATGTGCTATAATGCAATTAGAGTATCACCAGAGGGCTTTCTGGCTGTGTTTGATTAGACTTGGCTTAGCAGCCATGTGCAGTGCCTGGATGGGTCTCACTGGTGTGTACTGGAGCTAAGCCAGTTAAAGCTGTTTTGGGTGTGTGGATGCACAGAGGATGGCTGGGTGGTGTGGCTGGGATCTTCCTGAACCCACACCTTTAGATCCTGCTGGTCCCTGTCCCAACCTGTGTCCACCTCTGACTATACTTGACCCACAGTATCTGCAGGTTGAGATAGATAATCTGCCCAGTCATGGGTTCCAGGGAATGACACATCCACCTCCTGCACTTTTCCTTCCCCAAAAGCACCAGCCCACAGATTCCTGAAAGCTCTCTGTGGAAACAGAGGCCATGGGGACCCATGGCATGGGGACCATGGCAGTCAGTGTGATGCTTGTCCCTCTCATGTCCCCACAGCACTCTCTCCATCTATGGGATCAACCAGGCGGATGAAGCCATCTACCAGTGCCTGGCCGAGAACAGCGCGGGCTCCACGCAGGCCAGCGCCCGCCTCACCGTGCTCTGGGCTGATGGGCTGCCCAGCCCTCCTCAGGGCGTCAGGGCAGAGACTGTCTCTGCAACCACCATCCAGGTGTCCTGGGAAAAGCCTCTGCAGAACACCAAGGAAATCATTGGCTATGTGCTGCACATCCGGAAAGCTGCAGGTATGGCGCTACCCCCACTGCCCAGAGCACCCTCAGCCTTTCCAAAATTTAGCAACACAGCCCCACTAGGTAAAACCAGGCCTGCACTGTAGTGGTCCATGCTGCTATCAGTGTTTTCATCTCCCAGTTTCTGAAGGGCAGAGATGAGGCTGTAAATACACTGTAAATATCTACAAATACTAAATATACCATTGTAAATATCAAAAGGGTGGGAGGATGAAGCCACATCTTGCTGCCAATGTAGCTCTCTGGCAAAGCATGCAGAAATCAAAGAATCAGAGAATTATAGAATGGTTTGGGTTGGAAGGGGCCTTAAGGATTATCCATTTCCAACCCCTGCCACAAGCAGGAAAACCTTGCACTAGACCAGGTTGCTCCAAGCCCTGTCCCAACATTACCAATTTCAGTGGCTTGCAATGTAAGCAGAAATATGTGTGAGCAGATACATTTCTACCCCAGGGACCAAAATTACTGCTTGGAACATCTATTTATTCTCTTCACCTCTTGCAAAGCCTAACACCGCTCAGTTCTCTCTCCTTTTGCATTTCAGATCCCGTAGAGATGGAGTACCAGGAGGCTGTTAGCAAGAGCACCTTCCAGCAGCTTGTGACTGATCTGGAGCCCTCGACCAGCTACAGCTTTTACATAAAGGCTTACACCTCGCGGGGTGCCAGCAAAGCCTCAGAAGTGACGGTGGTGAGCACGCTGGGGGAAGGTAAGGAACGCTTTGCGCAGGGACCCTCAGATGCCGACGCCCGCTGTGCATAGCAGCAGCGCCGCTCACCCCGACGCCGCCCCGCAGCGCTGTGGCACTGCAGCCTGTGGTGCTGCTGCTCCTTGTTCCTGCTGCTCCTCGTACTCTGGGATATTGTGTAAAACTCACTTGTATCGTTGCAGGGGGGTTGACTGATTAAACACAGCATCGCCTCTCCCAGCTGATGTTGTAGCAGGGGGTGAGTGCAAACCTGCCTGGCCTCGTGCGTTGCAGCTGCTCTGGGCTGTTCCTAAACTCCTTGCTAAATGCAGACTTCTGCTCAAGCAGCATCTCCTCATCTTCCAGTAGCTCTGGTACTCACAGCTCTTACTTGATAAGTGCCACACTTTAAAAGATTTTATTATTTTCTGCTCTATCCAGGGCAAATCACACTAGAGCTGAGCTGTCCTGACCTACAAATCTCTGCCCTGGAGCAGCTTTCTGTTTCAGTGGGAAGTTAGGGTGATCTCTAAGGCTTTTTTTTTTTCTTTTTTTGGCCACCAGTTAGCTTCCCCAGTTAAGACAGTGGGTGTTGTAATATAGGACCCTTGCAAACAGGTACCAGGTAGTATCACGTGGTGTGATATGTCAGTCAGAACTGGAAGAATGTTTTCTTAGAGACTGATCTAGTTTTGAAACCTTGTTTGTCTCAGATATGGAGACTAATTTCTTAAGAATCATTCTCATGAACATTCAGTAATTATGAATTTCCAACGGAGAGGGCCTTGGGTGTGAGGATGTTATTTAAGATTGAATGGAAGTATGTTGGCTTCCAGGTGGAGGATCCAGTTCTTATTCTGTTCTCGGCCCTTGCAGATATTTATTACAGAATTTAAGCAAAAACACCAGTAAATCCTTGCCTACTGGGTTGCTGCTCTGCAAGTTTATTTTCCTTAGTACTCTGCAGGGAATCAGTCACCCTTGGAGTTTGTTTTTCCTTCCAATTTAGAGGCAGAAGGATGGGCTGAGGCAAAGCTTGAAACTCCTTGACCCGATGCTCTGAGTTCAGCCCCAGAAGCTGCAACCAGCCATGCTCTATAGAGCTTGGTGACTCTGCAGAAGTCCAGGTCAAGTGAGAGAGGACTTTTTGTCATTATTACCTTCAATCATGCCAGGAATAGTTAGGTATCTGGTAATGGGATCATAAATTTCCTGGCTCTCTGAAGTTTTAAGGTATCTCTGTCCTGCTATCCTTTAAAAAAGGTTTGTCCTGTGTACCGAAGCTTCAGGAATTAACTCCCTGTCCTGGATGGACAAGCTGGCTAGGTTCAGATCACTCAACCCCAGCCTGTGTTTGCCTTTTAGGAAGGTAAAAAAGTACTTTAAAGCCCCAGTTCTGGCTTCATTTGTTTGCTTTGCTTCAGTTGTGTGCCTGTTGCCTTCTGCTCACAGAGGAGAGAGTGGCTCAGAGAGCCAGGGCCCGGTGGCTTTTGTCACCAAATTCAGGTTTCTCTGCAGATTTGTCTCTTCTTATGGCCAAGCCATTTCACCTTGTGCCCCCCCCAACATGCACAGGAGAGCTGCATCCCCCCTGAGCTTGGGGAGCCCCTGCATCTCAGGAAAGGATGGATTTTCCAAGATGCCATAACTGGCAGCCAGGGACAGCTCAAGTGGAGCCAGGATGGCAGAGATGCTGCCAGCTGGAGACTGGTCTGACTGACCATGTTATGCTGGTATTGTTTGGAGCAGGAATATGAAATACTCAGAAAACAGAGGAGCAGGGTTACTTTTGGCTTGGGGCCATCAGCTTCTCAGGGCTGGCAATACGCTGAGAGCACGCTTGGCTGAAGCCTCTGATGCTTTCTAGCGACACGGTGCTCCCTCCTTTGTGCCAGTGCTGATTTTGGATGGAAAGCAGAAGGGAAGATGCTGCAGAGAAGGGACCTGAGTGAGCCTTGTTCTCCTCCATAAACCTCACTCTCTGGGAAGGCCCTCCTGCCTCCTCCCTGTCATTCTCCTCTACGTCATTTCACAAATGCCGTGGTATTTTAAATCTCAAACGCTCTCTGCTTCATTAAGCAGCACACACTCCTTGTTCTTGTCTTTTAATGCTTTTTAGGGTTTTCTCCAGGACTTTTTGACATTTCTCTAGGATGAAGACTGTTCCTTTAGTCATCTTCGGCTAAAGACACCTTCAAGAAGAAAGTTGAAATGACCTGGGGAAAATTCCAAACAGCACGGAAGAGGAAAACAAGTATCCCAGCCCTTAGCATGAGGGAGATGCCTCACTTATATTAGCTCCATATTATGTCTAATATATACTTCTGTGAAGCACCTATCTGCTGGTGTGTGTACATATATTTACACACAGACAGATATATTCCATTGTATACACTTATTTGTGTAATCACTTTATAAACAGTACGTGCATTCTGAGAGTGCATATACCTATAATCAGTATTATACATATATATATACATATACTCAAAGTTTGAATAAATACAGTATATTCCATATTTTAAAGGAGAGATATTCTTGTGGTTTTTCTTAAATGTAAGGCTCTGCAACCATAAAATAAAGCCAACTCTTCACAAATCAGGATGGCCCACATCAGTGTTTCTTTGTCCATGGGATAATGTGATAATTTCCTTTTCTATGGTTTTTCACCCGTGGCTGGAAAAGTGATGCTTTAAGCAAGGGTCCAACTTCTCAGAGCGGGGATTTCGCCCTGGAGGGAATTGGGAGAGTAAGAAAAAAGGAGTATTTAATTGGATTGCAAAAATATGCAGCCTTGGGAGGAATGGCACATTCTGATATAAATAGAATTTACTCTGTGTTTTGCACCCAGGAATTGTTAAATTCAGCCTTCCCAGCAATGAAATGCACATCAGAATAAATCCTATCAAGAAGGAATACTTCAGCCCATTTTTTTCCCATTGGCAGCACTTAGGCAGTATGAGATCTCATTAATGTGACCCAGAACACTGGGTCTTTCCTCCTGAATCCACATGGAGATACGTGGCAGTCAGCAGGGACTTGTTCATATTCAGAGGACATCAAGCAAAGCCCCTGCAGCCAGAAGGAGGGCATCACTTTGGGAAGAGACAGGATTGCCCAGATCCTCCTGCTCAGCTGGAGAGGCATCCATCCTTCCTCTAAATCTCCTCATGGGAAAGCTTGAGCTCTCAGTACCTGGGAAAAGGCAGATGGTTGTGCTGTACAGCTTTATTATTAAATTGAGGAAATGCCCTTTTTAGCTCTCATCAGTCTTAGACTGACATGGCCACGTTTCATCGGCTTTTCCCCATCACTCACTAATGGTTGTGCTGAACTCTCTGCCAAAGGCCAGGTTTGCAGTGCTCATCCTTAGAGACCCTTTGGGGAGAAACAACCCAGAAAGCAGCTTTGGTCCAGCGCAAGCCAAGCAAGCCTTATATGTGGGAACTGCTGAGTTTGTAATCATGTGGGATTGGAAAAATAGCTCTGCCTCAAAGCCTGGAGGCTGCTGGAGAAGTAGAGCTGTTCTGCTGGATGATTTTGCTATGGGGTGAGCCGAGCTTGGTGTCTGGTGCCCAAAAACTCTTGTCCCTCCGGGCACTGGTGCTGGAGCAGAGCCTGCAGCACCTCATGCTTTGCACCTTCTGGATGGTGCCAAAGGTTGGAGAACTGATGGGAGAGTTTAGCCTGAGGGTATTTTGTGGAAATGAGAAAAAAATCATCAGTGAAATGTCCTGCTGAGGCACATCTGGTAATGGTGTCATCAGTGTAGGAGAAAGGGAGGGAGGGGGAAACACTGGGACTGTGTGCCCCAGTGCTGCCCAGGGCACAAGGCTGGGTTTGTGGCAGAGCCAGCTTTGGAAAACACAGGTATCACAAGAAAATTGGCTTCAATTTGCAGACCTTTGACTCTCAAGCCAGACTGCTGGGGCAGGATGGGGCAAGGCAGCTTTTTGGGAACCTGGAGAGGGAATGGTCTGACCCCCTCTGCAGCACACCCCAAGAATAAGGGCAGGGTTTGGGGGCATTGACTGGAGCATGTTCCTGGTGGACTTTGAATCAGCAGCAGGGACATCTTCCCAGCTAACTCCCTGTGGGCCCCTCAGGCCAGGTAAGTGCCTGCCTCCCAAAATATGCCAGCCAGAGTTGTCCAGTGATCTCAGGCTGCTCAGCTGTTTAGGGCTGTTGATGAAGATACCCCAGTTCTGTCCTGAGTCCCCAGCACAGTTACAAATCTCCCTCCTAAAACTGGTGGGGAGAGCAAGCCCCCTGCAAGCCAGTGCAGGTACCTAGCACACTTTTAAGACAGATGTCTCCAGCTCCATCCCTTCTGGTTCCTTCCTCCCAGGGGGATTAATCACTCTGAAAGGTTTGTGCCTCAGGGTGAGGGCAAAAAATTGGAATTTGAGAACGCATTGCCAAAGTCGCTGCATTCCAGCCCTGACCCGGCCAGACTGAGCATCATATTGCAGCCAATGTGTAAAAGTAGCTTCTGTTCGGTGATCTGAGCAGAGGGAACTCTTGCAAACTCCTGCAGCTCCCTGAAGAAGTTCAAAGCTGTTAAACCAGGTTCTGGTCTGCTCAGATTTTTCTCAGTCTTGGCACATTCTTTGGTGCAGTGACTGCAGGGAAAGGCTGCTAGGGAATTTCTCATCGCGCAGACTGGAAAAGCACATGCAATCCACTGTCTTTCTCTCTCTGTTTCAGTCCCAGCCATGCCATCCCTCTTTATTAAAGTCATTAACAGCACCACTGTGCAGGCGACGTGGGAGCCCTCCATCAAACTGGGCCAACATGAAGGCTTCAAGCTGTACTACCGCAAAGTGCACCTCTCCCAGTACACAGGTCCAGTGCTCCTGGCCAGCAATGTCACAGCCTACAACATTACCCACCTGGGTGAGTATGGTGACACCTTGATCCATGTCTCCTCCCCACCCTGTCATGATTAGCAGGAGAGAACTTGAATGTGTAGTCCAACCCCTAAATGCTGCAGCTCTCCCCCACGTTTTGTGGGCACGTTCCCAGCAAAAGGTACTTGTTTGCAGCATCTTGTGTGTATTTGGCAAGATGTTCTTTTCCCAAATAAGCATTAACTGAGGAGACAAGGCTCATGGTTACACCTGAACTGTCCCTCTTGTGTCCCCCTGGGCAGATGCATCAGTGGTGTACGAAGTCAAGCTCCTCGCCTACAACCAGCACGGGGACGGAAACTCCACCGTCCGCTTCGTGTCCCTGAGGGAAACTGTGGAGAGGACAGGTGAGATGGGACCTGGGTCTCATTGCTGGATTGGGAAACAGCTCTGCAGGAAGGTGGTGAGGCCAAACACATCCTGTGTGCCCCCTGTGGCACTACCCTCATCTCACCTTCAGCCACTTACTTATTTTCAGCATCACAAATAATGCTGAGGCAAAATTCTGCAGGGCTGGGAGCACCTGGTTGGCTTTTTTACCAATAGGGAGAAGACAAACCAAGTGTTTGCACATGTCAGGTTTGTTTCCTAAGCTTCAGATGGGTGAGGCCTTGAACATGAACAACCCCCCATGCACAAGGTACCAGCTGCCCATCCTCGGGTGAGACGTGGTGCACTGTGCATCTCTGCTCTTCTGGAACTCTCCTGGATATTTTGACCTTCACTGGTCAAAAGGGAGGACACGTTTGGAAAAGGAAATGGCTGCAGAGTGTGAGCCCTGTATTATGTGGCAGCAAAGGAGAAATCTCTAGAGGAATCTCTTAAACTGATCACACCTTTCACATTCATCTATGTGTAAAAAATATCCTGCTGCTCTTGGAAGCCTTTTAAGCCTCCAGTGGGAATATCTTCAAGAGATAGTTATTACTCTTCTGTCTGTGCTGGAGTAAATACTAATCTCATTGGCATCTGTCTACTCCATCAGGTTTCAGCCTGCTCTGGTGTGGTGGCTGCCTCTTAGCTCCCACCTGAGCATGTGGTATTGTAAAAATTAATATCAGAGTGTTTTTTTTTCATTAATTGTGTCTCATGACAGTATCCAGGTAATGGGGCTGGCTCACTACAGCTATTCCACTCCTGTGCTTGCTGTGTCTCCCATGCTGGGAGCAAGGGAGGTGCATAGGCAGGCAGCAAACCCCTGCTTCCCATGTAGTTCTCTTCTTCCCCATCACAACTCCCAGCACTGCCCAAAGCTCTGATTTTGTCTCTGGGCTCCCCAAAAGCCAGAGGAGCAGTAGAAGAGTAGCACCACTGAACTCTCCTCCTTTTCCTGGCAGTGCTGAATCCTCCCTGTGACTGCATGAAGGACGAGCAGAACAATAAAACCTCCACAACCGGCATCATCATCGGGATCCACATTGGCGTCACGTGCATCATATTCTGCATCCTCTTCCTTATGTTTGGGTACCGAGGAAGGTAGGGATGCTCGTGCCACTGCTCACAAGAGGTGGTGGTCCCTGGTACTGTGGGTGTGCCCACTTGAGTCTCACATCCCCTGTGCAATGTTGGACATTATGGCATGGATTGAAGGATGAAGGAATGTAGCACAGGGATAAGGCAGATGCCAGCCTGAGGGAAGAACAGAGGATGTACCACCTCTCTCACTCTTAGGTTTCATCTCTTTATTTTTCAGGCTGCTGATGTGCAAAAATGTGCAGGAGCAGCTGTCAACCCCTCAGATCCCCCGGAGCCAGCGGAGTGCCACGGGCCTTGTCCTGAACGGGGCCACTCGTAGGGACAGGGACGACCGGGACTTGAACGGAAAGCAGCTGGATATGAACGAGCTGGAGAGATTATTCCCAGCATCCCCGTCCCAGGAGCAGCAGGAGAAGGGAATAGCGGTAAGTCCAGCAGGATGGGAACACAGCTGGCTGTGCATCAGGGAGCTGCCACTCACTGCATTGGCCCCTTCTCTCTCTCTCTCTCTCTTCAGTCGGCTCAAAGCCTGTCAGCCTCCCACGATGAAACCCAGATCTCCACACTCCCTCTGGATGAGTTCAGCATCATTGAGGAGCAGCCAGATCCCCTCCCAAAAAGCCCCCATGGCAGCAGCCCTGCTGCTCTGGCTCCCGACCATGGTCCTGCCAATGAAGGATAAAACTGCCAAGACTCAAAGCCTCTTGTAGAAGTTACCAGAAACCAAACCCACGGCTGGTGATGTCTTTACGAGTTGTCAATCTCAGGTCAATTGAAGATTTCTACGGTCTGATTGTTATTTTTTTGTTTTGCTTTATTTTTATATATATATATAAATATATATATATGTATACAGCCTTTTGGAAACTCTTTGAAGTTTATCTTTCTGACCTCTCTCGAGCCTCTCGATGTGTTTCTTCCGATGACGGCTCTCTGGAGACAGGTCACAATGGATTTTCCCCACAGCTGCTATGTAACAGACTCCTTGGCAGAGTTTGGCAAACTCTCCAGTCTCTGACAGACTGGGGATACGGTGGAGCCCCCATCTCTTGGCATTCCAGACTTTTTCCTGATCAGCAGCTTTAGGACTACATTTTTGGATCTATTTTTTATTTCCAGAAGACTGGATTTGGAAAAATCCTTTTAACTTGACTCCAAAAATTGAGGCCCAGGAAGGCTGTCTCTCCGTGGATTTGATGATTTCGTACACTTTCGCTATTTCTCAGGATACTTTTTTTGCTGACTGACTATAAATAATATGAAAAAAAAAGTAAAAAAAAAAAAAAAAAAATAAAGTGTGTGTGTCAAAGGATGCCTGAGGGCTACTGAAAGACTTGGACAGACAACCCGAGTGAACTCAGAACCTACCTCAACCGGAATGAATGTCTTCTGGGAAGCAGAAATACCTGCGTCTTCCTTCGTGTTCAAACAAACAAGAAGTGTAGCACTTGGTCAGTACAAGCATGGTCCTACCTCAGCAGTCACGCTCTGTACCCGCCACCTTGGTGGCTTCCTTGTCGTCGTTCCCATGTAAAGCACTTCCAAACCTTTGAAAGCAATGTTCTACCTCAAGTGTGAGAGAAACTCGTGTGTGTGTGTGTGTGTGTGTGTGTGTGTGTGTGGTGTGTGTGTATGTCCTCCCCTCTCCCCCAGTTCCTGCCTCTCCCACCCAGCCCCACATGAAGCACGATGCTTCACTGGTGTTATGAGCTTTACTTTTGGGGGCTCCGGTGTGATTTTGTGTGGCGGAGATTCGTGTTGTGGTTTTTTACTTTAATGATTGCTGGGGCTGTCACAGACAAGCAGCACGATGCCCTGTGGCGCCCCAGCACCACTGCCTTTCCAGGGCTGATTTGGGTACTGGTCCATCCTGGGTTTGAAGGGATGGGGTGCTCAGATGCCAGTGCTGGGGCCAGGCACCCTTCTGCCCCATTAGTGTGCTGCTCCCCAAGGCTGATTCCCAGCAGGATGATCTATGGTGTGTGCCAGTACGAGCAGCACAACACATTCTTGGGAGGTGGGAACCTGGACATCACTGTCTTGTCCCAAAGCCCACCCTGCTATCAGCAGCACCCATGGGGAAACCCCAATAGAGCACTTCCAGAACCCCTTGAGACGCTACTGAGCTGCCCCCAGCTCCTCCAGCGCCTTTCCAGATACAGGAGAACGTCCAAAGGATGAGTGGAGCCAAAAAGAGCTCAGTTCCCTGGGAGGGACAAAGCAAGGAGGATGCTGGGGGCTGCCAGAGCTGCCCTTTCCCCAGGCCCAGGGTGGGCAGAGGAGCTCCTGACACCAAAGAGAGGGTCTGTCCCCTCCAGAGATCAACCACCAACCTGACACTGTGGAGGTTGTGTTGTCCTGGTGTGGTGCAGCCTTGTAAGTCAGTGTGTGACTGGCACTGTCCTTGGGTGAGATGGGGACACACACAGGGGACAGGGACATCAGGTGCCAGCTGGTGCCTGAGGGCAGCCCTTTCCCTGCTGTGTGAGATGGTTAAATCCAGGCAAATGTGAAGGTTTGATCTCTTTGTGTAGGTGGTGGTAAATCAAACATTGCTGTATTTGCAAGGACAGTGAAAGGAATCAGGAAAGGAAATGAGTTTAAGTTTAAAAAAAGTATTAATTGTATTTTTTTAAATGGTACCAGTGGGAGAGTCCCTTGTGTCAAAAGCACCCCCATCACTTGCCCAGCTGGCAATGGGATGCAACTAATGGCTGTGTAAATAGTACAATATACAGGAGGCTGAGCAAATGCCTCTGTCCTGGTGCTGGGCAGAGTTACCTGGTACAGGATTCTGTCCTTCCACATCAGCTCATCCAGCTTGGCCCAAGCAGATGTAATGGCACCAACCTCAAGAGCAAGGAGCTGTTCAGGCTCAGTGTTCCTATCCCTCATCCATTAAAATTCCTCATCCTGTAGACACATGCAGAACAGAAAAGATGCAAAGGGATAAATTTTGGCATTAAAACCCCCAAACAGCCCCTCCCCACCCCACCAAAGAGGCCAAATGGCCTGTCAGATGATCCCTGCTCACACCAGTGATGCTGGACCTGGAAACAGCCTGGGAAGGGGCTGTGGGAGGACAGCGCTGTGTGAGATCGATAGCACAGCCCATCCCATCGCAGGAGACAGAGGATGCCAGGGTTAGGGGAAGGCAGGAGGGAGGAGAAGACACCAAACAGCTCGAGTTATAACCTCATATCAAAGACATCCTGATCCTCTCCTGCCATCCCACTCCAGCCCAGTTTTTCTTTTTATTGTTTTTTTCGTGTGTGTAACGCCGCCGTTCACATTGAATAAGTACCGTTGCCAAAGTGAACACAGAACCTAGAGTAGTGTTCAGCTCAGACTTCCTGGAGCTGTGAACATGCTATTAATTTAATATCATATTATTGTGATATTGTAATAGTAACAAGTATTTGTCACTACTTCCTTTTATTAAAGGGAAATGCTGTGCCATTTGACTAGTTGGAATACAATAGTATGTCAAGAGTAGAGGTTTTTTTCTTTTATTGTTTTTTAATTATGCAGAAACATGGTGGCTTAAACCAATGCAGATTCTGTGTTGGTTTGAGATGGTTGAAGATGGATGTAAATCTTTAAAGACTATTTTTTAGATGTTTAGCTTTTCCTCTTTTTGGGGGCTTCTTTTCTGCTATTGTCAATTCGTACCATTGGGACCTAACACAGACAGTTGTGGCAGCTCAATCCCTGAAGGGATGAGGCTGAAGTCTGGTGATCCATGAGGATCCACGGTCTTCCCTAAATTATCTAAGTCCACCAAACGGGGCAAAAAAACCCACTCAAAATTACATATTGACTTTGTGCCTCTAGCTGCCACTAAGCTGGAAAAGAGACATGTAACAGCCCCACTCACTGTACTGCAGTGCTTGAATGGGGCTGGAATCAAAGCTGTCCCAACCCAAAACTTGGGAAAACATCACCTAGCATATGTCTGGCACTTCATCTGTGAAATGAGAAAGAAAAAAGAATTTTAAAAGAGTTTGTGTTTGGTTTCAGCATGGTGGACAGTCTGTCCCTCATTCATCCAAACTGCTGCCCTGGTTTTGAAGGAAACTGATGGAATTTTATTCTGTGTTTGGGACACAACTGTACTCAAGTAGACAAGTTGTACTCGGGTAGATACGTTGTATTTGGGTGGATATGGGACAGCAGGTCCCTGTGTGTTGTAGATGTGGGGCTGTGCCACAGGAAGGGGATCAAGGCATCATTTGATGTCCCCAGACCAGAGGCTGAGGCAGCCAGACAGTCCCAGGGTGGTTCCTAGCACCTCTCACCATCAGCGCCCACCTGCCAGCCAAGGGCAGCACTCTCTTCACGCTCCTTTACACACCACAACATTTAAGGAACAGCTTGAGCAGTTTTTTACTCCTTTTTTCCCCCTCCACTTTTTTCTGATGGGAGGAATCAGTTCTACCCAGAAATAAAACCACTGGATGATGGGCAGGTGTTGGATCCAGTGCAAACTGCTGGAAACTGCCCATGTTTGGGGTAGGAATCTTATCCTATAGTATTTTTCAAATAATTACACTAATTCAACCCATTGCCTTTTCTCAGCTGATCCCAAAATCCCTCTTATTTCCTGGCTGTGGTGAGATTAAATTAATAGGTAATGGCCACAACCTATTCTTGGAGATCTCAAGTTAACCAGAGATGGCTGCTTCCTCAGGGATAGTATCCACATTGTCTTTAGTTGAACAGGGAATAGTTTTATGCTGTGACAGGGTATTTTCACACTGTTGGATTCAGGTATTTATTTGTCTACCATTATCTTTCTTCTTCCTTGTTTTATAAAGGTGCTGATATATTTAAGTGCTGGACCAGTTTGGGAATTTTAAAGCTTCCACCCAAAATTATACCAAGGGACTGTAGGTTTTAAGTTGGCAATAAAAGAGGAGAGAAGCTACGAAGTGTTGTTGCCTCTGGATAGTGAAGGGAAGAGTTTTGCTGCCTGTGGGGGTGTTCCTCTGGGATAACCATCCCAAGGCATTTTAGGGGGGGATCAGTGCGGTGTCCGAGCCCTCTCTGACAGCACTTAAGTCTGGGAAAATTGGGTAAAAAAAGGAAATTAAAAGCTTATGAAAACAAAGAGGGGGAGCTCCTCACTTCATCTGTGCAAACAGTGTGTGGAAATCTATCCCTCCCCGTGCGTGCCGGAGCAGGCAGGTTACAGATCCCATCCAGCAACTTGATGCCGGCTCGTTTATTTCCCTCACCCGCCAAATTAAAAAAGGGAAAAGAAAAGGAAGGTGCCTGGTGGGGAGATGGGGACGAGTGAAGCACCAGCACCCCCAGCCAAAAGCGCTGCTGGCACAGGGCCATGGCACTGAAACCCCCTGGAACACTGGGAATCAGGGAAATGGCTCCAGGTGTACTCCAAGGGCAGAGCCTGGGCTACAACATCGTGTGGGAAGAAGGGACAGGGCCGGTGTGAAGCCCAGCAAGTCGGGGACAAACCTGATTTCATGGGGCTTTGGATCAGGGTCTGACTTAAAAAGCAAAGAGGGATTTGTACTTTGATCCTATTTCCATCATTTAAACTTGCAATATCTTTACGTTTGTAAGAAAGTCGTAATAAAACCAATGCTAAACTTTTGTCCCAGTCCTTTTTGGGAATCAACTGTTAGGAGTAATATTAAAAACCCAAATTGCAAAGCACTTTTCTACTGTTTATTTTCTACCTTTCTTACTTCGAACTGTCTTGATATTGAAATCCCACTGATCCCACGATTGTTAGCTCTGTATTAAAAAAATAATAATAAAATAAAACCCAGGTTTTTTGTAGTTTGCTCTGTTTAGATTTTAGCCTGTGGCTACTTGTACAAGAAAAATAAAACTAGAATAAATGAGCTTTTGTGGGGCTTTTCTTTTCACATGCAGGGCTGTGGTGTGGGGATTGTTCAGGGTGATGGGGCATCACCACTTCAAGCTTCCTGACCACTTCCCAACTCCTCTCAAAGAGAAGCTTCCAAAATTCAGCATTTAAGGGCTGAGGGGGTTTTATTTTGATGCTTTGCTCATAAAAGTCCAGCCAAGCAGAGTCCTGCAGAGTCCTGCTGGAGCGTGGGGGCTTTTGGAAGCTGGGTGAGATGAGACCTCCAGGGTCACAGTGTGACACCTGTGCTTAGAAGTGCAAATCAATTTCCAATTAATCTTGGCTCTTGCTCAGCTATTGCTGCAGCTGCTTTTGCTGCTGCCTGCAGCACTAACGGGGCAGCATCTGTGAGGGTGGGGAGGCTCTGGCACAGTTGCCCTGAGAAGCTGTGGCTGCCCCATCCCTGAAGTGCCCAAGGCCAGGTTGGATAGGGCTTGGATTACTCTGGAATACCCATGGAATACCCATGCCCTTCCCACAGCAGGGGATGGGAACAGAATGATTGTTAAAGTCCCTTCCAATCCAAACCATTCTGGGATCTAAGGTGTATCCCTGCCCCAAAACAGGCTGTGAACCATGAGCCACCCTCCTGCCCCTGTCCCATGTGCCGCTGCTGCTGCTGCCCTTGATGCCAAAGCACAGGCAAAGTAGAGGCTGCGGGGAATAAATGAGCAAGATTGAGCCCAGCAGCACTTTCTAAAGGGTTTTCAGTAAGCAGGTGAGTGAAAAGTCACTTCAAACAACTCCCCGAAGCTCTCGGAACTGCTAAATTGCAGCATGGATTGTCTAAATATATACTTTATAATAAATACCAGCATAAAAACTGATTTTATTTCCCAGTGGCAACGCAAGAGGTGAAAAAAAGATCAGAGTGGGCTCACTCAGGGGATTTTCATGTAAGTTCAGTGAAATCTGGTACTGCAGATAGCAGCTGCAGAGTCAAGGTATTGTATAGAGCTTGTGGCTTTCATTAAAAAGGACTTTCCCTGCCTTCATGGCAATAAAAAAAAGGTTTGACAATATTAATCTGAAGTCTTAGAAACTAAGGAAATAAAAAACCCCAAGCAATGTTTAAATCACTTTGATTTTGGGCTGTTGGAAATATTAAGAGCCCTTTAAAAAACTCTACTTGAGTTCTCAAAACTTGTCTTTAATAGAAGATATCTCCTTTTGACCATGTGCATTCAAATTATTGCTGGAAACGTCTCAAATCAACGTCTCTTCAGCTATAGAAACACTAAAAAAAATTAAGTTGGGTGTTTTCAGCTCTGAACAATAAGTTCCTGCCTCAGATTTCACTGGAGATGTTACTGCTAATGTCCTAGTTATAACCCTGCCACAGGGAGAATTTATAATATCCCATAAAGCCCTAACTATCGGAAAGGTCATTTTGGCATTAATACCACTTGGGCATCACCACTTCATTTGCTGACACTTTTACAGAGCCACGCTTGATTCTGGCATGGCTGCTGTAAAACCTTTACAGCAATGGCCTAAGCCTCCAAAAATCACCTTAAAAATCAAGAGCTGGAACATCTTCATCAGCAGGTGCAAGCAGCTTGGAAAGGCTCTGCTGTCTCTAAGTGTGGGGTCTCCCAAAACCCAGGGCTAGCACCCCAACCCCACTGCTCCAGGGGGGATTTAATCCTCAGATCTCATCTCCAGTCCTGTTATTCCCAGCACCTTCAGACCCCACCAGTGCTCACAGCCTTGACTAAATTAAAAGTCTCCTAATTTCATACAAAATTACCAACCCCTTGCCTTGCAGAGAAAGCCATTTCCTTAGTGCTAAAATAGCTAAATTAGTCTTGCTCGGCCTCGTAAAGGAGCTTGTCTTGTTTATTGAGCGATAAATATAAAGGTACAGTAACTAAATTCATCAGTCCCTAAATGCAGCCGTTGGGAATGGCCATTTCCACCATCCAATCTACGGCTGCATGAATATTTCAGAGTCCTTTTTCCCTTGGGTGCTCGCCTTATCTCTGGAGCCTGGATATTATTTTCTGCTTTTCAGCTTTTTGGATGTATTGGAGGAAATGTCATTATTTGGACCTGGGTGGATTACAGTTGACTTTCCTAAGCCAATTTATATTGGCAAGCTGCTGTTTTTAAAAACCCCTATAAATCACTCCCATGAATTTTAATAATATAACGTGGTTTCAAACATGCTCCCTTAATACGTGACACACTATTACAGCCGACAGTCGCTCCTCGGGTTGTGAACTCCGTTTTACCTTCACCTTCAGCGAGCACCATGGGGGACGAGTGATGCCTCAGCCAGAATCTTGGAAATACCCATTCCTGCCCCAAACACCTTGTCATTGCAGTGATTGTGACTTAACAGTGAGACCTTAAAGATGCTGGTGCAGAAATTGTGGGGATTAGGACTATTTGCTGGTCTTTCCCTAAATAAAGATATAAGATGCACATCCAGAGTGCAGCTCCAGGCTGGGATTTGTGGCTCTAACTGTTCCAGAAACTCCCATATGCCAGGAGACAAGGCTATGCCTCCTCATCACCTATGGACTTACTCTGATGAGCTCTGTCCTCTTCTTGTGCTAATTATCTTCATTTTCTTCCCATCTTCCCATGGTGTCTGCGAGCACTCAAGGGGTGTCTGTCAGTGGAGAGTGGTCTCCTGGCCAGAAGAAAATGGGCTAAGAGGGATAAGGAATAAAGAGCAAAAGAGAGACCTTGGGAGACCTTTGTCAAGGAACATCTATGGATCATATGGAAGAACTGATGATGGGGTTTGATGCCCTGGTGATGTCCCCACTGGAGAGCTGCTTATTCACATTGCCTGGTGTTAGTTGTACAGAACTAAACATAAGAATATTCAAGGCCAGGTTGGAGCAGCCTGGTCTCAAGGAAGGTGTCCCTGCCCATGGCAGGGGGTTGGAACTGGATGTTCTTTAAGGTCCCTTCCAACCCAAACTAGTCTGTGATTCTGTCAATGTAATAAGAACATCTGCAAGAAAGAGGATCTTTAAGGGATGGACTAATTGCAGGGAGGGAAAAGAATAATGAGCCAGACTTTGCTTTTTTGGCTTCCAAAAGCAGTGAGGGCTCTCCAGCACAGGATGAAGCAGGATGGGGTAAAGGGGGTGCTAGGACCTCCTCAGACCTTGCCACTGCCTGCTCAGCTGCACCCAGCACCACTGCGACCCAAAGCAATCCCTGGTTTAATATTCTTGGGAGAAAAAAATAAAAATCCCGTTTGTGCAGGGAGCAAAAAGGCTTTTCAAAGGCTTTCACTGTGATGATTTCCCCTGAAATGTTGTCACGTTCATCATTAATCTATTTTTTCCCTTTTCTGTAACTTAACCTGCGACAAGCCGACATTGTAAGTGCTTGATTTTCCAAGAATAAATTACAGTTTCATAAATGGTATTTTGCTTCACTGCTCAATTTGCAAGTGAAATGATGCCAATTGCTTTGTTCACAGGATTTTATCTAGCACGAACAATACCATCCTTGAGATTTATTTAGTTTTTAACCCTCAAGTTATTTTCAGAGCCTATATAACAGGAGTACATGGAAAAGTACACGACAGCCCATATGTTTTGGCATTATCAACTAACCATGAGCAGATACAAGGGCCCACGTGCCTATAAAACATCGATCTAGGAATGAGATGTCACACACAGAGTGAGACACTGCCCAAAGAGAAAATAATCCCTTGGATCAAAAATATTTACAGTTGCCCCATGCTGGGCTAGAGTGCCCTGAGTGACTTTTTATATGCATGATTTATGATTTGGGGCTGGGAAATCAGCCCCCCCAGCTTCTCTCAGAGACCACCAAATTGCCTCATGGACCAATATATCCCCAGTGGGATCTCCAGAACATGGGGTTCCTCAGTCCTGTGGAAAATATGGGGTTTACACCAGCCTATTTTTTTTTCTTATATGATAAATTTATGCAAAATAGGAAAAGAAATTAAAGCATCTTGGAGCTATTTATGTTTTTTAAATGCAGAGGAATCCTCCCTGCTGGAGACACCAACTCTGCCCAGGGACAGCCAGGCCACACTGGTTTGGACATGTCAGCATTAAAACAGTAAAACCTTTCATCAAAGGAAGGAAAAGAGAGAAAAAGTCCCTGCATGGGAAATGTTAATGCTACAAGATTTGGTTAACAGCCATGGCTTCTGATAGGACTTTTTAAACCTGTTTTTATAGGGGAGACCTTGGTAGAAAAGTCCTCTTTTGGGAAAATTTTAGATGTTTTTCACTTCTGGTATAAGACAAAAAATGAATGGAAATGGCTGTATTAGGAATGAAAACCTCATGTTTGAGGTATTTGTGCTCACTAATACACTGGGATGAGTTAGTGAAGAGCCTGGAGCTTCATCTCCATCCTTTAACCGAACCACCCCACTGGAGCTGGCTGGCTCCTGGTTTTCCTGCAGTTGATAAATCATTTAACCAAGACCACAAGAGCTCTGAGTCTGCAGGTAATGTGGGCAGTTGAGGCAGAGTTTGCATTTCTAGCAGTGAAACTGAGGCACAGAGAGAATATTTATTTTCCCCTTCAGATATGAAAATGTGTTCACTCTCATCCCTCCTCTGCTTCTCACCCCAGTTCCCTCGCCCCCCTGGATGAGACACTGGGAAAGGTTTTTGCTATTCCCTTGCAAATGGATGCTTCAAGACAGCCCCAGACCCTCAGAGGCTTTGGATTTGGCACTTAACAAAGATAAATTTCTGGTAACAAACCACTTCACAAAACAGAATTGTAACCTTTTGGGCAACCCCAAGAGGCAACATGGAAATTCCAGCGAAATGAAACGTTCTCAGCCAGACAATGTGTGTCCCTGCTGAGGCCATCACTAGATTTTTACAACATAGAAAACCAGAATAACTCTGAATTTAAAAGAAGTGAGGGCTTGCCCACTGCAGGTACTGCGCGAATGGGTCCCTCCACAGCTTCCCCACACACAGGGCTCCTGGCCATGGAGCTCCGGGCTAAGGGGCCGGGCTGCTAATGGCTTTAAGCGGCGCTAATTGATCCGTGCAGTCACTGTAATTACGGAGCGGGATGTGGTGGCAAAACACTGGCAGAGCATTAACTGCTGCGAAAGGAGAAAGCCAAATCACGGGTGAATCGATCCTCAGGCAGCCGGCACTGACAGCCCCGGCACTCAGCGCTGAGATTTTCCAATGAGCTGAGGTTTTCTGCAGGAACGTGCTGATTTCAGGAATATTTGATGGGAAGAAAGGTCGCTGTTAGCTCTTTTAATCTATTTCTTTGCATTTTGCCTCCAAACCCAGGCTGAGTCACTGCGGGTTTGCCCCCGCTGCACTGAGCAGCGCCTAATCCAAAGGTGCCCAACAGAAAGCACTGGGTGTCTTTGCAATTAATTAGCCTTAATGACAACCTCCAGCAGCATTAGTGCAGGGTGTTTGAGCCACAACGAAGAGCTGCTCTGTGCGTGCAACAGGGACCCACTCCCGTCCTTTTCCTAATGCAACTCATTGATTACTCTAATTAAAACATGCATTAGTAGGTACTTGTGATAGTTAAAGGTTGTGTAGGGCCGATGGGGAGTGGGAGCAGCCCCCAGCTCCTGCCTGCGGACACGGGCTCCCAGCAAGCGCCTGAGGATGGAAAGCGGAATGAACAGGGGAAGGAAGGAGAAGGGGTTTAGTCTGGGGACAGAGCCGGGAAGTGACAAGGTGCAGGAAGACGACATTGTTTCGCAGTAATCTCCCAACATTCGTTAATACTGCTGTCACAGCGCCGACATGCTGCGTTAATTAAAATGAATGGTACATGACAGAGCAATAATTCCATTATTTCTCCATGCTTGCACCTTCCTGTGTTTCATCCTCGAGAAGCAGGGCAGGGGGAGCAGGGGGCAGGGGACCGAGGTCCCTGAGCAGCCCAAGGTCCCTGACCCGCCGCCTCCTGTCAGGGACCGGGTGCCGACAGCAGCTGGGACGCTCAGGGCTCCACGGCTGCCGATGCCGTCCTCACCCTGCGCCGCTGCCACAGCAAATCCCTGTCCTTGCAGCCGGGCTCCACATGTCCCATCCATCCAGGGACACACCGAGGGCAAGGAGGCCCCTGGAGCCATGAAGAGCATCCAGTACAGGGACAAACCCTTCCCTCCTACAATTAGCAGCCGCAGTAAAAACAGGCATGGACTGATGGCGAACCAAGGGTTTTGCTAAAATGCCTCTTCTTCAGAGACTGTTCTCCCCCCTCCCACACCTCTCCCTGCCTCTGTCCAACAGCATTCCCAAAAGACTAAACACCTTTGGTTTCCATGGCAGCCTGATTTTCAATGAGCATCCTTCAAGTCCCAACCGGAAAGAAAATGTTTCATTAATGCATACAGGATACACTGACATCTCCCCGGGGTGACAGTATCCTTCCCCCAAAACTAACACCTTCTGCCCATAGTTTTTGGGTTTTGTTTTTAGTGGATTGATGGAGTGATGGAACCATGGGAAGGGGCTGGCCAGCTCTGCCACTGACTCACAGAGCTTGCTTAGAGAGGGAACTGGGCTGCTTTTGCTTGGGGGAAATTAAATAAATAAAGTAACGACAAGCATTGGGAGGTGGCTGCCTCTCCTCCAGCCCATTGCACGGGGACACTGACACCTCCCTTCTGAGCTGTCCTGGATACCAATCTTCTGGTTTCAGTTTGCCTATTTCCATCCAGACTCTGCTTATGTCTCCTGTTTAACACAAGCTGAGCAGTTTGCATACTCACAATTTGCCATTTCCTTTGGGTTTAATCCCATTTAGTAGCTCTGCCAGGCAGAATATGCCCAGAGCTGGAGAATGGGAAACTGAGGAACTAATGATTTGAAGCACGGCACTTCAGTCCTGCAGGATTTCATAAGAAAGGGTCAAAGGACATTCCCTCCAGCCCAGGGGTGCCAGGGCAGGGCGAAGTCAAATGTGTTTGCTACGTGATGTCCAAATAAAGTAACGTTAAGCAGAACAAGTGAAATTTTTTAGCAGAGGATGCCTGGGGGGAGGATGCAGAGGATGCACTGAGGCAAAGCAACCCAACCTTCACTAGCCTGGAACCTTTGAAAGGTTTTTTGAGACCCCAGGTCACGGCACAGCCTGGGCCCTGGCTTTTCCCAGCCCAGAGGATAATTGCTGTCCAGCCGTGACGTACCCTTTCGCTGACCCCGCCGGGGTCCCAGCCACCCTCCGGGATGTGGCAAGGACAGATATATGGCTGGACCTCAGGGGGCTCCTAAAAGCAGATCATGCCAAAACAATACAGCTTTGTAAAGCAAAGGGGGCACGAAGGCACGGCCAGCCCCGAGTGCTGCTGCAGGATTTACTGCCCACAGATGGGGTGGTGGCTGTGGATGATGCACCGAGCATCGCTCTGGGGCAGCCATGAAAAGAGGGCTGGGAAAGTGCCCCCACACTTGCTTTGGTTTTTGGTTTTTGTATGTGCAGCATCATCTTTAGCTGCAGCAAAGGCTGCTCTCCAGAGACCAGGATTTGGGAAGTCTCAGGTGTGTCCAGTGCTTGGCTGAGGTTCCCTCCTTGGACTCATTCCCATTCCTGCTGGGATGTCTAATTCCAGAGCTGGAAGAGCTGAGCTGAGCCGCAGAGCAGGGTCTGCCCCCAGGGAGGTTTGTCCTGCCTTTTACATCACCCTACAACAGGAGGAGCCTGCCCACGTGGACTCAGGCATCTCAGAGGGACCTGGACCTCAGTCCTCCATCCCTGAAAGGAAAGCAGGATGCTGCCATGCCAGAAGCATGTATTTATCCATCATATTTATCCAAAAGGTTAGGAAAGAGCCATAGGGACATGATAGAGCCTGTCCATGCACCAAGAGGTGGTCAAAGAGCACCAAAGGTAAACGCAGACAAAGATGCTACAAAGGATACAGTTGAGATTAAAGGTATTATTTCTTAGAATATCATCTAATAAAGTTAAATTAAGCACATAACTACTGCCCACCTTAGCACCTCCCTCTCAATTTCTTTTGAGAGGACATCATTAAGACCCAAAAGCTTCAGGCACACCAAAAAAAAAAAAAAAAACAACCCAAAAACCCCAACCCAATACATTTTGTCTTTTCCGGTGCTAATAAAGCCTTCTGCATTGCATGGGGCTTTTTAACAGGGAAAAGCAACTTTTCCTAATCTTTCTGCAAAACTAGGGTAGTTTTCACAGCCAAATTTCAGACCAGCCTTGCAGTTCTCTGACTACCCTTGCTCTACCAGCCTGATGCATTTCCACAGCACAGGGCAGCCCACGAGCCCTTGCAGCAAAGCCTCTGGCACTTCCAGGAGGCAGCTCTCTGCCAGGAGAGAAAACCCATTAGAGCTCCCAAGAGCAGAAACACATTGGAGCCGGCAACATCATTAAATGAATATTCATAAATTATTTTGCTACATAAACAATATTAATATCACACCTTCCACCTTCAAAAGCCCATTGCAGGCAGGGACTCATTAGGACCCCAGCAAAGACCACTTGCAGACTTTCAGTTATATGGAAATTCAGAGACTTTATTAAACACAAGCAATATATTTATTTTAATAGAGTACAAAGCCTGGATTTGGCCACCCTAAAACACCACTCAGAGCACCGAATCTCTGAACAACCCGATCAAACAAGGCTAATGTGTGCAATATATCTTGGGTGAGTAATATACAGCCACATTTCCTGCTCCATTTACCCAGTTTTAACTACACCTGACCTACTCTTATCCTAATAGAAAACGGCTGCTCTTCTCATTGCCCGTCCTCCATACATGTTTTTCTGATAATGACCAAAACTAAATCACTTCCCTTTCTCCTAAGTGCTGGGCACCAGCTGTCTTGTGACATTTAACTACTACAATTCCTTTTGCAGGACCTCCAGCTTAGTTCCTGGGGCTCTGGACCTCTGTCCCTGTGTCCTGTCTCCATCCTGCATCCGGGCATCGGAACTAAGGCATTAGGCATCCTGCACTTGGGTCACAACAACCCCATGTGACATGACAGGCTTGGGAAGAGTGGCTGGAATGCTGCCTGGTGGGAAAGGAACCGGGAAAGGAACTGGGGAACTCAGTCTGGAGAAAAGGAGGCTCAATTGGCCTCAGTGATCTTAATGATCTTTTCCAACCTAAGTGATTCCATCATATTATGGTCCCAGACCCATAGGATTTCCCTATTTGGCCTCATCAAGGAGGTGTGTGGAGAAAAACCTGGGAGCTGCCTCAACTCCTGCTGCCACTCTCTCTGTGAGCCAAGGTCTCCCTGCAGCAGTGAGGATGCTGCTTGTCACCAAGAGCAATGCATTGGTTCATTCTGGGTGAGAGGTTCTCCCAAACCCGTGAGCATCACCTCACAGACCAGGTTCAGCTTTGGAAAGGAAAAAAATCTGCTTCCAGCAGTGGTTTTGCCCCCCATGGAGCTTAGCTCAGAGTGATCCATCGAGGTGGATTTAAAGCTTCCTGAGCAGTATGTTTAAATGGCCAATTTGGCCAGAAAATGTGCTTGATTCACAAGCGCTGGCTGCGTTTCTCCAGTGCTGAGAAATCACGGCTATATGTCATTATTGTTACTAATTGCTATAAAGTATTATGGGGAAGCGATGGCACAGGCAGAAAGAAATATAAACCATTTGCAGTCTATTGAGCCCAGAGAACATTTCCCAAGCTTGCTTAGGGGTGCAGAAATCGGTGCTCGGTGCAAATAAATGAGCAAAAGCATTTTCTGAAGGAATTAGCACATGGCACGAGCAAATTGCAGCAATTGTGTCTCTTCTTTCTAAGCACTGAATTGCCTCTATAATTCCCCATCATTTAGTTGCATAAATCTTGCACAAATAAACCGGCAATTTGCATATGCACAGAAAAGAAATTATAGAAACACAAGGAAAGATGTTATATTTTTCCTTCATGAGCTGGAAATAAATATGCATTGCTTACTGCCTAAGCTGTGTTTGGCCCAGCTCAGAAATAAAAATTTAGGAAACCCTTTAATTTTCAATAATAAATACATATCAGAGGATGAAAAAAAATATAATTTGTGGCATAAGGAAGCCACAAGTTTCTGGGCTGTTGCATCACGAGGTGTGCTGGCAGAGCTGTGTGTGCATGCAGAGGATGCAGCGTGATCACAGCATCGTAGAATCCTAGAATGGTTTGGGTTGGGAGGCACCTAAAGATCAGCTGGTTCCAAACACCTGCCATGGGCAGGGACATCTTCCACTAGACCAGGCTGCTCTAGACCATGGGTCACACCAATGTCTTCATGACAATGGCCAAGGGATGCAGCTCACCACAGCTGACAGGAAGAGCAATGCAGAGGGGTGAATGCAGCTGCCTCTGGTGCAGCTCAGTCAAGCACTTACTGAAATAAATGCAGAGGCTCTTGGGGAAGTGAACATCTCTTGAAGGTGACACTTCCTTTAAGCATCATCTTGATTTTCAACTACAAAATGCCTATATTTGTTGTGACTTCTATGGAGAACTCTGAGGTTTCACTACTACAGAAATCCTAGGGTCAAGGCCAGAAGCAATTAAATTATATCTCTAAATTACTGGGCCATAATGCAACATCTAGCCTTAGATCCTACCTGGACCAAGGCACCAGTGGGCAGCAGGGGTAGGAGCAGCTCTGACCATTTATCATGCTGGTGGAGGCTTCCCAGAGGATCAAAATAGCTGTTTCCGATTAACTCCCCGTGTGACTGATCTCATTCAGGAATAAGAGGGTGTTATTCCAAAACACCATAATCCTCTTCCAAATGACTTAATCACATTTGGAATAATGTGCTTTTCTTCCAAAACATTCATACAGGAAAAAAATCAGGGGTGAAAAAAATCAATCAGAAACAGCCCTTTGGAATAACACCTCGGAGTTCTCAGTGGGGACGTGTGATACCATGCTGGTTTACAAAGATTTAATAAATCACCATTTGTAGTAATTCCTGCAGGCTGGGAGAGCAGCCTGACTGAGAGGCACACAGCATCTCCTCTTCCTCACTCCAAGCTATGGAAGTCCAAAATGATCCCACTACACACTGGTGCTGCAGGCACTCACCCATGTCTCTCATGTTCCCTATGAACCATTTATGGCTGGAACACTGCTGCCAACCAATGCTCAGGGGTGGTCAGTCAGGCCAAGTTGGAAAGTTAAAGAAGTAGGAACATCCAGACTGTGTCCCAGGAGAAGGTGCCACCAACATCCACTGGCTCCCATAGCCATTCTCTCTCTCTCTCTCCTCTGCATCTCCCACACTACTGGGGCAGGAAGACCCTCGTGTCAAGAAGGAGAAAGAAGCAGTGACTTGGATGAAAGCACGAGCTCTCACATCTTTCATCCATTAACTGATCATTCTTCCTGCACAACACATGTGCCAATTCATCATAGGTGATCAATACCTTCCTTGAGGCCCCAGGATGATGAACGTCTCTGCTAACATTCAAATGACCTTGAGAGAACAGGGGGCAGCTCCCTCAGGCACAGGTCAAAGAGCCAAGACTGAAGCATCATGTAAGATGATACATGTTCCCAAAATCTCTCTGTAATGCACAGAGAAATGGATTTAGCTAAAAAGCTTCTCCAGAACTGTGAAGAAAAATTTTAAGTCCTGCAGAGACTGGAAGATGATGCCGGACCAAGCAGACCTGGATTTTGTGTGCCAGGCTGGAGCAGAAGGCTGTGACAGCCACTGGCAAAAGGGCAATGTGGTTCCTATCCTGTGCTCTTGCTCTGGGCTTAGGGTCAATTCACAGCATCTCTGTGTAGAGTTAAGATGGAGTCACAAGCTGGGACCTCCATTCTTCACAGAGACCAAGAGTGGATGTACTCCTGTGTGGCTCTGTCAGGTGCAGTCCTTTGCTCAATCCCTAAGGCCATTCATTACCTGTGGCAGGGTAAGGACCAGTGCTGTCCCTCTCCAAATCACTGTTTATCTCACCAAACCTCCAGATCCCAGGAGCTGCCATCCTCCTGTGTGAGGAACTGCTGTCTACAGCTTTCCCCTCTGCCCATATCCAGCCATGCCAGCAGGAAAATAAACCCCAGTCCTGCTCTGTGTGCACTGCTAACCAGGGCTGCTCATGGACTACATACAATATATAAGGTCTCTTTTTCTCAGAAGAGGAAAAAAAAGATAACCATAGATACCTAAATCAGCTTCCCACCTTCATGAAACTGAAAACCAATCCTTTAAGACAGCTGTTTGTCCTGCACAGCTCCATGTTTTGCCCCAAAAATAACAGAAAGAAATGCTGAGAACTGGCAAAGCTCCTACAGTAGTTGCTTGCGTGATTTAGGTTAAAAATAATTGCTGTCCAGGCTTATCTGCCTGACATAAGTAATTAGATCACAGAGTACTTATAAGCTGCCATTTCCTATGAGCATATTTTAACATGGCCTTTATCGTTTGACCTTTATATCTGCAGAGCCTTCATCCGCTCCCTGCTGCTGTGATGGATTTATTTTTGAAGATTGGGCTCAGGCTTGCCAGTCCTCGGGCGAGGATGTGGCACAGGAGACAGATTACAGCCCCAGCAGCTTCTGCAGCGAGGAGGAGAAAGCCTCTCTTTATGAGGAGATGTGCCAGACCTGGACCCTGCAGGAAGTCCACCAAAATTAATCTCCACAGTTAAATTTATTGTTTGCACCAAGAGAAATTATTGATGGACACTAGAAAGGGTCAGGCAGTGTAGAACTGGGGGAACATGGAAACACACCACTGAAAGGGAATGGTCCTTATCATATGAGATATATTAATGTATTTCATATATTCATACTTTCCAAAAAAACCCGTTCATACATTTTACCTCCAAAAATGGAGAAGAGTGGTGATCCCTTCTTGTACATCTCAAAAGCAGGAGATGTGCTTCCTGGGTCATGGGTAAAGCAGCTCCCTGACTCTCAAAGCTCAGAAAAGGCCAAAAGCAAAATGCTAAGAAGAAAAGAACCCAAGAGAATAGATGACTATCACTATTTTCAGTAAAAAAAAACAGCTACAGGGAGACACTGATCCTATGCACAACAAAACCTATACACAAAGAGCAGGGACTTGAATCCTCCACAGCTGAACAGCCCTGAGTAAATTTTAAAAAGCCAAACAAATCTAAAACAACATCAACTACTTTATTTCCATTATTATGAAGCCCAGACTTGAGTAGGTTCTCTCTTCCCATCAGTATCCCTTGAGAAGCAACTTGACTTTGCTGGAATTGTCAAATTTGTAAAATAAGAGATTTCATTTTTACACCTCACTCAATTTTTTAATGAAATCTAATTTCCTTTTAAAAGACGTTATCAAACGTCCCTCATAACTGATGGATATGGTTTTCTTTTATTGTCCAAACTTCCTTAATGACATAAAGACCCTAAATTTGGAGAGATTTAATGCTTGCAGAGCCTTTTAATATCTTCATGGATGGCAATCTTGTCCTTGTTTTCATGCAGATAAAGTGAGACACTGAGATCAGAGTTATTTTGGGAGAACACACAAAGAGGTTGCCTTCCTTAGGGGAACAGGCTGAAAGTCCTGGAAGCTGCCAGTCAGGTTTTCTTCCTGCAGAGTTTCAAATTATGAAGCAGAACAACAACGCTGAGTCCCACCTCCGTCTGGCAATGGTGGGACTTCTCCTGTCCAGATTCTCTAGAATTCCACAACTTTGGAGAAGGAGAAAAGCCAACAGGACAGTTCACCCCTTGCCAGTACTAGGACATGATGTGGATTGAAAAGATGCTGCACCACCCATTCACCCAGTGCTTCCTTCCCACCACATCCTGAGCAAGCCCCCAGTCCATTTGCTGTGGTTTTCTGCTGTAGTTTAAGGCGGATTTGAGCAGCTGAGAAGGACCATCAGTCCCATATCAAAGCCAGGGCTGTTTTAGATCTCCAACTGCTTTCAGAAGTGGTACAGATGGGAACAGCTGCTGCAAACCAGAGCTGTTTCCCATCAGGTAGGCAAAGCCAAGGTTCTCTTCCACGTTCCACAGAAGTTTGTCTCATCTGTGTGTTTGGCTATTTTAAGGGGACGCAGAATATCTCTTAATAGGATTTCAGAATCGGTTTATCTATCAAGGACAAAATCCCACAATGAAACAACATCACTGTGAGATTATCCTCTCTTCTCTGAAGGAGAGAGTACAAGATTATCCTGAAATGAGGCTTGTTTCTGTGGAGGTAATGAGAGATAATTAGTAACCCCCTTTGCATAGCTGAGTGACTCAGAGAGCACTCCCAAAGAAGAAAAGCAGCAGCATTTCCAAAGGGAAGGAATCCAAGGTCTGATATGGATTCAATCTGAAAGAAAAACTTCTGGAAAGGATCAGGGCAAGGCCATGAATTTATGAAGTAGTTATTCGGCTGACTCTAATTTTTAAAGCATTATTATCCTTTTAGCGGGGCTGTCGGGTAGATGGAAGCCAGAGCCAGTGTGATGAAGAGCAGCTGAACAGCGATTTGCAGCAATTCCTCCTGCCTTCCACACTTTTTTCCTGCAGAGCAGCAAGCCAAATTGCTTGTAACCAGCTTACTGCAGCCTGAAATGCTACAAAAAGGGAAATTTCTGGGCTGCTGGCGTGGGGAATGAAGAAGGAGAATGAAAAAGGAAGAGAAATACCAATGGCAGGTGCTGAGATCCACTGGCATTCCAAAGCACAAAGCTGGACAGGTGTCAGAAACATTTACTTTGAATTCTTGGAGATTCTTTTTAGACTGACCCAAACAGGGCAAACCAAAGAGCCATTTCTGCAGATTTAAATGCATTTTGTATGCCCCTGCAGCAAATCCTCATCTTCCTCACAGATGTACCACCTGCATTTCTCCAACAAAAGCATCCTTGTTGGATGCAGCACCCCTCTAATATTCCAGGTGCTCAAAAGCCACCTTCCAAGTAATGCAATCAAAACAATCCTGCTAAAAGCCTTTCTTCTGGCCTAGGCTGACATGAATTGTCTCTAATAAAGCTAAAGCTCTATAGGACAACTAATGGGTGCTTATTAGTTCAGGCAATGGACTATTCAATCACCCATATAGAGAAACTAATGGGGATTGATGGCCAAAATATAGAATGAGGATTTACCTGTAAATAAACAGCTGATACGATCAGATTAATCTTAGATATCAATGGGGAAAGTTCATACCTGGCTAATAAAGAGATAAACAAAATAGGTGGAAAATAGCATCACTGGGTCCCTGGGGAGGTTTAATGTTATTACTGTGCCAGGAGATAGGTTTCCAGAGATGTTCACCTTTCCAAACAGCACTGGTTTGGGATCAAGTTAGAAGATGGTGTAACTCAGATGATGCAAGACAGCAGCTGGAAAACCTCTGGATGAAACTTTGCACTCAGTAAGAGTAGGCTTAGATTAGATATTAGAAAGAAATTTTATCCTGTGAGGGGGGGAAGGCACCGGCATAGACTGCCCAGGGAAGTTGTAGATGCCCTGTCCCTGGAAGTGTTTAAGGCCAAGCTGGAAGGATCTCTGAGCAACCTGGTCTAGAGGAAAGTTTCCCTGACCATGGCACTAGGTGATCATTAAGGTCCCCTCCAGCCCAAACTATTCTATGATTCTAGATTCTGGTGCTTTTAAACCACCTTACATACAATCCTACATTTTCCTGCTTCATGTCCTCCCTTCAGGAATGCTTCCCAAGATTTTTCTAAAACCTAAGATTTTTATACTTTTGTCCTAAAGCTGATGGAGGAGCGGTGTAATTTTGTAATTTGCTGAGCTGAGGGAGGGCATGGTCACCCTCAGGGGCTTCTAAGTCACTCTTCCCTGCAGCAAAGCATTCCTTGATTTCCATCCTCTCATTTCCTTCCCTTTGAAAGGCCTCTGACCGGATCACAGATGGCAATTCCTATGTGACAGATACTAATGTCATTATTGATGACAAACCAGATGTCCAGGGAGACATAATGCTCTTTTTAATCCAAAATTCATCAGGAGACTCACCTTTGTAGTTTAGGGTGAGTGCAAAGGTATCTTCATTGGAAGGGGTTAGGGCCATACTTTTTTTTTCCTCTTGCCTCAGTTTTCCTTTTCAAAGTGTGGCTGGAAGTGGCTAAACCAGACACTAAAGGGGTCCTGTTCTCAGTAACAGCATCATTAAAATGCTACAAAAAACTCTGTTGAACATTGTAAGGGCCTGGGCAGAGACATGCTGTATGTGACAGTGTGTTATGAACCTCAGGCCATTACAACAAGCTGCTCCTGCTCCTTGCAGCATTTTAGGTACATAATTCCTAGTCAAGAAAGAAAGAATTCCTGGTTTGGGTTATGGAGCAATCCTGATGCCTAATGTATCAGTTGTCTTCTGCCTGACAGCTAAATACAATATATTTTTCCATAGATTAAGTGTTATATAGCTGTCCTGCTATAAGCCACTGGATTAAAAGGGAATCACATGGGATCAGTGTAAGCGGGAGATGCAGTGTGGACCACAGCTAGTTACCAGCAGGTAAAACACCACAGGTGACTTGTTCCCACTAACATTTTAAAACAAGAGCTCTTGTGCTCGTTATCTCTCTTGGAGACAGAGGAAAAAATCCCAACAGCCTTTGTGGCAGTGAAGACAAAGCTTTGCTCGGTAGGAGATGTTCTATACAGCATAATGTATGCCGGGAGCAATCCCGGTGTTTTATGGGCCCGCTTAGTGTGAAGTGCAAAACAGGCTTGGGGCTGAGGCTGCATTATTCATGGGGGACCTTAAATATTTCAGTGTGAGGCTGAGGTAGGGAATAATGTAACAATAGCATATTGTCCCCTTTCTCCCTCTAAAATTATTGTTTGTGTTTAAAAGGCAAGCGAGGAATCTTTCCCTTTCAGTGTAATTCCATGCACTGACACATCCCAGGGAAAAGCAGGATAGCAGTGAGGCAAACCCCACAGTCCCTCCAAGGGAGGGGGAATTGTCCCATCGTCTCCTAGCTCCCAAGGAAATATCAGTCCCGTCTTTAGAAAAGGAATAACTCAGCGCCTGACATATTTTTGGAGATTATTCCCCAGTTCTGTGTGTGAAGGGACACATCAGCAGGTGGGTGCGCAGACAAAGAAAGTTTCTGGCAGTTTTTCCCCTTCAAAGCAGCAGAATTATTTCCACGCCACTCTCCCGTGTGTGACCTGTGTGACCAGAAGCAATGGCTGGTTTGCAGCAGGGCAGTGGGAATAATCCAGAATTGCAATGTTTGGGGTGATGTGGTCAGAGCAGCGGAGGGCAGAGGCAGGTGAGGAGGCAGAGCTGCCTCTGTGCAGATCCGCTGCTGCCATCAGCCGGCAACTGGAATCCAGCACAGGGCCTCTCCCTGGGACAAGAGCTAAAGCAGACACAACACACACCACTCATATCAAGCCTCTCCCTCGCTGTTTTCACTGAGAATAGGCATCCTTGGGCCCAAAAAAGAGCAACACAGCAGATGGGATGCTCAGACACTGGGGAAAGCTGGACCTCTCCAGGCAAAATTTGCCTTTAAATGCTGTTTTATCCTCTCTAACATCACTGAGGTGAGAGTCACAGAAGCTTAAGGACAAGCCTCACTGTGACCCAGGCTGGGTATTCTGGAGCTCAGCAGAAGTCAGATTACTCAGGCAGCTCCTTATGTACTGTTCACACAGTGCTGGATTTGGACAGAGCTTCAAGGTCCAGTCCCCTTGCAGACAGCCTAGGTCTTGCTATTTATGCCTACAGCTCTAGTCTCATGTTGAGACTCTTGAGCAGAGTGAGGTTTGGCCAAACTTCAGATAACCAGTCATTTCAGATAACATGATTCTGGCTAGAGCTACACGAGATTCCAGACCTTTCTCACTTCTGTTTCCCTTCCTGCAAAGATAAATCTTGGCAGCTGTCTCTCGCATGAGATAAAACAGAACCAGCTCCCCACATCTGACACAGCAGAAGCGCAATAAAATCCCTGTTCCTGCTCTTTTTGGAACCACCAGAAAGAAACTCAAGTGACTTGCCTGACAGTGAGAAATCCTGGTATTTCAGTTTTGATGTTTAAACTCACCCATGTTCCTTCTCAGCTTAGATCAAGGTTCATAGCCAGAAATTCACATTTCATAGCCAAAAACCTTACACTACTCCACTCTATCAGTTTGTGACCTGTTACATGTGTTGTGCTTCCTACATGGAGTCATTTTCATCCAGTTCCTTCCAAAACAAAGCTGGACAACTTTTTCTTTGAAATCAGCGGTCCAAAGGTGAGGAGACATAGGGCTCAAATATAACAACACTTTATTTGCAAGGAGATGTTGCTGCCTCCAGGAGAACTGCTGCACATCCACAGGTCTCTTACTACAAGGCTGATATGATCACTTTGCAGACTCCCCTTTTGTTTAGATTAACTGATCATTAATAAGCACAGCTGTGGCTTTTTTTTTTTNAATGGAGAACACAAGTGGTTGCTGTGAAGGACTGGGCACAACCTGCACACACCCCATGCCAGAGCACTCAGCTTTCTCCAGCAATGACATTCCTGAGAAACAAATCCTGATGCAGCCCCTGCGCTGCCCTGGGTATTCCCATATCATTTATCTCCTTGGCAAAGCTGCAAAGCTCTCATTTGGGAAGCGGGGAAGAAGCAATAGGTCCCCCCTTTGCTGCAGGGGTGTTGCTGCAGACCCACACCCACCCTGTGCCATGACACAGGTGCAGCACAGGCATCGGGGGTGCTGCCACCCCCAGCTCCCACCAGAACTGACCCAGAGCCTCACTCCTGACCTGGCTTGGATTGGAGTCCCTGACCTAGAGGTGAACTGCTCTATATCCCATATCCAGTCTCCCACTGAGTTTATTTTCTGGTGTTGCAGATCAAAGACTGCTGTAAGGAGAAAATCTATCAAAGGCTCAGCACCCTAACATAGATCCAGCTCGCTTTTATGTTTACTTTCAACAAGAATGCTCCTAACTATTGTTCAGCAATCATTTAAAAATGGACAATTATCAGATTTCCCTATTAATGGGAAAAGTCAGGCAATCATAAATCTTAAAACATGCTACTATCTGCAAACTGCATGTATCACATGGAAAAACCAATCTGGTTTAGCCAAGCTATTACCAAGTGACTATGCCTTAGCTCAGCAGCTGGTTTTAATTTTAGCAGAGGATCCCCTCTCTGCTTCCCAGCATCCAGCAGCACTGCACTTCCCACTGCTTCCCTGTAAGCACTGCAAAACTACAGTGTTGGCCTTGCACTACAGCAATTCAGTGCTGCATTCAACAAGGAGAACTTCTGCATCTAAGACAACTGCAGCCCCTCACTGCATCTGCCTTCTCTTTCATTCCATCCAAGAATGGTTTGGGTTGGAAGGGAACTTAAATATCACCCCACTGCCATGGACAGGAACAGCTTTCAATAGACCAGATTGCATCCAGTGTGTTTGGAAGAAGTGAAGAGTTCTTTTAGTTTCCCTATACAGTGACCTACACAAAGCTGAACCTGGACTCCAGTGACTGCTAGACACAACCACTGCCTTTCAAGTCCTGGTACCCCCCTTATGGCAGAGAGAGCAAAAGAATAAGGGCATATGGACCAAAAGATACAGGTTGGTCTTCTGGATAAAGCAGCAGACTGTCAGGTGGGATTCTGGTCCTCTCCATCAAAAAGGATTGGAATTTAAAGCAGCCATGAGGACAAATCTGATTTTTGCTACAGTTTACAAGTGGCTTTGGGTAAATTGCTTAACCACCCTCAGTTCCTCAGTATCCCTGTGCTAGCTGGGATACTCATGCTCAGCTTACTAGGACGTCTCATGATTTATCTGGTATTTGGGAAGCTCTTAAATCCATGTAACTCACATGTAACAATTAAATGTGATCCTGCTTTTAGATCAGAAGGGGACAACAATAATTCAAAACTGAGCACATTTTGTTTTGATTTTCATAAGACTGTCTGAATTCACTGAGACAAGTGACAAAGAAATATGATTCACCATATTCATGACTACTTCCAAAATGGTTTACTTTAATCTGAGCAATTGGAAAAATGTTAAAAGCAAAACTGCTTTACCCAGCTGACTTAAAAAGGTTGTTTCATTCCACATTTCTGTTTTCAATAAACATCCCAGGATAAAAACATCCCCTGCAGCAGATCTATGCAAAGGACAAAAAGGCGTTAAATCCAAAGTGGGGGCGGGTGGAAGAGATAAATAGTTTACTCCTATTATCTTTACCATATGTTCTATTCCAACTGGATATACACAAACAGCATGCAATCTTCAAGCTCAGCTTTAGACTCTTTGAAGTGACCTGACCATACTACTGATTTATTTCAAACTAACCTTTCTCTTTGAACCTTAGGTCAAGGTTAATTCCATAATAAAACATACCTTATACAGCTGGCTGTTCCAGTGGTGCTAGCAAGGAACGAAGCCCTCAGTCATAAGCATTTTTTTCACTGAGTGTGGTATTGTATTTCTATTTTCCCTTCCCTGTATTAATTTCCTTCACAGACCCTAGTTAAGGGGAAAAAAACCCCTCTTTTCCGGTCCATGAGATCAATTTTAAACACACTGGAATTAAATGAAGACATTTAAGCCACGTTTCCTTGCTGAAATACATCCACCAACACCAGAAACTATTTTTATTACAGTCTATGTTTAATAATCAGATCTTCAATTTCATAAGAAGCCACACAGCTACGTTATTCAAACTCCTGCACTGGCAACGACCCTTTTAGTATCTTTTACAAAACCATCTCTGCACTGAATCACAGCAAATCACCAAGGATAGCTTTTCTATCTAGGAAAATGAAGTGGGAAAAGAGAAACATGTTTGAAGGGCCCTTCTCAAAAAAAAAAACCAGATGAGATCTTGCCAGTGCCCCAGCCAGTCTTGCCTGCCTGTGGGTACTGAAGCAGGCCAAGCAGGGATGCTAAGGTGTGGGAGAAAGCTTGGAATGTGGGATGCAGTCACTAGGAAATGCTGAGGTGCACAACACATTGCTCAAGCATTGCTCATCAGGTTGTTTTCCAAAGGACTGGAAAGATGCTTTTGAATTTCAGCCTCCAGCCCACGGCACACACTCACAGCACTTAATTAAAAAGCAGCAATACCAAAGCTAAGCCAGCAGCTGTTCCACATTTCTCCTGACTCTAGAGCCTTGCCAACACCGTGCCTCTTGGAGCTGTCAGGAGAGGGATGAGTAGAAATCTTTGTTTGGGTTTGGGGTTTCTGCAAGGCACAGGCTGGAAAACCTTTTCTGCTGTAGCTAACCCTAAGGGGAACTGTGCTTCCCCTCCAAAGGAACGATGACATTATCCAAGCTCATCCTCCCACATTTTGCAGGCCTGAGTCTACAGTGGTTGATGTTCAGGATCATCAGCACACCAAGGAACACCTCCCCTAAAACAGCCCCAAAAACTTTCAGCACTTCACCTCTGGCTTAGGGGCAGCTTTGTGAAACAGGGTTTAGCCCAATGAGTTTGAGCAGGCAGCACTCTGAGGCAGCATCGATACAGCAAACTTGTTATCTCATCAGTATCTGTCACTGCCGAACGCAGCTGAGCTTGCCGTAATGGAAGCACCATCCATTTGGAATCCCAAAGGTAGGCATCAGTTTTGGATCAATGCTCTCAGAATCTCCATTAACTGTTACAGTGCCAGTGGTGTTTTAGGTCTATTTTGGGTTAATTTCTTTAAACCATAACAAGGCCACAGAAGGTCTTTCACTGCATTTTGACTCTCTTAGAATAATATATAAAGTGGTGGCATGGGAAGCCCAGCATCCACAGAATTGATGTGGTTCCAAGGAAAACCTTTTCCCTCCAGCTCTCCATTCCCATTTCACCACACTGTCTTTCTCTTCCAGCTTCTCCTCAGGGACTATTGCCTATTCCCACTCCTTAATCACATGGCAGGACACCCCGCTTCCAACAGCAGGGCCTCAGCTGGCAGTGTCCTGCATGTCCTGCTCTTGACCCCATGCTCTGTCCTAAAACCACAGTCCTGGGGAGACTGTGAGGTAAAAGATACAGCATGCAGAAATTCCCAAACAAGAGACACACCTTTTGCTACGTGGAGTGTCTTTACCTGTCCCACAGATATCAAGAGCAATACTCCCCCTCTTTCCTCTAACATAGTAATTCATATCTTAAATGAAGGCACTGGAATTATATCAGTTCAAAAGCTCAAAATAGCAATGTAAAATTCCACCCAAATGCATTGAAAGAGCCATCTCCCTTTTCTAATCTTCTTTAACAGGCACCAAAAAATATTACATATAATGATTTATTAGTGAATGAAATCAGCCAATTAGACAGCCAAGGACTGATTTTTCAAAAGGATCACACAGAACAATTTAATATCGTGGGAGATAATAAACATGTCCAGAGCTGGATCACTGAATGATGATGCTAACAGCCTGTCAGAGATATCAGATATTTACAGCAGAATAAGGCACCACATCAGATAAAGTAAAATACATCCTCTCCAGGATATAGAAATAGGGAAAGGAATCACTCCAGCTGCATTTCAAGTCTGGGTAATTTCCATAACTCCTGAGAAAATGCTTTGTGTGTGTGGTGCTAGTTCTCTTCTCAAGGCACCCATCCATGCTGCTGGCATGTGGGAGACCATCCAGAGCAAGCTAGTTGAAAAACAGCACAGACCTTACAGACTGGACAATGTTTTAAAGATAAAAACATGTACAGGTACCTACTAAATTGGGTACCATAAACAAAATGTAGCTTTAAAATAATTTTATCTACATGTTGCCATTAAATATGTCAGACCCAAACAAGTATTTGTGCTGTCCCTATCACAGCCTTTTTGATGCAGCTTCTGTGGAAAGACACTTTTTTGGATAAACTAATAAAAAGTAAGTAAACAAAGCTACAACTCAATTCAATTATATATGTCATTGTGAAATATCTTACAATTTAATGCAATTGTGCACAGGTTATGATCTATCTGGTTCTACCCAAAATTTTGAAATCTCATCATTATAAATGTAGTCAGAATTATTAAAAAATTCAAGCCATTCAAGTGGATGATTAAGAATAGGAATTGGGAGTTAAGATCCTTTGTTTTTGATACCAGTTTGCCCTTAGACAGGATGTAACACAGCTGGTGTTCCTGTTCAGGAAGGCTGCAAATTGCAGCTCCAGCTATCTCTGGAGATCCAGCTATGAGATGAGAGCTCAGTAAGGGGTATTCACAACTGACCTTAGCATTTTTCTGAGCATCTGTGCATGCCTGTATCAGTTACTTCATGGATATGTGCAATATTCCTCCTGAATGAAGAAACCAAGAAAGATGTTAGAAGACATCCAATACTGCTATATATTTCCAAAATTTTACTCAGGACACCAACAGCATTTCAGTTGAGGAGACTTCCACATTGATGATGGGGATTTTTAAGATACTTTGGGACTGGAAAGATGCTTCACAGCACTAATACCATATCAGTATTCCAAGGAGGAACACTGAGCCTCAATCTCAAGCAACATAGGGAATGCATCCTGATGGAGGTTCAACTAAAAAGTGAATTCCTCTCCCTTAATCCTGCAATGCCAGCCTGCAGACATGACTCAAACAAACCTGGATTCTTCCTCAAGACTACAAATTTGGACGATAAGGGGAATTGTCAAGGAGTAATGATATCTACATGTTTTTGATTTAGATATGTCAAAATTAGATCTACATAAAACCAAATTTGACACAAAAAGCAGTCACCTTGGATGACCCTTCTCGTTAATCTGCTGTTTCACACAAATGCAATACCCAAGATGGGAGTTTGCATCTGCCATGCCCAAGCAGTTGAGGGCAGGGGCCTGGGACCCTCCCGATGTTGTGCAGAGGATGGGACACAAGCCATCTGACATGGCCATGGTGCAACTAACACCCCGACTGCCCCCTGCCTTGGGGGTCCTGATGTGCTTGCACTGTGGGTACAAAGAGCTAAGGACCCTCTCCATGTCCTCCCTGTCCCATGGGCCATGGACTTGGTCTATACCTGAGGTGAAGGTGACATTTTTCCCCCCAACCCATAACCTCTTCCAGTCTCTGAGAGGAAGATGCAATTGGTCCCTTTACCCCCTCCAGGTCATTGCCTGAGAAGAAGATGCTGTTGTATCCTGTAGGCCTCTCACAGTTTCCACCTGAAGACAAAGCACCATTCCCCCATACCCCTCTGTCAGTCTCTGTCTGTGAGGGCGATGCCATTTCTCCCTGTACCCCTCTTCCCAATCTCTACCCGAGGGCAAGGTGCCACTGCTGTCTATACCCCTCTCCTGGTCTCCTCCTGAGGGGAAGATGCCATGGCCCGCGCTACCCCTCTCTTGATCAACACCTGAGGGGATGGCGCCATTTTCTCACTCGCACCTCTCTCACAGTCTCATCCTGAGCGGAAAGCACCATTCCCTCCTCATACTCTTCTTCAGGTGATTACCTGAGGCAAAGGTGTCAATCTCTTTTGTACTCTTCTTCCAATCTCTGCCTGAGGAGAAGGCGCTATTCCCCAGGAACACCTCTCCTGGTCTCCGCCTGAGGGGAAAATGCCACTGGCACTGAACCCCTCTCCCGGTCACTGCCTGAGGGGAAGATGCCACTGCCCTCTGTAACGGTCTCCGGTCTCTACCCGAGGCGAAGGCGCCATTCCCCCAGATCTCCCTCCCTCCTCCCCGTCCCCACGTAACCGGCACAACCGCCCCCGCTCCCGGCGGCGCACGGACCGGCAGCT